>OX328099.1:3837207-4397207 GCA_946811185.2 Hippopus hippopus | reverse complement strand
CACCTGGGATCATAAACTAGGTCACTAGGTCAAATTAAAGAAATACCTTTAGGGCACTCTAGAGGCCACATTTTTTGCTCAATTGACTTGAAAATTAATCAGAATGTTTGTCTTGATAAAATCTCACATGAGTCTGAATTTGGGTCAAATCGGGTCATAAACTGGGTCACTAGGTCAAATTAAAGAAATACCTTTAGGGCACTCTAGAGGCCACATTTATTGTTCAATTGATTTGAAGATAAGTTAAAATGTTTCTCTTGATCAAATCTTACATGAGTCTGAATTTGGGTCAAATCGGGTCATAAACTAGGTCACTAGGTCAAATTAAAGAAATACCTTGTGGGCACTCTAGAGGCCACATTTATTGTTCAATTGATTTGAAAATTGGTTAAAATGTTTCTCTTGATGAAATCTAAGATGAGTTCAAAATTGCGTCAAATGGGGTCATAATGTAGGTCACAAGGTCAAATTAAAGAAATACCTTTAGGGCACTATAGTGGCCACATTTTTTACTCAATTGACTTGAAAATTGGTCAGAATGTTTGTCTTGATAAAATCTCAAATGAATCTGAATTTGGGTCAACTGGGCTCATAAACTAGGTCACTAGGTCAAATTAAAGAAATACGTTTAGGGCACTCTAGAGGCCACATTTTTGGCTCAATTAACTTGAAAATTGGTCAGAATATTTGTCTTGATCAAATCTTAAATGAGTCTGAATTTGGGTCAACTGGGCTCATAAACTAGGTCACTAGGTCAAATTAAAAAAATACCTTGCGGACACTCTGGAGGCCACATTTCTTGCTCAATTGATTCGAAAATTGGTTAAAATGTTTCTCTTGATGAAATTTTGGATGAGTTCAAAATTGGGTCACCTGGGGTCATAATCTAGGTCACTAGTTCAAATTAAAGAAATACCTTAAGGGCACTCTAGAGGCCACATTTATTGCTCAATTGACTTGAAAATTGGTCAGAATGTTTGTCTTGATGAAATCTCGGATGAGTTTGGATCTGGGTCACCTGAGCTCATAAACTAGGTCACTAGGTCAAATTAAAGAAATACATTTTAGGGCACTCTAGAGGCCACATTTTTTGCTCAATTGACTTAAAAATTGGTCAGAATGTTTGTCTTGATAAAATCTCACATGAGGCTGAATTTGGGTCAACTGGAATCATAATCTAGGTCACTAGGTCAAATTAAAGAAATATCTTGCGGGCACTCTGGAGGCCACATTTCTTGCTCAATTGATTTGAAAATTAGTTAAAATGTTTCTCTAGATGAAATCTAAGATGAGTTCAAAATTGGGTCACCTGGGGTCATAATCTAGGTCACTAGGTCAAATTAAAGAAATACCTTAAGGGCACTCTAGAGGCCACATTTCTTGCTCAGTTGACTTGAAAATTGGTCAGAATGTTTGTCTTGATGAAATATTGGATGAGTTTGAAATTGGGTCACCTGGGATCATAAACTAGGTCACTTGGTCAAAGAAATACCTTTAGGGCACTCTAGACGCCACATTTATTTCTCAGTTAACTTGAAAACTGTTCAGAATGTTTGTCTTGATAAATATTTTGATGAGTTCTAAATTGGGTCACGTATGGTGAGTTTTGCAGTCTACAGTAGAGCAAGAGTATCATGCAGTATAAACAGAACACGCAGTCTGATCTGACAGGCTTCCTTACTGTTCTCTTAATCAGCAGTGATATTTTATCGTTGTTTACATTGTAATAGGGATGTTGCATCCCATTTGGCGCTATCATAGTATTTTCACAACATAGATCGCACGTGAATCAAATGATTTGGTTTTGTAAAGGTAAAAAGCATTGTCGGAAAAAAAGCCGTTCACCTTTTCACACAATGTTTTCAAACGCCTCCTTTCTAACGATACGGTTGAAACTTTTTTCAGCGTGGCTAAAAGTATAGTTCACTTGTTTTTTTTTTCGGCTTCATAGCATTACCGTACATTTACTTTATGTCCCTTTACAAAACAATCCCAGCTTTCCAACCCTGAGGTTTCTGAGGGCATCGCGAGACTGAAAAGGGGATGCTGGACACCACATAAAAAAAGTCATCACATAAAATACATTTTGTAAAAGAAGGTAGAATGATCCTTGGCCATGCAGAAAAATTACCAAGAGCAAATTTCCCCTTACTGGCACGATCTCCCTGTCGTGCTCTTTCCCTCTTCTCTCTCTCCTTTCAGTCACTCACGTGTTGTCCATCCCGTTTTCTCTGTCTCCTCACTCACTGTCAATATTCTTCTCTCTCTCTCTCTCTCTCTCGTTTCAATGACTGGCTTACTCTCTCCTTGCTCTCTGTTCACTCATTCACTGTCCCTGTATTTCTTTCTCTCTCTGTTCACTCACTTTTTTCATCTCTTCTATCTCTCTGTTCACTCAGTCACTAGTTCCACCCGTCTCTCTTTGTTCATCTTTCTCTCTCTCCATCCATATTTGCTGTCTGTCTATTTTCGTTCACTCAACCGCCCTCTCTTTGTTATCTCACTTACTCCATCTCTCTCTCTGTTCACTCACCTTCCATCTGCCTCTTTTTCACTCAATCCTTCTTTCCATCTCTCTCTTTATTCACTCACTCACTTTTTCCATCTCTCTCTTTGTTCACTCACTCACTTTTTCCATCTCTCTCTCACACACAAACACACACATTTTTTTTTTACTTTGGACAACCCCGGAATCGAAACCGAGAATCTCAGGCACAAGGCTGCAATCATAACCATTTGACCACAGTGGTCGTTGTGAAAGCCTATTCAATTCATTAATTTAAACTCAATATTCGCACCTTTTTAAGCCCCTGAGGGCCATTACCCATAATGCAAAGCGGGTATGTTTATTTGTTTAGTATTATCCAATACGTGTTATACGGTTAAAAGACATTCTTCTGCATATATGCGAACATACACATGCACAGACATACAGACAGAAAATATGTACTTACAAATAATGTGAGAAGAAGAAGATGAAGAGACAGAGACACAGAGACGGGGAGATAGAAGGATAGACAGAAAGAAAAATAGAGACAAAGACAGAGAAAGAGACGGACTGAGAGAGAGAGAGGGGGACGGACGGACGGACAGACAGATAGACAGACAGACAGACAGACAGACAGAAAAGAAGACAAACAGACAGAGATAGAAAACGGTATTATACAATTAAATACGATTAAAGCAGTCAAATGTTGGCTGATACAAAGCATTTGCGTCGTTAGATGTGATCAAACTATACGGGCATACCTGCTGATCTAAGTCTCATCCCTTCCTAAAGAACCGACGCCTAATACACTTAAAAATTATATCAGCGGTGTTGAATTACTCCTTTAAGGCTGTAAATTGCTCCATACATAAAGCTTATTTTCTAATGTATGCAGATATCTTTATATATATATATAGATATACGTACCAGAAGCTTTAATAAAACCACCGAAAAACCCAGCGTCTATTTATAACGCTTAGATCAGCTATACCATCTTTTGGTACATAATACTTGTAACTCATTACCAAACGATAAAATTCAAGTCCTGTCAAAACTGAAAGCACTTGCAGACGACAACTAAGTGGTAGCTGAAATTATGGTAATTAGCTGTGAAAGTGTAGAAAACCTTGTGGGAAAAGGAGAAAATGCTGGTTACCAGCATTTTCTCCTTTTCCCACAAGGTTTACTTACATAAGGCTCGATCAATTTCCTCTGGGTAGCTAAAATTCGGGATTGTGTGGTAAAGAGTCAAACGTATTGTGATAAAAGTTTATCTTTGGACATGCGGCCACCAACCAGTAAAAGTTGCACAAATAGAAAAAGTCAACCTAAATATACAGGAAAAGACTAAATTGCAGAAAACTTCTAAGCAAACACCGTCTCTTAGTTTAGTTTTAGTTTAAACATAATTTATTTAACAGCGATTGAGAAACACGTTCTTACAAGTTTAATCTCTCTTGATTCTGCTTCCTGGGAACAACACCAGTATTCGCGCCGAGTGTGTGTGAAGATCCCAAAGCTGACACCCGCTCACGGGTATCGGACTCGGGGTCTCTTGGTTACAAAGCCGACGCTCTACCTCACAACCACGAATACCACACCGTCTGTTACAAATGTCGAAAAATAATTTTTAATCCTTCAACAATCAATTCCATGTTTTTCAAACCTTAATTAAAGAAGGCGTTTAAAAACATCGTGGAAAAAGGAGAAATTGCTGGTTACCAGCATTTTCTCCTTTTTCCACAATGTTTTCTCCTCTTTCAAAGGCATACCCTATCATTTAAGCCCTATCCCAACTGTGGGTTGCTAATGATTTCTCTATGGACCAGTTAAAACTTTCTTTTATACAGATTTATAAGTGCAGTATGTTACATACACAAACCCTAGGGATCACAGTGTAGGACCGGGGTATGTATTGTATGTGACTTGGAATTCTGTACAGTGATGGTCTGTCCCTTAGGTGTTGACTGTTGACTATTTTATAATAACTATCAAAATAAATGAGAAGGCACCAGCTTGACTTACGCTGTGAAAACAATTTTAACACCCAAGTGACAGACCGTCACTGTACAAAATCCCAAGTCACATACAATGCATATTTCCAGTCCAACACTGTGGGGACCACATAACTCGGGATAGTATAAGTGATGCTGTTGTCAAAAGGAAGAAATGTAACATGTCAGATGTAGATATGGCGGAAGAAAAATTCATGGACAAAAACAAATCTTCCGCTTTGAATTTTCTTTTTGAACTAGGGGTCGTTTTCTGTGCATGTCTTGTTCTTCGAAGATTCGACCTATCTGCTATGACCCATCACTCATCTCATATACAGGGGAAAAGTAGGGCTTATACCGAAACTATTACCCAAGCCGTTCTAATAAATGGCCGGTGCATACAGGTTACATGCTAGCTGATCATAGCTGAATGAATCGCACCAGGTAGCGTTTAATTGAGAAAATGTTTATTTTATTTTGAAATTCAAAGTATTCGTTTTGAAAAGTAGTTCGGTTCTGAACCCAGAATGCCCAAATCAGATAGATGTGTATTTGAAGAATGCCATCTAGCGGAACTTATATGAACTAGGGATATAAGTAACATTGTTGTCCAAGAGAAAAACTGTAACATGTTAAGGAAGACCTGTAACATGTCAGATGTACATGTAGATAAAGGCGGAAGAAGAATTCATGGGAAAAAGAAGTCTTTCAATTTCGATTTTTTTCTTTATTTAAGCTCATTCATCTTGGATCGTACGTGGCTCAGCGGTCAAGGCTTTGGATTTGTAATCGGGAAATCTTGGTTCGATACCCGCAGGTAGAGCTGGTCGGGTAGGAATGGCCTTGGGCAAGGCACTGAAGTGGTCCAGTCTAGTAATTCAAAGCACAGCATGGTATTCCCTGACCTCCCTTGTATTTAGTATTTTTTCCGATCTCCGCTAGACAAGGTTTTTACCCATGACTGATGCATGGTAGATGAAATTAAGATGGGTGTAATGTCCCCACAATATGGATGAGAAAAGCGGTGTAAAAACCAGCAAATCAGAATACGCGGAGTTCTTTGAAATATAAATTGATTTATGTATCTAATGAACAAAACTTGGGTTTAGAAAAAAAACTTAATTCGAAATAAACATATATTCAAATAACTCTATTTTACCTGTATTCGTCAAGACTTCCTATTCTAACAGCTGGTCCAAACGCAATAAATGCGGAAGTTTTGATAACACCAAAGGTACATTTAAACACCTCACATGTTTAAAACCCTTAATGTGCCTATCAGAACTATTGTTGCCGTTCCGGACAGTGTAGATCAAGATCAGACTGCACAAAACGTGCAGTCTGATCCTTGATCTTACATTGTCCGCTTTGCGGAGACATTCTGGATAACAGCAACCCTGACATTGCTCTTATCAGGTTCTTTTTCCTGTAAGGGAAATGTCAGTTGGGTTTATCCGGCGCTCTCAGGGCAAATATTTATAGTTTAACTGCCATACTGTGTCACATGGCAGGTTTTAAAATAAAATCGATTTGTTTGTATGATGTTTAACGGGAATCCCATTACACATAAACCGTGGTCACATCTTACGTAGTTGATCGTTGTGGAGAATGACCGTAGTTGGCCGTAGTTGAACGTACTAAACGTAGTTAATCGTAGATAACTGTAGTTCAACGTAGTAATGAACGTTGTTTGAACTTATGATTTGCCTGTACCTAGCACATAATTTTCAACATATTCAAAAATTGGATACGGTCAACTACGGTGTTGTGACTTACTAACCGTAGTTTGAATGTAGTTAACCGTAACCAATTTTTGAACATGTTGAAAAATTATGTGCTTACTACGGGCAAATCATAAGTTCAAACTACGTTCATTACTACATGTACGTTGAACTACGGTTGTCTTCGTGTAACCACGTTCATCTACGTTTAATACGTTCAAATACGGCCAACTAAGGTCATTCCCCGCTGCGGTCGACTACGTAAGATGTGACCACGGTTTTAGTGCCATAATATCTCCGTTTAAGTATACAGTTATGCCCTTTCAGTTTCCCCAGGTAGACACGTTTCGAAAACATTGTAGGAAAAGGAGTAGATGCTTGTAACAAGCAACTCCTCCTTTTCCCACAATATTTTCCATACCATCGAAAGACAACTTGTTACTACTTTAAAGATATTTGTGCAGATTA
This sequence comes from Hippopus hippopus, assembly GCA_946811185.2. Lineage (NCBI taxonomy): Eukaryota > Metazoa > Mollusca > Bivalvia > Cardiida > Cardiidae > Hippopus > Hippopus hippopus. The sequence goes on along the minus strand of OX328099.1, from coordinate 4,390,536 downwards.
AAACTTGTACCAGGTTTTTTTTATTGTTGTTGGTATAAAAATCAGCATGTACAGTATTGGATACTTAAATAACCCTTAAGGCGCTGAATTAATGAAAGGTCCTTTTCAGCGGAAAAAAAGCTTCCGAAATACTATCATGTCCTGGTTGTTTTAGCCATAACATGTGATGAAGTAGCGGACAGTGTAGATCAAAGATCACACTGCACGTTCTGTGCAGTCTGATTTTGATCTACGCTGTCCGCAAAAACAACTGAAGTCGGTACCAGCACTTTAAGGGTCAATGTACTAGAATGATATCACATATCAGGTTATGACGATATCATTAAAGGGGGACATAAAGATTCTTATATTTATTTGATGGTTTTCAGTAGTTTATCGGGAAATAATGGCGGATTAAAAGGTTTAATAACCCATGGTTACGATCAGAGAAAATTACTGTAAATGTTTCCGTAACCGTCTTTTTTCGTCTGACAGCACACCATATTAAAAACTTTAATTACTCGACTCGCGAAACTGCACCTTTTTCCATAGTATTTCGATCGACAAGAGTTAAATTTAAATTCGTATCAATCCGTAATTGAAGAGTTAAAAAAATATGAAATCAATACTTTTGACTGGACGTAACCATCACATATCAAACTATATTCCACCATTATTTGTCGATAAGCTACCGAAAATCATTAAATAAATAGAGAATATTTGTTTTTTTCGGTGAAAGATCGAAATTTATTTCATCTCGTGAATATCATCGGTAATATTTTCACGAGTGGCGCAGCATGATGTTCACGAGATGAAATAAATTTCGATCTTTCACCGAAAAAAAAAAAAACAACACATATTCTATTTATTTCATGCTTTTAACCCTTGGGGGGGGGGGGGAGAACTTAATCAAAATCAAGAACAGTTCTTTTCGGTTATTCCCCGTGGCGTATCCCCTCCTCATAGCAACGCAGTACAATATAACGTCAAGCGCGAGAAATGTAAGGTAAATTACGTCATATTTCCATCTGGTTGTGAGGCACGCGCATCATTTGGCATACCTCGGGTGATGGGAGCCATCAAATCCCTCGGCTGTATCTGGTGGATTGATATGCACCTAAACGGTACATTTCATCGCCGGAAATACGCCGGTTTACCCTACTAAAAACTGTAAGGCTCCTCTTAAAAAAGAAAACTTGAGTCTCAATTTTCTATCGAAATCTTTCTAACTATATTTCAGTTTACAAACAGCTCGTACATTCATTTTTTAACGTGGTTTATCAATTCCGATTAGGGTTTTCACCGACAGATAGATAGACGTGAATAACTTCATCGAGGTTGTTTATGTCGTTGCTAAACGACTTACAGTGGCGCCGCCATGTATAAGATCACGTGATTGGCAGTTCAGATGGAAACGACCGTTATACGGACGAGGTTAGATGTAGGTACGGAATCGGCCGAGTTGTGACGAGTGGCACGCGCATTTTACCTAGGTACATGTAACTTGTGCGCGGGAACAACTGTTTCCGCCTTCAATTGAAGAGTTAGAATATAAAAAATCGGTATTTTCACTGGTCGCAACCATAAAATATCGAAAAATATTTCACCAATGTTTGTCGATAAGCTACCGAAAATCATGAAATAAAACTGTATTCTACAAGTTATTTAGACTGCGCTCCGTCTTTCTAAAAAAAAAAACGCACCATAAGGCCTTTGCTTCTCTTTACAAACGATAAAATGTTATAGACTTGCCCAGATTGAAAGCATTTGCAGACGACGATTTCAATGTGACTCAGTCGATGGGATTTGACCTTGATATGGTAGGAAATGTTGTGGACAAAGGAGAAAATGCTGTTTAGCAACAGCTTTTCCTTTTCCCATAAAGTTCTAATAAGCATCGTCCCAAGAGACGTACAGTTTACACAAGATTGTTTGATAAATGGTTAACTCTTTACCAGACGACATTATTTCAGCCTTGTCCAAATTCAAAGCATTTGCAGACGACATTTTCCATGTGGCTCAAATGGTGCAATTTTTCTTTGATAGCGTAGTAAACATTGTGGGAAGAGGAGAAAACACTGGTTACCTGCATTTTCTTCTTTTCCCACAATATTTTCGAAAGACTTCATTCCCAGGGTCGTTAAAAGTCGGCATTGTCATTGTCAGTACAAGGTTAAGTCCTATTTCGCATTAAAAGCTTGTGCATTCCACAATTTTGAAGGTGATACAAATAAATTGAAGTTCTTTGACAGAGGAGAAAAATTGTGGGAAAAGGAGAAAACGCTGGTTACCAGCATTTTCTCTTTTTCCCAGAATGTATTTAAAAGCCTTTTCCTTCAAGGACGTTAAAAGTCAGGATTGTGCGGTAGTGGGTTAAACAGAAAGTAAGAAAAAGGCCGACAAAGATCAATCGTCTGAAAAAAAAAAAACGGGTTGCTCATCGTGAAGCACTTACCCTTTAATTTCTGATGTATGACCCATCTTCAGACCTTTTACTATTTACAGAATTTTAGACTTGTCTAAATCAGGGATCGTATATACACAAATTCTGTAAATAGTAAAAGGTCTGAAGATGGGTCATACACCAGAAATTAAAGGGTAAGTGTATATAAGATCCCTGTCTAAATTCAAAGAATTCGGCAAATTAGGGCATAAAAGAGGTACTCCTGGGCAATGTCGTTAAGTTATCAGTTTGGTCATACTCATTCCGGTCGTTTGGATAACCTTTGACGACCCTGTACCTGGAATCAAACAACAAGTTTTCTGAATGGGACTCAAACCCGAGACCATTTGCCTAACTCTTCACGAAACGACGAAATTTTAGATTTATCCAAATTGAAAGGGTTTGCAGACTACAAAATAAGTGCGACTCAAAACTTGAAATATGTTTTGGGAAGAGGGGGAATATAAGGATGGACTTTTCGCTTACTCGATTTACTACTCGTAATTTGTACTGGCAGAGAGTGTAGAACAATATCAAACGGCATGAATACTACGTTCCAGATGATCGTTGTCCACACTCTCCATTCCTCTGTTACATATAACTTTTTTTCAATTAGGTAATCTAGTTCTACTTTAATTTCTATTTTAAAAATCCATATGCACGATAGTCTAGAAAATATAATCGGCAGGTATGGGGTTGAACCTGTTATCAAACGGCAGAAGTTTTGGACTTATCCAGGGATCGTATACGTGTAGGCTATATACGATCCCTAACTTATCTAAATCCAAAGCAGTGGCAGGCGACCGTAATCATGTGTGTCCCAAATAGTCGGACATATCTTTGAAACGCTGGTAAACATTGCGAGAAAAGGAGGTAATGCTGGTAAGCAGCATTTTCTTCTTTTCCCACAGTGTTTTCGGAAGCACTCTTCTTTTAGATAACTAAAACTCGGGATTGTATGGTAAAAGTTAAACCCCCCCCCCCCCCCACTCCCTGGCTGGCCCTTCCCAAACACAATCGCTTCACATCGAGTTATATACTTCGGAATATGTGAAAATACCTGGTTGCTAGGCATGTTGTGTACGTGTCGCTAGGTATTTCTTGGTCACGTGACCAATACAAATATGGCGGATTTGTGTAGAACAAGTACCTGCTAGTTTTTGTCTTTACGCTTAATTGAACATTAATTAGACCCAAAGACACATACTATTGTTACATCGGATCTGTTTGAGTGACTTTTAAAGAGAGGCCTTACAAACGGTTTGTATTGAAAGTTTTATGCTTTTATTTAAACATGTTTTTAACTTATTTCCTGTTGCTCATGATCCAATTAGTAATCTTCGTCATCATGAACTCCCAGTTTCCACCTATTTTAATTCAATTTAATCAATTTTGTGACCGACCTTGTAAATCATGTATTTATCATGAGCTGATAGACATTCATGTATGTACTGCTTAAGTGACATATGCTACATATTAGAATATAAAGACGGCGAAGTCATGTGTGCCAATTTATTATTGAAGTTCACTTTACCAGATGACAAATTTTTAGACTTGTCCACATTGAAAGCATTTGCAGACGACAAATAAAATGCTATTCAGATGATGGAATTTGATTTGGAATTGTAGGAAACATCTTTCGAAAAGGAGAAAATGCTGGTCACCAGCATTTTCTCATTTTTCTAAGAGGTTTTTCACTGCATATCTCTTTCTCTACAGTTGTAAACACACAGCATTGTTTGGTAAAGGGTTAAACCATTGTATTATGTAATTATATTAGCCAGTTTCTATGCATAAGAATGATAATTGCTGACTTTGCATTTTGTATTTTCATTTGTTTGAAATTTGTTTTATTACAGACTGTATATTTGGATTTGAGTGTGTTATGTGATTAAGTACAAAACTTGTATACAAGTACATGTAGCTCTCACAATAAGATAAACACTTTACCAAACGATAAGATTTCAGACTTTTCACATTTGAAAGGATTTCTAGACGACAAATTAAATGTAGTTGAATTTATAGTAATTGTCTTTCAAAGTGTAGAAAACCTTGTGGGAAAAAGAGAAAATCCTGGTTACCAGCACTTTCTCCTTTTCCCAGAATGATTTGTACAATCTCAAAGATATCTTTTTCACTACAATGAATTTATCTTCTGCAAAATGCTTTATATTTGGACGGGTCTAAAATGTAGTGATAGTATAAAATTGACTGTAAAAGTTTTGTTTCAGGAATGGTATAATCTTCCGAAGTTCCATGAAGATGAAGAACAGAGAAGAACCCGTCTTGAAGTTTGGTAAAAGAAAAAAGTCTCACGATTAACTTAAGTAAAATTACATCCCAAAACCTTGACATGTCTGCTGCTATGAGACACAGTACATCTTTATCCTCGCTAGCCTCGATGGATAGGAACAACGATGGTAAGTAAAGTTGGCAGAATTTGCGACCATGAAATTGGTCAAGATACTTCAGAGCCCTAGCCTAGTGCTGGTGAAACCCAGGCTATACATAAATAAGGGAGCTGTTACAGTGACATGACTAAAATTAATGATACTGAAAGTGGCGTAAAACACCGTTAAGTCAATCAGTCAACATCCACAAAATTTTGTCACCACCATTGGGAATCAAATCAAACTAGGAGTTTCTGACAGCAAATTTAAGATTTTAATTCTTTACAAAACAGCATTTTAGACTTGTCATTGAAAGCATTTGGAGACAACATACAAGGGGTGTTCGAAAAGTTTCCGGACAAGTGCCGCCATTCTTTCATATTTTGATATTTTTTAATGAGTTTTTCGGTAATGATAGCTACAACCATATTCTACAGGTTGGTTGAAACAAATAGACGAAGATACACGAAACACATGATGTATTGTCACCATAGCAACGTCAAGTCGACGTGAGCGGGGCACCTTGATGCACCGAATAAAAATTTTGTCTTTACAAACGTCTGAAATAGTCATGGTTATTCAAAATACTCCACGGTATGCTCAGTGCACCTCAGATGCCTATGTACGCACGAATTAAAACAGTTTTTGAAGTCTGATGATGGAATGTTCCTTATACATTCCCTGACCACGACGGGAAGGTCATCGACGTCGTTGAAACAGTGACCGCATAAGTAACGCTTGATAGTGGGGAATAACCAAAAATTACACAGTGCGAGTCAGGGGAGTATGGTGGTTGCGCAATAGTGTTACTCTACCTATCAGCAGGTACTTTCTTGGTAGTTGGTGAAGTATAAGGTGTGGCGTTGTTGTGATGTAAGTAGAATTTGCCGGGTTCTTTTGGTCGTTTCTCCTATACAGCCCTGATCAACTCATGTCGGTGCACCTGAAACGAGCTTATGGTTGAACCTATGCATCTATATACATGCAACAACGAAATTATGTTTATGAATCACTGGTTTCACCAACCAATTCTGTCATCATATAAAATAAGAATATCATTTTATGTACAATGTAGTTAAAAAATCAAAAGACCGTACGTTCGAGTAATACTGTGCTGTGACTGTCTTCCCAGTCGGCAGTGTGCGGCAGAGAATAACTCTGTTCATTCAATAAAATAAAACGTTTCACCAGTGCTTTTGTAGGCCAGGGTGATCTAGGGGTTTTTCCACACAGAACTGTCTTGCTTGGTCTCTGGATCATACAAACTAATCAAAGTTACATCGGCCGTAATAATGAATACAAGAACCTGTCACCACGTTCTCTGTACTGTTTCAGGAAATTCTTACTGTTGGCGACTCACTGTAGCTTTTGATGGCAGGTAGTAGACGGTGCACCATACGGGCGAATACCTTTGTCATACACAATTCAAAAACATACTGGAGTGCTTATTGTGATCGATACTTGCCATTAAAAAGAAGTTATTTTGTGAAGTGACGTCAAGGTGCCCCGCTCACGTCGACTTGACGTTGCTATAGTGACCATTCATCACGTGTGGCGTATATCTTCGTTTATTTGTTTCGATTAACCTATGGAATACGGTTGTAGCTATTACTACCAAAAAAAATCATTAAAAAATCTTAATAAATAAAAGAATGACGCCAATCGTCCCGAAACTTTTCGAACACCCCTCGTATATAATATGAATCAGAAATTGAAACTTAGTTTTAGAAAGGTAGGAAACATTTTGAAAAATGAAAAGAATGCTGGTAACCAGTGAAAATGCTGGTAACCAGCATTTTTTTTTTTACAATGTTTTCGAAAGCCTTCTTCCTCAGGTTCATTAACAGTCAGGATTATGTGGTAAAAAATTAAAAACTGAATCATATTGGACCCCTTACTTTGAACTTAACAATACTTTAGTTTATATTTGTAAATGTCTTCTTCATTTTTAGCTCAGATGTTTTGGAAGAAAATGTCAAAGCACAGTCATGGCATTGTCATCTGCATCTAGTAAAAACTTTGACATTTTATAATATCTCTGTCATTACTGAAGATCTTTACTTCAAATTGGAATAGTTGTTAACTATAAAAAGGGGAAACCAGTCATACCATGCAACAGGAGCAGGTAACCATCAAAATATTTTTGACACAGTTATGCCCCTTTTTCAACTTAGAATTTTTACTGAAAATTGACATGTTTCTAAAAGCAACTGCAGCTGAGCATTGGTACCTGCATGCTGGGCTCTGGTTTTATTTACAGATGTAACTCTGTCAACCCTTCACTCTCACTATGCTCACCGTACCTCAGCTAACCTAGTCCTGGGTCCAGCAGGTCCAGGTTCAGGCTACAGGTCACACAGGCCAGAGGACGTCAATCCACTAGCCAGTCTAAAGACAGAAAGTCAGAGGGAGCGATATGATCATGAGGAGGAGAAGCGACCAAGATCTCAACCAAAAACAAAAAGGAAAAAGAGGCGTAACATGATTACAGCTAACTTGAGTGGGACAAGATATGAAGTCAGTAAGTATCATTCTCAAATGCATGAGTTGTACAGGTCTTTTTTGACTCTTCAAAATTGAAAGTATTTTTGGACAACAAATTTGAAACTGGTTAAATGAACAGAAGTTATATAATAGGTAAGAAACTGAGAAAGTATTGTCTGAAAAGGAGAAAATGCTTACTATCACTTTGTATGCTTATGATGATAAGCATTTTCTACTTTTCCCTCAACATTTTCAAAAGTCATGTACAAATTTTTAGATCCTTCAAAATTTAAAGCGTCTCTAAACAAGTAGTTAAAAATTGTTTCAAATAAACAGAAATTCATTTATAGATCAGAAAACATTGTGGGAAAAGGAGAAAATGTGATTTCTCCTTTTCCCACAATGTTTTCAAAAACTTTGTACAAATTTTAGATGCTTCAAGATTTAAAGGGTAACTCTAGACCAAAATGTTTATTTCAAAATCAGATAAAACTAGTTTAGAGTATGTTAACAAAAAAATTTCAGCGTTCTGTGATGCTTACTTCACGAGATATAGAGGTTTAAACTTTGGATTTTCACCTGTCTGAAAGTCGCTAATTGAAAAAATCGCGACTTCCGGTAGTTTGCCGTGACGTCACAGGTGTGAGAAGATATGGTCGCTATATATGAAATAACGCAGAAAAATGAGAAAACTGCATGATATTTGTAAAGATATAAATCGCTTTATCACGTTTCAATCACTTGTGTACTGCAGAATTTCAATCTCTATCGCTCTTACATCTTACTACAATCATAGGAAAGAAATTTTGAGTGAAGTAGCGTAGTGGAGATAGTACTTATGAAAAAGGGAAAGTTATTCTTCTAGTGGGGAACAAAAATATTCTGAAATTTATTTCTTGAAGTTATTTCACTTATACCACTGCCTAATCAATGAATTTTAATAGATAAATATAAAAAAGAAATAATAACTCAAGATGGTTTAAACATGCCAAAAGTCTCTTCTACTAAGTGGTAGAAGGAAGAAGGAACGTTGCAATGTGTAAAGGAAATCATTCGAGTACAGTTCTAAGGCTGTTTCTACCAAATATAGGACACCGTCGATCATTGAACGGCCTACAAATCCTGCGCAGTCTGATTTTGATCTACACGATCAATGTCAGCATTTTACATGTCTCCTTCAGCTTTGGAAGAATTAAAAGCCTTGATCTACCTTAGAAATCGTGTCCTCTCTTTAACATTCACAAACAACATTAAATCCAGCACACATCCTAAATTTGCCGTTAAAGTTAAATCCATTTTTTTCACTTGATCTTTATTTATTTTCCCACGTGTTATTTTCACAATTTCAAATTTGTTTCTTTCATCAACAACAACGTTAAAAGATTGTCTGAATTGCCTCCTGCCTTCCTGTCCTCCATATCATGCAGTAAACGTTTTTGATCATCTGCAAAATACAGGGTCAGTCCATTTCCTAAATACTGAGACATGTTAGGCGTAAAATTTAAAAGGAAATACCAACCTGGACAAAAATTATTTATCTTTCTCCATCTGTATTTCTCGCTGTACATAATCATGTCCGAGATAACAGATGCTGACCATAAAAATGCAGCGTAAATCGATAATTTATAACTGCATACAAACTTTACACAAAAGTTTTGTGCGCCAACCTTTTATTTTGAGAAAAGAATTGTGTGTTCCATCAATGTAAAGGGGCAAAGGGTTAATTCGGCACCTCTCTGATGTTGGTATCGCACCGTTGTTGTCTCACATATTTTTTTTTTACCCGGCTTGCAGCTGGAGGTTAACAAGCACGTGTCATAAACATGTCATGTACAATGTTACTCTTTTGCTTTCACTACCATATTGAACCCTTTTTCTTACAAAATGTAAATGGAATTTGGAATTTTACACAGATTAAATGGGTAAGTCGAACATCATAACTTTTGTATTTTCCTCATTCATATGATCTAAAAAAAAAAAATCCCATATCTGCTTGTCGAATTTCTATTCTAACTACCCTCTAACTCTCTCTCTCTGTGTCTCTGTCTCTGTCTCTCTCTCTCTCTCTCTGTCTCTGTCTCTCTCTCTCTCTCTGTCTGTCTGTCTGTCTGTCTCTCTCTCTCTCTCTCTCTCTCAGTAATATGAAAGAGATGGATAATCAACAGTGAATTTACCATTGATTTCTCCCCTCATTTAAATTTCTGTGTGGCCCAAGGCTGCTAAGCGCGACTCAATGACCTTTTGCAAACAGTGTGTATTAAGATCAGACTGCACAGAACGTGCAATCTGGTCTTATGTACAGTTTTCGATACGGAGATATCTATTTTTGTATCTCCAAAACCTAGCAATATTCGAAATTTTGCAATCAGCATGAAGGTTTATTTAACCTGTTGAGGATTAATGGTAAATCTGATATTAAACCACGTCATTCAGTTCAGACAGACAGACAGCAGACTGGCAAACAAATAGTCATCTCCTGGCTCAAAATAGTCCTTAAACTCGACACCCGGCATACGATAGGGATTTTTGTGACGAAAAAAATGGTCTCCCGACATGAGGGAGGATAAGGCTGTAAGAAAAATGTCAGTATCAGAGCAAATTTACAGTACGCAGAAGCCGAAATAAATGTATGGGTTACACTTCCTACGTCGCATCCGGTTTATCCAAGATTTCACTTACTCGCACAGGTGTGCAAACCACATTTTCGCTTATAACTCTCTTTTTACGAAAGACATTGAAATATGGTTTTCAATTTTAAGATTGTTTTCATTTAAGGTTTCATATATCCAAAAATAGCTTTGGGCTGTAGTTACCCTTTAAGCATCTATGGACAACTGATTTGATACTGGTTAAAATAAACAGAAATTCTATTATAGGGTGAAAAGGAAGGTGGGAAGTTAAACAGAAATTCTATAACAGGGTAGAAAGCATGTTGGGAAAAGGAGAAAATGCTGGTAACCAGCATTCTTTTCTTTTCACCTTATGTCTACAAAACCTTCTTTATATGCCTTATTAAAATACAGGGCTGTTTGCTTTATGTTTAATTGGTATAGTTCACATGTTTAAAAGTATTTAATTTGAAGATTTCTTTTTATATGAAGGATTTGTTGATAATTTTTCAGAACTGTGAAGAACTCATAATATTATTTGAGTTTTAACCTGTTACCGTATAGATTAATTTTATATGCGCTAAAGCAGGCTGAAAAGTAGTAGAAAATTATCTTTCTTGAATCAGTTTTTCTCACAGAATGGTTTTATACATATTTCTGTGAAAAAGTGTATTTGGGTGACAGTAGATTAGATATAAAACACTAATTTTTATACGCCTGTCGAAGACGGGACGTATTATGGGATCACCCATGGCGTACCGGTGGGCGGGTGGGCAGGCGGCGTCCAGTTCTTTGTCCGGAGCATAACTTTGTCATCTCCAGTCTGATTGACTTGAAACTTGCCATTTGTGTTTGTTGCAATAATTAGGGTTGACTATTGAGGCCTAAATCTACTATTGCGATAGTATTGACATTGGAAAAAATACTATTGCAATAGTATTGATATTGCCCGTTACTATTGCAATACTATTGCAATACTACTGGATGAATTGCAAGAGATGAATTTCACCAAATTACATCTTGAAACCATGTATTATACTAACACTTTCTCTGAGTAGTTTAAATTCTCCCCGAGTACATGTTTTGAATAGCAAAAGATGGGGAAAACAGAGTTAAATGCAAGATGCTCAATAAATTTCAACCAGAATTTTTTCTAAATGCAGATGGTTCACAAATAATTAAACATGCCTAATTGCTCTAAACTTTTGAAGAAGTCGACTTTTAAGTCTGATTGATATACAACAGCATGCAAAGCACAAAATGCTGAAAAATGCTTATGGTTCATAAACACACCTAATAAAAAAGTAATTATAATGCAACTTTAAACTTTTAAAGAAGTTAACTTTTAATGTGAGCCCCTAAGTTTTTTTGAGTTGATAAAATTTATCTAGATTTACCTATGATTGGCCAATATATTGACACAAAAAAAATATTGTTTTGTCTCCAAATCTTTAGGAAATCATCATTCTGAAAAAAATGGGGTGGCCATAATAATAGGTTTTATCTTGTTGTATGAATGTGTATCCAAAACAATAAGGATAAAATCCGACAAATTTAGACCTATTTACAGTACCGGTGAAGGAGTCAAAACTGTAGTAGACCTACACATGTACTTTTGCAGTCTTTTTAATCTTGAAAAACATATGTTTTAAACCAGTATTCCCACAAGCTTTCTATTTCAAGGGTACACTTACCCCCTGAGCTCTGAATCTGGGGTTAAGATTCTATATTAGAGGGTACGACAGTAGGCCTAATGGTTCCCAACTAGACGTAAAGCATTCCATATTGATGATTTGTAACAAAAAAGTGTGTTTTATTAAGATATTTGTATGAATTTACTGATTAAAGTCATTAAAAAGCTGAAAAGAGGGTCTGAAGTGACTCTGATCAGACAGTGTCAAACAGACATTTTGTTGTGTCATGGGTTTCCGTGTTTTTTACACCGATCAGTTTTTCATGACTGTTAATTTCTGGATAGGTATTTCCACATGATTTGACCAAAATATTGTCAGTAAGGCTAACAAATATCTTCAGAACCTGTCATTTTACACACGAAATGCGGATAATGGCCTTTATTGTCCATGCATTTTCTTACGTGAAGTCTCGGGTGTAACCAGAATTCGTTACATGAATTTCAATACTATAACATGATTTACGCAATAATTTGCACGAGTGGGAGCACTGTTAAACATTTTCTTACCTTTTTTTGCCCGAGAAATAAGTGGCTTTCTAATACGAGGTAAGTCATAGTACAGAAATGGATGGTATAGATCCACGATCAGACAGTGTGTTCTGTTTAGTCTGATCATTACTGAAAACATATCTTAAAAAATTACCTGCCAAATATTTTGGGAGATTAATGTTACAGATTGTCCGAATATTTACGATAACTTACGTTTGGAAGTGTTCAGAGAAAGGATTGAAAAAAATATTTTTGTAAATAATTTAAAGTGTCCGAACTTTTAGGGCATCCGAATACATTAGTGAATCACATTATTTTCTCTCTCTTTCTTTTCAGTGAAACTATCGAAACAATCAATATTTGAGGTAGATATCGGCGATAGTTATCAATTTTTAACTGAACAATCGATGCAGTAGCATCGACACGCTCGCCATCAGGATCCATCGATAGTCCGATGTATCGTTACACCCCTAGCAATAATTTGGAGTGCAGTGCGAAAGAACAATAACCCTACCTCGTGCTGTCTTTGAGTTATTTCCCTCTGATCGACATTTTTACAGCATTTTCTGCTTGTCCAGAGCATAACTTTGTTATCTCCAGTCCGATCGACTTGAAACTTGGCATTTGTGTTTGTTGCAATAATACAGAGTGCAGTGCAAAAGAACCATAACTCTACCTCGTGTTGTCTTTGAGTTATTTCCCATTGATCGTCATTTTTACAGCATTTTCTGCTTGTCCGGAATATAACTTTGTCATCTCTAGTCTGAACATCTTCAAATTTGGTATGAATGATTGTTGAAAAATTATGGAGTGCAGTGCACAAGAACCATAACTCTTCCTAGCACGAATTGTGAGTTATTCCCCCTTTGATCTTCATTTTTATAGCATTTCTTGCTTGTCCAGAGCATAACTTTGTCATCTTAAGTAGGAATGACTTGAAATATGGTATGCTTATTTGTTGCAATATTTGGAAATGCAGTGAGCAAGAATTGTAACTCTACCTCGTGCTGTCTTTGAGTTATTTCCCTTTGATCATCATTTTTACAGCATTTAGTGCTTGTCCGGAATATAACTTTGTCATCTCAAGTCAGAGTGACTTGAAACTTGGTATGCATGTTTGTTGCAATATTACAGAGTACACTGCGCAAGAACAATAACTCTACCAAGTGGGGATATTGAGTAATTTCACTTTGATCTTCATTTTTACAGTCCAGTTCTTTGTCCGGAGCTTAATTTTGTCATCTCCAGTCCGATTGACTTGAAACTTGGCATTTGTGTTTGTTGCAATAATACAGAGTGCAGTGCAAAAGAACCATAACTCTACCTCATGCTGTCTTTGAGTTATTTCCCTTTGATCGTCATTTTTACAGCATTTTCTGCTTGTCCGGAATATAACTGTCATCATCTCTAGTCTGAACATCTTCAAATTTGGTATGCATGAGTGTTGAAAAATTATGGAGTGCAGTGCACAAGAACCATAACTCTTCCTAGCACGAATTTTGAGTTATTCCCCCTTAGATCTTCATTTTTATAGCATTTCTTGCTTGTCTGGAGCATAACTTTGTCATCTTAAGTAGGAATGACTTGAAATGGTACGCTTGTATGTTGCAATATTTGGAAGTGCAGTGCGCAAGAATTGTAACTCTACCTCGTGCTGTCTTTGTGTTATTTCCCTTTGATCATCATTTTTACAGCATTTAGTGCTTGTCCGGAATATAACTTTGTCATCTCAAGTCAGAACGACTTCAAACTTGGTATGCATGTTTGTTGCAATATTACGGAGTACAGTGCGCAAGAACAATAACTCTACCTAGCGCAGATTTTGAGTAATTCCACTTTGATCTTCATTTTTCTTGCTTGTCCGGAATGGAACTATGTCACCTCAATTCAGATTGACTTGAGACTTGGTAAACATGTTTGTTGCAGTTATGAAAAGTGCAATGCACAGGAGCGGTAACCTTATCTAATGCCCATTTAGAATCATTCCCTATTCATTATTTTTTTTTACAGCTTTTCATGCTTCTCTACAATATAACTTTGTCTTTTCATGTTAGAATGACCTGAAACTTTATATGTATGTTTCCTTAACATTAGAGGAGACATTCATGCCTATTTCAATCACTTACATGATTTCTGCTGTACTACTATATTCCTCTACCTGCCCTTTACAATTATTATCCCCCCTCGACAACTGGCGGTGGGTCGGGCGTATCTTGCGACAATTTGCCGCTCTTTACTTAAGGCTTTTTCCTTAACCTTTTACCACACAATCCTGTGCTTTAATGACCTTCAAGAACAAGGCAGTGAAAAACATAGTGAGGAAAGGTGCAAATGCTTGAACCAGGATTTTCTCCTTTTCCCACAATGTGTACTACTCTTGTTATGGCAAATTCAACCTTTTTTGCCACATTTGATTTGTCCTCTGCAAATTCTTTGGATTTGAATGAGTCTGAAATTTTGTCGTTTGGTAAAGAGTTAAGATAAGTACTTTGTATTTTTTTCAGTTCGACAAATGGTTGACCACCTGGGATACAGTGTAGCAAAAGATGAAGATCCAAACAGGTAAAGATAATACATCCTGTTCCTGCGCTAGCTATGTCACTATGTCCAATGCTATCATGATCCAAGGTAAAATTAATAGAATTGCAGGAAATAGAGCAAGTTTCTCACAAGGTAATAGGTTTGCTGTCGGCTTAGACTAAAATCCGGAAAGCGATGTTGGAATCATCCTTGGAAAAATTCTTCTTCATATTACCTCTATTTCTCACCCCCTCCTGGGAAATGTAGTACCTCAGGGGCCTGCTGTTTCCACCTTCAATTTAAGAGTTGAAAAATATAAAATTGGCATTTTTCACTGGTTATAACCATGAAATAACAAACCATAATCCACCATTATTTCTTGAAAACTACCAAAAAGCATGAAATAAAAACTGATACACATGTTGATGAAAAAGTGACAAGTATATAAACTACCATTTTTGACGGATGGTGATATAATCCAATAAGAATCTGCAAAGATTTTGATTTTACAAGCTCAACTAAACTGGCAGGCGGTATAGATCAAGGTCAGACTGTATGTTCTGTGCAGTCTGATCTTGATGAATGCTGCACACAACTGCTTATGTTGTAGCCTATGGTGCTAAAAAGATATTCATTTTAACCCTTTAACACACAATTCCGAGTTTTAACGACCCTGTGAAAGAAGGCTTTTGAAAACATGTGGGAAAAGAAGAAAATGCTGGTAATCAGCATTTTCTTCTTTTCCCACAGTGTTTTCTACCCTTTGAGATACAAGTTTTATGTTTTAGGTAGCTTTTCATTTTTCGTCTGCAAATGCTTTCAATTTGGACAAGTCTAAAATTTTGTAGTGTGGCAAAGAGTTAAAGACCTCTTACTAACTATCTAAATACTGATTGTAGCCAAAGATTTCTCTGAGATGACATCAATAATTCTGTTACTTTATGGTACAAGATATCTCTTCATTTTGAAGTCCAGTAATTGCATATCATGTCCAAATTTTGAGTAGGGAAAGTAGTTTGATGATTATTTGTTTTCTTACTTTTTATTTGTTTTTTCCCTCTTCGGAGGCATTTTATCCTTAACTCTTTACCAAACGACAAAATTTAAGACTTGTCCAAATTGAAGGCACTTTCAGACGACAAATTCATTGTTACTCAAAACAAGAAATTTATTTTTCATAGGATAGAAAATATTGTGGGAAAAAGAGAAAATGCTTGTTACCAGCATTTTCTCCTTGTCCCACAATTTTTTTCAAAAGCCCTTCTCCTTAGGGTTGATAAAAGTCAGGATTGTTTGGTAAAGGGTTAACTAAACAATAAAGTTTTCACAATTTCGCATGAAGAGAGCTTTTAAAAGATATTATGGGAAAAGGAGTAAATGCTTTTTATTGACCTTTTATCCATTTCCCACAATGTTTTCTAATTTTCCCTCAATATTTTCTACCCTTTCAAAGACAAATACTATTACATTGGCCACACTTTCTAACCTGTAGTTGTAAGTGTCTTCAATTGATTGAATTTGCATTTATTTATTGTTGCCACTGGTTGCCCATATGGGCTATGCCCCCTTACGGCTGTTAGTATTGTTACAGGGGATAGTGCAGATACAGGACAAAACCTATCCTTAGTTATGCCTGTTTTTTTCACGTGCTTAGTGTAAAGCACCATCACACAGGACCTCGGTTTAATGTTTCATCCAAAAGACTATTAATAATTTTAGATGGCCAGCCAAGGGGATCAAAACCACACCCTCAAGTGACCCAAAACATCACGTTCGTGAGCCATATGTTATGCCTATTGAGCTATGCAGGGTTTTCAGATGTTCTTCAGTTTGGACAGATATAAGATTTTGGTAAAGAATTAAGAAGGTTTAGCATTTTCATAAGTACAGGTAACTGTTTACCAAACAACAAAATTTCAATTGTCTGAATTGAAAGAATTTGCATATGGACAAACTGAATGTTGCTTGAATGATGGGATCTGCATGTGAAAGGGTAGAAAACATTGTGGGAAAATGGAGAAAATGCTGTTTACCAGCATTTTCACCTTTTCCCACAATGTCTTCAAAAGTCTGTTTCCTCAGGGTTGTTAAAGCAAAGCATAAACACGTGATTGTGCAGTAAAAGGTTAATAATTTATTGTTTGTTGATTTTTCAGCTTTCTTATCTGGAATGATTCCTTTGTTTCCACTGAGAAAGTAGCTGAGTTAAAGCCATACCAAAGACTAAACCATTTTCCTGGGATGGGAGAGGTCACAAGGAAAGATA
Source organism: Hippopus hippopus (assembly GCA_946811185.2). Taxonomy (NCBI): domain Eukaryota; kingdom Metazoa; phylum Mollusca; class Bivalvia; order Cardiida; family Cardiidae; genus Hippopus; species Hippopus hippopus. The sequence goes on along the minus strand of OX328099.1, from coordinate 4,373,663 downwards.
ATTTAGCCAGAAATATGATGAAGTATGTATTTTCATGCGACATTAAATATGGACCCTGCTCTGTGAAGAAGGGGTTAAATGCTTCTGCGAAAGGTCAGCCTGCACAGTCCATGCAGACTGACCTGGGCCAAAATTTTCGCTATATTTCATTTTTCCATGTATCAAACAACCAGTCTACCTTATCATTCAGTTGATTGTGAGACAGTATGGATTTTATGGATCCATTATGAGATGACTTTCTTTGTACAACACAAAATGGAGATGGTTTAAACCCCATTTTCCTAACTCTTTTCCAAACGACAAAATTTTGGACTCTATCGAATTGAAAGCATTTGCAGACGTCAAAATAAAGGCATTTCAAATGAAGGTTTCTGCCTTTGAAAGTATAGGAAAGATTGTGAGAAATGCAGAAAATGGTGGTTACCAGCATTTTCTCTTTCTTGAATAATGTTTTCAAAAGCCTTCTACTCCAGGGTTGTTAAAATTCGGGATTGTGTGGTAAAGGTTGAAAGCATGGCTCAAATAAAACATATGGGAATTGTGTTCAATCTGTTCTATTTTGCCATACTTTAGGATATTATGCAGGGTTGTTTAATCAGTAAAAATCTTGAAAAATATAATATCAAGGTGTCATCAAATTCAAAAAGCACTATTTTATTTTTTCAAACCCTATGGTTTAGATAATCAAAAGAACAATTTCAAGACAGATAGAAGAGATTTAAAAATAACTGGTATTTAATAGTAACATCATCAATTTCTTTTCAGAATGGCAAAGACCTGCCCAGAAGAGTATAATTTTGTCCCAAGAACCTGGATACTGCCTTCGGATCACAATATGTTGATGAATTATACAAAAGACTTGAAGGCCCGAAAGAAAAATAAAACATTTATCATCAAGCCTTCAAATGGAGCTCAGGGACATGGGTATGCTTGACTATTTTCTTTTAACTCTTTCCAAAACGATAATATTTTAGAAGGGTCCAATTTGAAAGCACTTGCAGACAACAACATTTAGATGCCGTAAATGATTGGATCTGTATCAGATAGTCTAGAAAACATTGTGGGAAAAAGGAGAAAATGCTGGTTACCAGCATTTTCTCCTTTTCCCACAATGTTTTCAAAAGGTCTATTTCTCAGGGTTGTTAAAAATCGGGATGGGGTGGTAAGGAATCAATTAATATGAACCCCTTTACCAAACAGTCCTGTGTTTTTAACAACCCATATTTAGAGGGCTTTTAAAAAAATTGTGGGCAAAGGAGAAAATGCTGGTAACCAGCATTTTTTCCTTTTCCCACAATGTTTTCTATCCTTACAGAGACAACTCCAGCATAAACCACATGTAATATTTCATCTGTAAAATTCTTTCAAATTTGGTGGAGTCTAGAATTCTTTTTGTCTAATACAGATTTAAGCATTGTTCCATGCTGTTAAGAAGCAATAGTGCACACAGTCTCGAGTTTTAATGACCCTGAGAAAGAAAGCTTTTGAAACCATGGTGAGAAAAGGAGAAAATGCTGGTTACCTTCATTTTCTTCTTTTTCCACAATGTTTTTACGCTATCAAAGACAAATTCAATCACTTGAGCCACATTTGAATTGTCTTCTGCAAATGCTTTCAATTTAGACAGTTCTAAATTTTTTATCGTTTGGTAAAGAGTAAACTCTTTTCCAAATGACAGATTTACGTAATAGCCAAAGTTCAAAACCTTTACCGACGAAAAAATAAATGTGACTCAAAAATTGAAAATTGTACAGGGAAGGGTACAAAACATTGTGGGAAAAGGAGAAAATGGTTGTTACCAGCATTTTCTTCTTTTCCGAAGATGGTTTCAAAAGGCTTTTTCGTCAAGTTTGTTAAAACTTGGGATTGTGTGGTAAAGGGTTTACCTTTTCATTTTCCAAAGTTGCCCACTGCAAATTCAGTTCAGGAGGTAATGAAATAAATAAGATTTATATTTCATGTACAGTTCCTTTTTTCAGGATAAGTCTGTTCAAGAATACAGATAAAATTCCACCATCAGAACATTTTATTGTGCAAGAGTATGTAGATAAACCTTTGTTAATGGATGGTTATAAGTTTGATTTACGTATATATGTGTTGGTGACATCCTGTGATCCACTCCGAGTGTTTTTGTTCAACGATGGACTCGTCAGAATGAGTACAGAGAAATATCTGCCCCCAGCTGACAATAACTTGGTAAGTTTGATGATCTCTTTGTCATACAACAAAGTTTGGTCTATTCTAAATTGAAAGCGTTTGCTGATGACAGATAAAGTGTTGTTTAAAAGATAAAATTTGTCTTTAAAAATGTATAAAACACTGAAAAACGGAGAACGTGCTAGTTACCAGATGGTCAAAGTTTGTTTATCTAATTTATAGCAACATTTTATGTTATTATTTTACCAGACAACAAAATTTTAGCCTCGGCCAAATTGAAAGCAATGGCAGATTCCATTGTAAAGGTTACTCAAAACATAAAATTTATCTTTCAAAGTGTAGAAAACATCGAGGGAAAATGTTTTCACAAGATTTCTTCCTCTGGGTCATTAAAACTCAGGATTACATTTATGTGGTCGGTTTGATTATTGTATCCCCACTAGCTGCCCAACGTAAACAATTTTGGCATCAAAATGAGGATAAATTTGATTCATTCCATTTTAAGGTATAAATATTATTAGGAGTCTGATAATGTGCCATAGTACCATCTGTCAAAATTTCAGTTGCTGACAGAAAAATGTAATGTAAAACTAGAACAAAAGTTGCCTACTTTTGTTCTAGTTATACAAAATATTTGTCTGCAAAATAAAGTTTAACTTAATTGATCCACAAAGAGACTAAATTTACCTCTATTGTTTTATTTTCAGAGTCACCTGTACATGCATTTAACTAACTACTCTGTCAACAAACACAATGAATTTTATGAAAAAGGTGCCTCGTCGGACGCAGGGAGCAAGAGATCTATAAAGTCTTTCAATGAATATTTACGAAAACATGATTATGATGTGGCGCTACTCTGGAGGAATATTAGTGATATGATTGTGAAAACTTTGATAGTGGCGGAGCCTCATATTCTACACGCATACAGAATGTGTCGGCCTGGAGCTGCCCCAGGTAGTGATAGTGTTTGTTTTGAAGTGCTGGGAATCGATGTGCTAATTGATAGAAAGTTACGTCCATGGCTTTTAGAGGTGAGAATAAGACCATTTCATGCCTTTTTATGAGCTCCAGAAAGGTATATATACAGAATATTAAATATGATAATAATGAAATATAAAAATATAAAGGCATATAAATTATACTGAATATTATGTTGTACTAACTTTCCTGGTGCTTGTATTTCATTTGAGTAGCATGAGAAATACAGAATAAGGCATATACACAGAATATTATGTTGTGGTAACTTTCTTGGTGCTTGTATTTGATATGAGCAGCGTGAGAAAATTTGATACTGCGTGAGGCCATAGGTGGAGTGAGATGTGAAAACTTCCTTACACAGCCAGAAGCAAATACAAGCACCAGGAAAGCTACTACAACATAATATCTTTTTACTATATACCTACAACTTTCAGTGACAAAATTTTGCAGTTACTGAGATTTTGTTCGATAGTGATACACAAAATGAGACAACTAATGTTGTGGAGGGTAGTAAATCTGTTTTTATGAAAGAGGGATGAATATTGTAGCATAACATTTTAACTAATCAAATCGTAAATCAATGCATGCAGAGTCCATGAATTAGTCAGGTCATCATACCATATTTGGAACTGTAGGTTTTCAGAAGACTTCTTCCTCAGGGTCGTTAAAAGTATAGATTGTGTGGTAAAGGGCTAATTACTCATCTGCAACTATTTTGACTTTGAATGAGCCTAAAATTTTGTCATATGGTAAGAAGAATTAACCCTTTGACTTGCTTATCTAAGTTGAACACTATAAACCTGTGGGTATACATCAGGTGAGAGTGTGGTCATATTTTACAAGGCTGATTTCTGAGCTGAAAATTTGAGTCAGAACACAATAAGGTATGGCAGATAAAAAATTTGCAAAAGTCGCTATCTGTTTTGCTTGAAAAGCATCTTCCGTAGTAGTAGTATCAGGGAGGAGGGAAGGAGGGAGGGGCAGGGTCTTCTTTAGCTCAGTGAGATTTCAGGTGTTTGACATTATGACTTTAAACCCTTTACCAAACAAACCTGTTTTAACAACCCTGAGGAAGAAGCCTTTTGCAAACATTGTAGGAAAAGGAGAAATTGCTGATAAGTTTGACTCTAGTGTAACACCTTTTATTTTCTTTTAGATCAACAGATCTCCAAGTTTTGGTACAGATGAGAAAATAGATTATGATATCAAATCAGCATTGGTAGAGGACACTATACGACTGCTTAATATTAAGTAAGTACATGTACTATACATTTTGTCTTATGGAGCTACTCAAGAGGAAACACATAACTGACCTCTTTAGGCAGGTGGCTGTTAAACACAGTTTCATTTATATTCAGAACTGGGACTTTTAACTTAGAATGACAGTTTCTTAATGCAGGTGGCTGCTTGATGGAATTAGCCCGTGGCACAGGTCAAAGTGTATATGATTGCAATAATTTTAAGTAATTAAAGTCTCTTATCTTTTACAGCATCATTCTGTTAACTTTAAAGATACATCTATACTTGTTTTCAGGCAGTTTTTAGCCAGTTTTAACCCATTTTATTTTTATCTTATGAAACTATAATCATTCTTGTATCTTCATGCCAAATGTTGCCCCTGATGGCTGTAAGATTGCACAGATTACGACGGATAGAAAATACATTTCATGTTTTGGAGGCCTTTATAGCAATCGCTGTTATTGTTTCCCATTTTAAATGAGGACAAATTCCTTGTGTTTTTTAACTCCTTACACCATATTTATTGGTAGTTTATCTGTGCTTTACAGCTGAGCCATTCTACACACTTTCAGGTTTTAACAGCGTTTTGTCTCTCTATCTGTAAGGATGTATTATTAATTTTCAAGGTGACAATGAAATATTGGTCAGTAAAGAAGTTTGAAATATTGCAATTTTGAGGATTTCTTCTAGACATAATTATATCTTTTACTTTCAGGGTATATTTCACTTCAGACTCAGGGCTTAGGATCAATTTATTACCATAGAGATACTTTATATGGTTCTTTATGTTTCATGTAATGATAAACTGCTCCTTTGCAAACAATATTTACCTTACAATCTAAAAACTTGACACTCTGCTACTGCTGAATAATTTCTCCTTTGTACCATATGAACAAGTTTTGGTTTGTCTGAAATTAGTCTGTACTGTTATGAATTTATTCTTTACCACATGACAAAATTTTAGACTGGTCCATATTCAAAGCATTTGAAGCATACTGGTTACCAGCATTTTCTCCTTTACCCACAATGATTTCAAATGCCTTTTTCTCAGGGTTGTGAAAGCTCATGATTGTTTAGTAAAGGGCATTTAAGGTGATGGTGGAGTTATTCTTTTCTGTTCAGGATGAGTGATAGAAAGAAAAACATGGCTGCCCAAAAACTTGAAGCACAGAAGCGCCTTTTCCGACCTTCCAAGAGAGTAGCAGAAACTGGAGAACATGCCACTGAATATGAGAAGAGAAAAATCGTTGTGGAAAGGAGGAAAGATGAACTAGTAAAGATCTTTGTTGTTGTTTTTGTTGTTGTTGAACCAGCTTCATTGATTGATTGTTAGGTGTTTAATGTCATTTCCAACATTATTTCAGTTACATCACAGGGCTCAGTACTAGTGCACCTATCCATACTTTCCTGGAATTTCTTTTACCAGTACTCAGCACAATATTCTGTCCAAGCCACTGGCTGCTTTCCTACATAACCATTGCCAAAGCAATGGCCAGTGGTGAGTGAGGAATGAATCCTCTTGCAGTGACTATCATTAATCCTTGGAAAAAAATTGGCTGAGCTGGGGATCGAACCAGAGACCCAGTTCTCAAGTCCTGTATGCTAATGACTGAGCTATTGGGGCTCGATAGATTCAGGTTTAACAAGCAGGTTTGAAATGAACATCTTGTTTTCTGTGTATCCATCTGTCGTTCTTTCTACCTGACTGTCCATCCGTCAGCATTTTCTTGATCTATACTATTCGGAAAAGGGGCTGTATATTCCTGTACATGCTAAGAAGGAACTGTTAAAAAAAAGCTATTAGTTTCAATGTATCTTTTAACCCTTTACAGCACAATGCCGGCTTTGAATGACCCTGAGAAAGAAGGCTTTTGAAAACATTGTGGGAAAAGGAGAAAATGCTGGTTACCAGCATTTTCTCCTTTTCCCACACTGTTTTCTACCCTATCAAAGACAAATTCTATGTTTTGAATAACATTTAATTTGTTGACTGAAAATGCTTTCAATTTGGAAAAGGCTAAAATTTTGTCATCAGGTTAAGAGTTAAGAACAAAATAGTTTAGCCATGCTCAGGCAAAAGGGGACTTAAAGCATCTCTGCCATGCATTATACCAAGTAAGTCATCACAGTATTATGGATCTATAAAATCCATTTTGTAAAACAGCAGACTGAACTATGAGGTACACTGATCATTTGAGCTGCAGAAACTTGACCAATAGCAAAACGTTTCGGGCCAGGTTAGCCTGTGCGGACTCTGCAGACTGACCTGGGTTGATACTTTTTGCAGATGCATTAAGCCCCCTTTTCATAGAGCATGGCACATTTGTATTTATCTTAATGATAAAAATACTTCTCTCCATTGTGGAAACAACAGGGAAAAGTTCTGGTTTCTACTGTCTTTAATTATTTGTCTTTGTTTTAAGTCTTTACCACATGACAAAAGTTTAGACCTTTCCAAATTGAAAGCATTTGCAAAGGATTAATTAAATGTTACTCAAAACATGATACTTGTCTTCCACAGGATAGAAAACATTGTGGAAAAAGGAGAAAATGCTGGTTACCAGCATTTTCTTCTTTTTCCCACAATGTTTTCAAATGCCTTTTTTCTGAGGGGCATTAGAAGTTGGGATTGTGTGGTAAAGGGTTAAAGAAACCCAACAGTTTTGTTCCAAAAAGAGTTCTGGACAAACTTGTCAGTAAAGATTATACTTTAAGCTTATTTCTGTTTCAGAAAGAGATGTTGACTCGTGTCAAAAGGGCTGGTACCCGTGAAGAGTATGAAAACAGGAACCGAGGACGGTTTATACGAATTTTTCCATCAGATGATAGGGCGAGACAAGAAAGATACATAAGTTTGCTGGAAAAAGCGTACACAACATTTATGTCAGCGAGAGCGACCTCCATGCACAAGGAAATACAGTTGATGTATAACAACAAACTCAGAGTAAGTAAGAGTGTAACATTTTAGATACTGTCTTTTAACCCAGTAGCACCCTTCAGGATGTTTTTTTCCCATCTCATTTTGTAGCAAAAGTCTTCTGAAAATAGTAAGCTATAGGTAAATAGGTAATTTTTGTCACAAGTCTTTTTCAGTAATTCATAACCGAGCATATCCCTTTACCATACAAACCCAAGTTTTAATGACTCTGAGGAAGGAGCCTTTTGAAGACATTTTGGGAAAAGGAGAAAATACTGGTGACCAACATTTTCTCCTTTTCGCACAATTTTTTTCCCTATCAAATAAAAATTCCATCCCTTGAACTAAATTCAAATTGTTGTCAGCAAATGCTTTGAATTTTGACTGGTCTAAATTTTTGTGATGAGGTTAAGAGTTAACTCTTTACCCCACCACAAAATTTTAGACTTGTCCAAATTGAAAGCATTTGCAGATGACAGAATCAGTGTGACTCAAAAAATGAATCTTATATTTGGAAGGTCAGAAGACATTGTGGGAAAAGCAAAAATGCTGGTTACCAGCATTTTCTCTTATTCCCAAAATTCTTTTTAAAGCCTTCTTCCTCAGGGTCGTTAAAAGTCGGGATTGTTTGGTGAAGGGTTAATTAAAAATTGATTTCAGGGGTTAACTAGTTAACTTCGCTGTGATAGTGAATAAATAGAGAATAGATGGTTGGTGTCTTGGATGGGTTAAGTTTATCGGGCAAGGCGGAGGAATTTATCTGGTGAGCCGAACGCGAACCGGATAAATTTCGGAGCCGAGCCCAATAAACTTAACCCATGCAAGACACCAGCTATCTATTCTATTTATCCTGTCACTCACTGTAACAGAACAAAACAAACAAACAAACAAACAAAAACATTGATAAAGACCGTATCTTGAATTAATTTCCAGAGCCGAGCCTGATAGACTTTCCCAATCCAAGACACCAACTGTCTATTTCATTTATCCTTTTTCTCAATTATAATCTAAAATCCGACTAAATTGAACTTTTCGCTCGAAATAAGGCACATAGACTCTATTGATATCTTTCTCACAAGATCTAGTCTATAAGAAATTTTTAAAAAATGAAGAACCGTGTAAAGCCCTCTGAATATGCAGTTGCAATAATGACGTCATGAATGATAGTGGCTACGTCATAATTATTAAACGTGATGTATATCCGCAGAAAATATTGTGGCGAAGAAGACAATGTGTTTTAAACAAAACAGACCATTAAACGAGCAAAAGTACTCGCTAGCGATTAATTCATTTATTTTGGCAGTAACACGCTTGGTTGAAAATAGTCCCAGTTAGCAGGTGCGCACTTGGCGGTCACGTGACCAACTGACGGATAACAAAAAAAATATACGGCTCCCTGTTATCATGTCGAAATTAAAGAAGGTGACAGGATAAAGACTGATTATCTAACTCCATGCCGTCCAAGTTGAAAACATCTGCAATCAACAAATTTTATGTTAACTGGGGTTGATGACATTTGTTGTTCATGTCTTTGTCTATTTTGTCATTTTATGAGTTTTACAGTGTTTAATTTAAGAAATAATCTTTTTTCTATCGTGGTTTATCGTTCAATAAACTACGGTTGTGAGTTATGAGGCACAATGAAAAATCCATGAGGGTTTATTCATTGCGCCTCATAACTCACAATGTGGTTTATTGAATGATAAAACACGATAAAAAGATTATTTCGGTTCTAACATGGCCAACTCTTGATCAAAGGAAAACAAGTTCATTCTAAGTGGAAAAACGCAAATACTGATTATATTCCATTGAATAAACCATGGCTGTTCCAGTTAATTACCAGAACAAAACTCCACTGCCAGGTCAGTAAATATGAAAAGAATCAAAATTTCAATAAAACCTATTGTATCAAAATCAACATAAAAAATCGCACCATTTTAATATTATATTTTCTCCCTTTCAAATGCCAAAGAAGAATGAATGAATTGTCAAGCATTAGAGTCGCAGTTGTTTCGAATGCTCTGAATATTACTCCACCCACTTCCAATCCGATTTCCAATGCAACACCGGTCAATTTTGAACTAACCTTCAACTTGAAAAGACTCTTGATTTACATATGTTTACTGGTAACATTTCAAAAAGTACCATCGTTGTCATTTTTTATCAAAACAGTTAATATCGGTAAATCCTTCAGGATTTTCCTCATTCTTGGTCAAGGCGCAGAAAATGATTTTTTTACGTCGAGTGACTTTCGTTGATAAAATATCAGAGGGCGAAGACACGGAACAGCCACAGGTGACTTACTTTATACAGAATGACGTCACTCTATATAGAATGACGTAGATTTTACCACGCTTTCGTTGCACTGTGTTTATAGAGCAGAATTCACGTGTCACGCTAGAATTATCTTTATACATGTACATTTATGTATTTGAGCCATGCTCTGGCTGAAGGGTTTTTTTATTCATGTCCATAATTCATCATACCAAGCAAGTTGTCATATAATTATGGATCCATAAAAACTATTTTGTCCAACATCAGACTAAATTATTTGGTAGTATGGTCCTCGGTTATGTGTAAAATTCACAAATAGCAAAAAGTTTTAACCCATGGCAGCCTGCGCAGACTGCGCAGGCTGACATGGGTGAATACTATTTGCAGATACATTAAGCTCCCTTGTCACAGAGCATGGCTTATTTATCTTTATTTTTATCTTTTTTTTAGGAATCTGATATATTAGACATGATAGCAGAATGTGAGGCAGATGAGCAGCAAAGTCGTCTTCAGTTCGGTACAGGTGTGCGACCAGCTGGCATGGTTAGAGGACCAAAGGTGAGTTTTAGCTTTCGATGTTTTCAAAAGGCTTCTACCTCAGGGTCATCAAAACTTGGGACTGTGTGGTAAAGGGCTAACTTTTTATCAAACAACAAAAATTCAGATTCTTCCATATTAAAAGCATTTGCAAACAATAAATTGGATGAGTCTAATACTATTGAACTCCTCTTTTGAAGGGTAAAGAATTTGTGGGAAAATGTTTTCGAAAGATATTCTACCTCAGGATTGTTAAAACACTTGACTGTTTGGTAAAGTCAATTGATTAATTGTATGGGGTTTAACACTGTTTTCAACATTATATCAGATATATTGTGGTGGACAGTGCACCTATCCATGCATTCCTGGAATTTTTTTTACCAGTACTCCGCACAATATTCTTTCCAAGGCACTGGCTGCTTTCCCATATAACCATTGTTAAAATAATGGTCAGCGATTAGAGAGGAATAAATCTTGTCACAATGACTATTATCAATCCTCGGAAAGAAATTGACCAAGCCAGGGATCGAATCAGCGACCTCCTGTTCTCAAGTCCTGGGCACTACCAACTGTGCTACTGGGGCTCGGCTTGTTTGGTAAGAGGTTAAATTATGTTTTTTTTCTATGGCAGCCATTGGTCAGTATGCCATCATCTGATGCAATACCGGGAACTGATAAGGAAGATGATGATGAAGAGAGTGAGTCTTTTTCACCTCCTGGTTCCCCGCCTTTACACAGAGGATCTCCATACAATAACAAGTCCAGACCTGGCTCCACTCAGAGCAGGATGAGTGGCACTGTGCAGTCAAGACCAAACTCTGGTCCCAACCAACCAGCTGTCCCTGGACGACCTTCAAGCAAGACTGACGCTGGAAGGTCAAGGTCACTATCAAGGACAGGGCAGAATAACAAGCTGGTTTCACTGCAAAGATCAACTGTGGTACGTCAAACTATTATTATGATCTGTAATGTATTTTGTTGAACTTCTTTTATTGACTGTATTTTTATATTGATTTATTTTTAAATTAATTTTGGTAACATAAACCAAGATACAGTCAGGCCATGGTACAGGCCATGCTACATCAACCTCTGTTAGGTTGACAAACTGGGGCTCTGACAAAAAAATAGCAGGGACAAATCTATATCATGCGAGACTGATGTAAAAATTTTCTTACACTGTGAGAAGTAAATACAAGCACAAGGAAAGTTACTACAACATAATATTTCTTTTATTATATACCTACAACCTCCAACGATAACATTTTGCAATTATTGACATTTTATTTGAAAAAGGTAAACAAAATGAGACAATTAATAGTGATGGAAGGTAGTAACTCTATTTTTATGAATGGCTGATTAATATTATACCATAACATTTTGACTAATCAAATCGCAAAGCAATTCATGCTTAGTCTGTGGGCGAGATACATCATCATACCATATATGGAACCATATTTCACAGTGTGTAGATACAGATTTTTTTTCTGTCGTGTCTGTTATTTTATCCAATTGCAACGCATGTATTTTAGCTGGAAAATTTACTGGTATATAATGAATGTATATTTACAGGACGATACTTTCCTGAACAATGTGATACGAGACAGAGAAGAGGAGCTGACCAAAAGAACTTTACAGTCTCTCAACGATATGAGGATTAAATTTCCCGGAAAATCTGATCAGGAGGCAGATGTTATATTGGACAAGGTAAAGCAATAACTTACTGTCTACTCTTGAAAAGTTTACCTAAAGCAGATATATAGGATCTGACATGAGTTGCGTTTGAGATAAGATTTTACTAAATGAGTCTAAGGAAATGTTATTAAGCGAGCCTTTGGTGAGCTTAATAACATTTTTCCTGGATGAGTGTAACAAAATTTTATCTCAAACACCAATTAATGTCAGATTCTTTTTATCACATAACAGTATTTCACACACTGTAGATCAGAAGATGCAAAACCATCTATAGATACATCTGCAGTAATAACCATAAAACCCATTTACATAGATCTATGAACTACGTACAAAATGACGTCACACAATTGTGATATCAAACGAGTATAGGATAAGAAAATTCGTAGCGGGTATATTACACTGAAAACAAGGGAGGTTATGTAATAAAGACTTTCTATGTTCCCAATGGGGCATATACTGTTGTGCTCCTGTTTGTCTGTCTGTCCTTACCTCTGTTAGCAGTAATATCCATAAAACCCATTCACATCTATGAAATACGTACAAAATGACGTCAAAAATGATGTCACACGATTGTGATATCAAACGAGTATAGGATAAGAAAATTTGTTATGGGTATATTACACTGAAAATAAGGGAGGTTTTATAATAAAGACTTTCTATGTTCCCAATGGGGCATATACTGTTGTGCTCCTGTTTGTCTGTCTGTCCTTCCCTCTGTCAGCAATTTCTTGTCGGCTCTGTATCTCTTCAACCCCTTGTCTGATTTTGTCAATCTGTCTCACTTGTGTGCACCTTGATAAGACAAAATGCAGAGTGGAGTTTTCAGATACCAGGCCCCAAGGTCAAGGTCGCAATAGAAGGTAAATGGTCATTTGCTCTTTAATGTTGTCTGCTCCATATCTCTTGAAATCCTAAGTTTGATTTTGGAAATATTTCACACCTTGCTGAGACAATGTTCAGAGAAGAGGTTTTCAGGTGCAATCTTCTAGGTCAAGGTCACAGTGTGTGTGTGTGGTGGGGTTTCAAAGGATAGGTTCATTATGCATCAGACCAATCTGAACTCATGTTATTTAACCCTACCTTACAAGGATGTTTGAGAAGTTTTATGTTTTGCAAACTTATTTCAGAAGGTAATGAGTTAAATGATGCTTAAAAGGATTTTCTCCTTTGTAATTACAGCTCCATGAAAATTGGAAGTTTCACAAACCGAGGATAGCCTCCTATTGGCTGGTCAAACTGGATTCTATAAAAAGGAGAAAGGTATAAGTTGGCTCTATTTTCTTGTGTACTCTTGCAAGTATAGACACAGATTCACTTTGAAGACATGTTTAGCTTACGCTGTGTTTAGTCAAGCAAATTTTAGACAAATCAGTTGCATATGTCATGAGAAAGAAATAATTGATGGAATGGAAATGCTTTTATAAATGGCAGGGACACTAATTATCGCACACATTTGCGCACAGAAAGAGGGGGGATTTTTATATGACATATTTTCAGGGGCATGAAAGGACAGTTTTAGTGTAAAGAAAAGAAAAAGTGAAAAGGGGTAGAGAATCCTAACTAGGTAATTCTAAATACATGTAGCTCTTGGTGGCCCCCATCCGGAAAGTTATCAGCTAGGGGGAGGGTGCTACAACAGTGTGGCAGAAAAAGAAATTACTAGTTGCAACCAATTCTTGTTTTACCACAGTGTTTTCAAAAATGATCTCCTGCCAGGCATGAGAAAAAATAAGTAACAATGTTTTATTGCGGGGGTATTCCATTCACCTGTTCTGGCACGATGTTCTGAGTTCTGGAATGTGCGAATGGAATATTTCAGAACACATACACTGTTCTGGAACGATGTTCTGTGTTCTGGAATGTGCGAATGGAATATTTCAGAACACATACACTGTTCTGGAATTAGGTTCTGAATGGAGCATTTTCAGAACATTGTTCTAATCAATACCGAATTAAATGTACATTGCCATGATGGCTACTGCAAGAGCTACTGTTTTAGCTGTGCTAGTGGAGGATATGATTAGCTGCAGAGAGGGAGTAGAGGCTGACACTGACAAGTCTACAATACTCCTATTTATGGCGTTCATACCATAAAAAGGACAATTGCAAGTTTCGCCATGAAGAATTGTCTGTCTTTTAGCCATCTTGTATCACCTAGCAACCGTTCAGCAGGTGCACTGCACCTCAATTGAATTAGAACAGTCAGAGCATGTTCTGAAGAACATAGCACAGTGTTCCGAAATACTCCATCCACCTAGAACATGTTCGGAGTGTTCGGAACAACAAAAGGAATACGCCCTGCAATACTTGGTATTAGTGGAATTCTTCAAGTTAACCCTTTACCGCACAATGCCGACTTTTAATGGCCCTGAGAAAGAAGCCTTTTGAAAACATTATGGGAAAAGGAGAAAATGCTGGTAACCAGCATTTTCTCCATTTCCCACCATGTTTTGACCCTGTCAAAGAAAAATTGCACCATTTGAGCGACATTGAAATTTTCGTCTGCAAATGCTCCCAATTTGGGCAAGGCTAAAATTTTGTCGTCTGGTAAAGGGCTAAAGGTGCATTTAGACCTACTATAGGGACCATGTGTAAACAAAATTCAGTGGCATCGTGATTATACCAAGTACAATCAAATGCAGTCATTGCAGTGTCTAATATGTATATTAAAGCTTTCATTTGTCATTTTCTTTTCACGTTATGGGTTAGTTAACAATTTGGTTACGTTACGGGCACTATGTAGGTTTCGGTAGTATCACACTGTCTAGCAAGACTTGTTCATTTTCTTACCAGATATACACAAGGGTGTTCAAAGAGAGGTAACTCTGTCTGATTGGCAGTGATAAGTATTTAAAAGGCTTCTTTGCCAAATTATAATTCAAAGTAGATCTAAGATCAGGCAATTCTGATCACAATCCTTACACTGTCTGCAAACCTACCTTAATTTGGCAAGCGTATGCCAAGATTTAAATGCTTGATGAAATATTTTTGGTTTCAGGTTATAGATATTGTGCGATCGAATGTTCGAGCTGTGCTACAAAGGACATGGCGGGTGCCAGATGTGGACAACCTTCAGATTTATCGCGTGTTCAGTCGTGTATTTAACAGACTTCTCTGGAGTCATGGACAGGGGCTGTGGAATTGTTTTTCTTCCTCTGGGTAAATATTGATGTGCTTTGACCCAATACTGTTAAAGTGTTTGTTCCGTCTCAACCTTAAACCTTCATCCTAAGTTTTAACTCTTTACCACATGACAAAAATGCAGATTTGTCCAAATTGGAGGCATTTGCAGATGACAATTCAAACACAGCTCGAATGATGAAATTTGTCTGTGATGGGTAGAAAACATTGTCGGAAAAGGGAAAAATGCTGGTTACCAGCATTTTCTCCTTTTCCCACGATGTTTTCAAAAGGCTTGTTACTCAGGGTTATAAAAAATTCGGGATTGTATGGTAAAGAGTTAATAACCCTGAAGACTACAGCTTTTGAAAACATTGTGGAGACAGAAGAAAATGAAGGAAACCACATATGTGCAGGCTGATCTTGCATTATACTCTTTGCAAGTATCATTCAAAGTCGCAGACAGCAGGAGAAGAGTTAAGTTTACTTTTCTCTATTTCCCACAGTTTTTTCTACCTATCAAAGACAAATGAAATCATTTAAGCCAAAATAGATTTGTCTTCTGCCAGTGGTTTCAATATGGATATGTCTAAAATTTTGATATCTTCTGTTGTGGAGTTCAACTATTCAAATATGGGATTACTTCCAAATTGAAAGCATTTGCAGATGACAAATTTGAAACTGGTACAGTTGAGCTTAAGATCTCTGATGGGGTAAGAAATATTATTAGAATAGGAGAAGTTGCTTGATAAAAGCAGTTTCTCCTATTCCCACAATATTTGCAATGTTTTCTTTTCTTCCCCCCACCCTCCCCCCATGGTCCCAGCTCAGCCAGGTCGCTCAGTGATTAGTATATCTGGCTTGTGACCTGGTGACTGCAACACGGCAGATTTGCTTGCTGGTGATTTTTCACCACTCACCTCTGATGCATGTGAGAAAAGTAATCAGTGGCTTGGAAAGAAAGTTGTTTCAGTTCTGGTGTGAGAAAGCCAGGTGCACTGACCTCCATGATATGACCTAAACTGTAAAAATGGCGTTAAACTCCAATACAAAACCAGGGTCGTTAAAACACGGAATCATTTGGTGAGTGTTAAGATATGAATATATACATTTCTGCAGAAATCAGGCCAGCTGGGAGACGATATTTAGCAAAAGTTCCGACACTGTTACCGAAGTGGAGCTGAACTGCTGCAGACGCATTGTTCAGTTGTGCAAGGACTGTCTTCTGATAGTGTATCAGTTTGCCGCAGAAGCTAAAAATGCTACCCAGGGAAATTCAGAAAAAGACGATGCACCAAATACACAAAGGTAATTGTAAGTTGCTGTTTCCTTTCTTTGATGTTTTTTCATCGCTGAAATATTGTTGAAAGCAAAATAAAACACTACTCAAATCTTGTATTTTAGCTCACTTGTTCTTAAAGACAAACCCTGTCTTTGTTTAGGTTGTAGTCATTGTTGTGCAAAAACTTCAACATTTGTTTATTTATTTCAAATATAGGCTAGTTATAAAGCAAATAAACACTTTAAAACTGGGTAAAAGACTAATATTTGCAACGTCAAGTTTGCTGTTGTCAAGAGTGTTGACAGCAAACGCTTTGAATTGGACCAGTCTAAAATATTGTGGTTTGGTAAAAAGTAAAGAAATCTGTGTGACACAGTGGTTAATCCATTACCAAACAATTCTACCAATTAATTACCATGAGGAAGAAGGCTTTTAAAAACATTGTTGGAAAAAGAGAAAATACTGGTAACCATAATGCATTATGTTAATTATTATGATCTCTCCTTTACAGAAACGAAGGTAAGCCCATGCTAGTACAGCCAAACACTCAGACCCTAAGTCAACGCTACAGTAAACTTTACGCAAGAGCAGAGACGCTTTCCTGATGTCGACATGTTCACGGGAAACTGGAAAAATTGCCTCACACACTATCTCCAGCGGACCATTTTTTTTGTCTTGAAAACAGACCACTTTTGAAAACATTGTGGCTAAAGACAAAATTGCTCGAACAAGCAGTCTCTCCTTTTGCTACAATGTTTTTCATATAAGCAGCAAACATTTTGAAACAGTACTAGTATTGTATGAATAATCAGTGAGAACTGTGGTTAAGTACATTAATTAACTCTTTACCACACAATCCCAACTTTTAATGACCCCGAGAAAGAAAGCTTTTGAAAACATTGTGGGAAAAGGAGAAAATGCTGGTTACCAGCATTTTCTCCTTTTCCCACAACGTTTTCTACCCTTCCCAAATCAAAATTCAATTTTTGCTTCACATTTGTCATCTACAAATGCTTTCAATTTGGGCTAGTCCAAGATTTTGTCGTTTAGTAAAGAGTTAATGTGCGTGTCACAGAGAGTGGTTACAAATATAAAGCACTTCACCCTTTACCAAAATTTTAGGCTAGTCCAAATTCAAAACATTTGAAGATGGCATGATAAATATGACTGTAAAATAGAAATTCAGTTTGGTTACGATAGAAAACACTGTGGGAAATGGAGAAAATGCTGGTTACCAGCATTTTCTCCTTTTCCCACAATGTTTTCAAAAGGCTTTTTTCTTCAGCATCATAAAAAATCGGGATTGTGTGGTAAAGGGTAAAACCTGCCTTGCGGTTTGGTGCATGTCTCTGCATGCTAGTTAGGCAGAGTGTGTTCTACATGTGCTTAGTGCTTTGATGGCTGACCAAGCTGTTGTACATCACACACATACATAAGAAACAGTTGTAGTGAGGAGCAATTTCTTTTGCTGCTATGTTTTCAGATTGAGAAGTGGTCTGTCGCAGGACAAAAAATAGGCAAATAGCGTTAAAAGTTTATACAGATCGTAACTTTTTATTTCTTTCATATCCCTATATCATACCAACTTATAACCTTTTACAAAACAATTGTGAGTATTAATGACCCAGTGGAAGAAGGCTTTTGGAAGCATTGATGGAAAAATCAATCACCAAATCAATAACGCTGGAATATCAGAGTTTGCTTTTGAATTGGGTAGAAATTATTTTGGTAAAAGGAGGAAATGCTGGTTATCACCATTTTCTCCTTTTCCCACAATTTTTTCAAATGCCTTTTTTTCCTTTGGGTTGTTAAAACACATGAATATTTGGTACAGATTTAAACAACTGGTGTCACATTGGTATGAGCTTTACTCTTGTAAAAGCGGGATTAACTCTTTACCAAACAACAAAATTTTAGACTGGTCCAAATTGAAAGCACTTGCAGATGACAAAGTAAAGGTATCTGAAAAATTGAACATTGTTATGAGCAGGGTAGAAAACATTGTGGTAAAAGGAGAAAATGCTGGTTACCAGCATTTTCTCCTTTTCCCACAATGTTTTCAAAAGGCTTCTGTCTCAGGATCGTAAAAACCAGGGATTATTTGGTAAAAGGGGGATTAATGCATCACTGTGATGGATGATACCATGCAAGTTGTCACATAATTATAGATGCATGAAATCTATTTTGTATAACAACTGACTGAATCATGAGGTAAAATAGTCCTTGGAGATGCAGAAAATTTACTTACAGCAAAAAGTATGGTTTCATGTCAGCCTGCGTGGAGTGCTCAGGCTGACATTAGTCAAGACTTATGTTTGTACATTTCTGTTGATAAGACAAAGCAAAATTTTGTTAGTTTGTATGTGATAGCACGTGTACTTGTTAATTGTTATTAGTTTGTTGATATTTTTTGTTATGAAATTATTTTTGTAAAAAATACGTTCACCATGCTCTGGCAATAGGGGGTTTAATGCATCTTTGTGCTGCATTATACTAAGCCTCACTTGATTTGGCATCTCCAAATGCTTTCATAATAAATTAGCCTAGAATTTTGTTATGTGGTAAATGGTTAAAGCACCAAAAAGGCTGTTTTGCAGTCAAGAAAGGTAAAAATATTTGGACTGAAAGCCCTTGTTTGAGAAAATGTCTGGACCATGGCATGTTCTGTGCAGCCTGGTCAGAAAGCTGATCTATATATGCTGTTCATAAGAGCAACTAAGCGTATGATTATGGATCTATAAAATCCACTAGGTCTAACAATCCACTAAGTCCAACAATCGATTGCAACATGAGGTAGAATGGTCCTTGGACATACAGAAAATTTACAAATAGTAAAAGGTTTTGGCAATCTGCGCAGGCTGACATGGGTCAATACTTTTTGCAGATGCATTAAGCCCCCTTTTCACAAGGCATGGTTCACACGTATGTTGTTAAATCTATGCTTGAGGACAAAAACCTATACTGCTCGTTGTTGAAATCATTTGCAGACAAAAAATGAATTGTGGCTCAAATGATGGATTTTGTCGAGGTCCTTAAAACAAGGGCCGATCCCCAGTAGCTCAGTCGGTAGCGTGCAGGACTTGAGAACAGGGGGTCGTGGGTTCGATCCCTGGCTCGGCCAATTTCCTTCCAAGGATTGATGATAGTCATTGCGACAGGATTCATTCCTCTCCCACCGCTGACCATTGCCTCGACGATAGTTATATGGGAAAGCAGCCAGTGGCTTGGAAAGAAAATTGTGCGGAGTACTGGTAAAAAGAGTCTCCAGAAAATCATGGATAGGTGCACTGGCCGCCGTGATATAACTGAAATAATGTTGAAAACAGCTTTAAACACCATACAATCAATCAACCTGAAGACACGGAATTGTGTGGTAAAGGGCCAAGCACTGTCAATTGTTTGTTTGTACGATGTTTAATGTCGTTTTCAACATTATTTCAGTTATACTGCGGTAGCCAGTACACCTATCCATGCTTTCTGAAGTTTCTTTTGCCAGTAGTTTGCACAATATTCTTCCCAATCCACTGGCTGCTTCCCCTCTTAAGCATCGTTGAAACAGTGATCACTTGTGAGAGAGGAATTAATCATGTTGCAATGACTATCATTAATTCCATGAAAGAAATTGACCGAGCTGGGGATTGGAACCCTGGTCTCAAGTCCCATACACCACTAAATGCTTACCAGGGCTTAGCTAAGCATCCTCTTGGTCAAAATAAGTGTATAGAAAGAGGCAAAGCTAATTTGTTAGAATTAATTTCTCTTTTTGCCATATTTTTTTTCAAAGAATTCTGCTGCAGATTGCAAAAAGACAGCCAGGTTTTGAAAGCATAGAGGGAAAAGGCATTTCTTCCATTATTACAAAATGTACCTTTGAAATAACGAACACCATCTTTTGAGCCTTACATCTATTTTAGCCATGCTCTATGAAATGGGGATTAACTCATTACCAAACGACAAAATTTTAGACTGATCCAAATTGAAAGCATTTGCAGACGACAAAATAGATCTGACTAAAAAATTAAAATTTGTTTTGGGAAGGGTAGAAAACATTGTGGGAAAAGGAGAAAATACTGGTTACCATTATTTTTTCATTTTCCCACATTGTTTTCAAAAGCTTTCTTTCTCAGGGTTGTTAAAAGTCGGAATTGTGTGGTAAAGGGTTAAATGCGTCTGCAAAACGTATCAACCCAGGTCAGCCTATGCAGTCTTGGTAGTCTTACCCGAATCGAAACTTTTTGCTATTGGTCAATTTTCTGCATTTCTAAGAACCAGTCTACCTCATGTTTCACATGATTATTGGACGAAATTAATTTTATGGCCAAAGAATTATGTCATGACTAGGATGGTTTAACCCTTTACCAAATAATCCCTGGTTTTTATGACCCCGAGATAGAAGCCTTTTGAAAACATTGTGGGAAAAGGAGAAAATGCTGTTAACCAGCATTTTCTCCTTTTCCCACAATGTTTTCTACCCTGCTGGAAACAAATTTCAATTTTTTAGTTACGTTTATTTTGTCATCTGCAAGTGCTTTCAATTTGGACCAGCCTAAAATTTTGTTGTTTGGTAAAAAGCATAACATGGCTCATTTTTTTTCTTGTCTGGAAATGCTTTGCATGTTGGTAAGGAAAAAAAGTTGCAGCTTGGTAAAGATGTTTCAAACTAGATAGAAGAAAGGAAAAAGAGTATCTGAAAACATATGTAGACTTTAGACTTACTGCATAGGCAAAATGTGATTTTAAACTCAGCTCTTAATATGTTAGCAGTAGTCAAAATGTCCTTTCATTTTATCGGTTATATCATTTAGCCTTCAGTATTTGTAGGTTTTTACATGCAAACTGAATCATAACTGTGATACTTTGTTATTTATTTAGTTTAATTTTGCATTGTTTAGATTTATGATAAACTTACTGTATTTTCTAGCTTTTATCTTAGCGGGAATAAAGTGGATCCTAAACCACTCAGTCCTGTGTAGTAATAACTCTGTCTAGGCTTTTGAAAACATAGTTAAAAAGAAGAAAATGCTGGTTACCATTATTTTCTCCTTTTTTATCCACAATGTTTTCGAACTTTGTTATGATATTTTCCAACATTTTAACCACATTTCAGTGGTCATCTGCAAATGCTCCCAAATTGTATAAATCTAAAATTTTGTTGTCTGGTAAAAATGCTGTCTGATGACAGATTGACACCGGCCACTATGCTTGGACATTCTAACAAAAAGTAGTTTTTAAACAGCAATTACCTGTGTATTGTTTCCGGAATAAAAATTTCGATTTTGTTCATTTGGCTGTTGGAAGTTAAACCCTTTACAAAACAATTCTGGGTATTAACAACCCTTAAGAAGAAGGCTTTTGAAACCTTGTGGGAAAAGAAGAAAATAGTTTTTGCCCTTTCAAAGACAAATCTCATCATTTGAGCCACATTTGATTTGTCCTCTGCTAATGCTTTCAATTTGGGCAAGTCTTAAATTCTGTAGTTTGGTAAAGATTTGAATGAAAATGTTGTATTTCTTTAGCTTAAATTCCAAAATTGAAAAAATAAACTCTCCACGTCCTTAGGTTATCAATACCTGACATTATGTATCTTAAAAGCTTGGTTGTTTTGAAAAAAGTTATTATCGAAAAATATTTACTTCAGATTTGGGCTAGTTGTTCATTATCAAACGACGTCCCCATACAAGAGGGGCAAGTAACTCTTTACATATTTCTAACTCAGTTATGCCCCCTTTTCCACTTAAAGAATTTGAAAAGCACCCATAGTCGAGTGTTGGCACCAGCATGCCATGCTTGTTTTTTGTTGTTGTTTTAATTTGTTATTTATAGAAACATTACATTGTCTTAGAAATATAAAATTCTCCTTATTTTTTGTTTCTCTGTGCTACAGCATGCTTCTTTGATGTCTATTACTTATTGGATAAATAAAAAGTAAAAAGAAAAAGACAAAAACATTTAATCTATTTCTCTATCATCACCAGCTACTTTCCAGTAAACTCTTTATCAGACAATAAAACTCTAGCCTTGTTCGAATAAACCCATTATTACACAGTCACAAGTTTTGACGACCTTAAGAGAAGCCTTCTGAAAACATTGTGGGGAAAAAGAAAAAATGCTGGTAACCAGTATTTTCTCCTTTTGCCACAATGTTTTCTACCTATTCAAGATCAAATACTATCATTTGAAAAACATTCTAATTGTTATTTTTTAATTACTTCAATATCGACAAGTTTAAATTTTTGCATTTCTTAAAGGGTTAAAAGCTGTTACAGATGACAAATACCGCTCAAATAACCGAAATTGTCTTTGAAGGAGGGGAAAACATTGTGGGAAAAGGAGAAAATGCTGGTAACCAGCATTTTCTCCTTTTCCCACAATGTTTTCAAAAGGCTTCTTCCCTAGGGTTGTTAAAATGCAGTATTGTGTAGTAACGGATAAACCTTTTACCAAACAATCTAGTGTTTTAACGACACAAAGGAAAATGCTTTTTAAAAAACATCGTGGAAAAAGGAGAAAATGCTGTTAACACAAATCATTTGACTAGCATTTAATTTGTGGTCTGCAAATGCTTTAAATCTGGGCAAATCTAAAGTTTTGTCATTTGTTCAAGAATTAAATAAAAATACTGTATTAGACTTGAGCTTTAATTCTCAAAATTGAAGTCTAAAAATTTGTCGTTTAGTAAAGAGGTACCATATTTTGTCCTACAGACAGTGCTTTTTATCTTCCAAAAGACCATTTTCTAAAAGATTTTGTCAAGAGGTAAAACTTAATCTTGCCAAGCAACTCCTCCATTTGTGACACTGTTTTATTATATACTTATGTGTTAGCCTAAGTCATGATGATCATACCTATTTTGCAAAGATATTCTGCAAGTGAGCAGTTGCTGCAGTGCTGAAACAAGATTATTCATCCAAGAGACTATTTCCTGCCTGGTTCATCTGGGCTTGTTCTATATAAGTTTTAAGCATTAGTGCCAAATTAACCCAACAGACAGTATCTATTTAGAAATAAGACCCTGATAAATGCAACATCAAGGTAAATTTTGTTTAGAATGCCTCAGCAGGCAGAGTAGATCAAAGATCAGACTGCATTTTTTTGTGCATTCTGATCTTGATCTACACTTGCTGCAAAAGCAACTTTAGTTGTGAATGGCACTTCAAGGGTTATGACAGACAAAGGGGTCCCACATGGTGAAGTGGTGAAGTATTTAACTTGTAACCTGAAGGTCCCGAGTTTGAGACTCACTAGAGGCACTCAATTTTTCAGGGAATGTCCTCCAAGACACCTAAGATTTAAAAATATGGTGGTGTGAAAAGTCACAAAATGTAGAAGGCATTCATTTCATGTTATATTTCTTGAAAAAGGCATTAGCCAAAATATTAAAGACAGAGTAAATAATTTTAAATTGTGTATTATCATTCCATTAGGAATATTAACTGGAAAGAAAAATTGCATCATCTGGGTATCGAACCCGCAGCCACCAGGTCACAAGTTAAACACGCTAAACAGTGAGCTACCCGGCAGCGCGAAATCACTAAAATGACATCACTAAAATGACATCACTAAATAGCACTCATGGAAAATGAAGTCCATTATTCTGTATATATAATTTTTTATTTAAATAAAACTACAAAATGTCATGATACTAACAAATTAACATATGAGCCACACTCTGCCAAAAGGAGGTTTAATGCAGCTCTTGCATTATACCAAGCAAGTCATCAAATAATTATGATTTATACAATCAATTTTGTCTAATAACCCACTGAATCTGGAGGTAGAATGGTCCTCTGACATGCAGAAAATTGACCAATTGCAGAAAGATTTTGGCCCAGGTCAGCCTGTGCAGACAGCACAGGCTGACTTGGGTCAATATTTTTTAAACCCCCTTTTCATGGAGTGTAGCTCTTATTCAAAGTCTGGATTGAGGTCCCCCATATTTCCTGTACATAGTCACGACAGCAGCACCACCTATACCAAAGTTGTGTTGAAGTGCCACCCTAGCTCCATCCACTTGCCTTTTACCAGACTCACCACGTAGCTGGGAAACTAGCTCGGCGCACTGAGCCAATCCTGTTCAAATTTTAAAAAAATATACACCAGATTAACCATTTTCCCAAACAATCCCATGTTTAAAGACTGACCATTTTCCAGAACAATCCCATGTTTAAAGACTAACCATTTTCTCAAACAATCCCATGTTTAAAGACTTTTAGAAAGAGGGTTTTTGAAAACATAGTCTGTAAAGGAGAAAATGCTGGTAACTAGCATTTTGCTCCTTTTCGCTCATTGTTTGTAACTCTTAAAAGACTAATTCTATCATTTGTGCCAAATTCAACATGTCATCTACCTCTTCTTTCCAATTCTATGAGTCTAAAATTTTGTTGTCTGGTACAGAATTTACGCCTGCTAAGGCCTTTTTTTTGTAAATAATGTTAAAATAGAAGAAATTGCCTCTTATGAGTGTATCAGCATATAAATCCATTGTGTGCCTAATAAACTAAAATAATATTTCCATTCCAGGAAAAAGAGCCAAATAAAAACAATGTCAAGGTGGTCATTGTCCAGATTTTCTCAACAATGTGGATAGTGTAGATCTAAAATCAGACCGCATATTCAATGCAGTCTGATCTTGATCCAGTCTGGCTACGAAGGCTACTAGTCCTGAAAGGTGTTTTAGTGGTTAATCCTTAGCCCTTTACCACACAGTTCTGGGTTTCAACGACCAATACAGAGAAGGCTTTGGAAAACATTGTGGAAAAAAAAGGAGAAAATGCTGTTGACCAGCATTTTCTCCTTTTCCCACAATGTTTTCTGTCCCTTAGCTCACAAATTCTATCATTTGAGCCACATGTCATTTGTTGTCTGCAAATGCTTTGAAATTAGACAAATCCAAAATTTTGTTGTTTGGTAAAGAGTAAATCATTTTTTTTCTTTGTATCTTGCAAAAAATTTTCAAAGCTGAATTCCTCAATTACTTTTCAGAAAGTTATGACTTAACTTTTAACCAGAGGACAAGATTAAGACACATCCTAAATGAAAGCATTTGCAGGTAACAAATTTAACGGGGCTAAAGTGATAAGATTTGTTCTGGAAATGTAGGAAAACATTATGGGAAAAGGAGAAAATGCAGGGTACCTCTTCCCACAATGTTTTCAAAAGTCCTCTTTCATTGGGTCGTTAAAACACGAAATTGTGTGGTAAAGGGTTAAATCACTGCTTGCTATTACTGTGAACATGTGAACACTACAACAATCCTCTCTATGATTACATCACTGATGCTTATCATCCAAGAGACAAGAAGAAATCTGTTACCCATTTAAACTGGTATGCATTTAAACTGGTCTCCCGTAACTGATCAATAGACAACAAGCAACACCAGGTTTATCAATAGTTATTATCATGCACCAAGCAGACAGAAAGTAACAGAATACCATGCTTTCTGTTTTAAAATAATAAAGCTATTCTATCTTTAGCTAAAATTTTCATAGCAGACAGATTATTCTGACCAGGATCAATTTATTGAAACCGCTAAAGAATTAAATCTTTTGTGAAAAGGACTGTCTTTGTACATAAATCATCTCACAATTTTAATTTCCAAGTCTCGCATTATCTAACGAAGTCTCAAACCAGGCAGATATCTGCCTAGTAGCAAAGGGTGTTAACCCATTGCCACACAATCCTAACTTATAACGACCCTGAGGAAGAAAGCTTTCGAAAACATTGTAGGAAAAGGAGAAAATGCTGGTAACAAGCATTTTCTCCTTTTCCTACAATGTTTTCCATCCTTTGCAAGACAAATTTTATGTTTTTGAATAAAATTTAATTTGTCGCCTGCAAATACTTTCAATGTGGACCAGGCTAAAAATTTGTCGTGTGGTAAAGAGTTAACTGTTGTTGATACAAAGATTGCTTACAGACTGCCAGTTCATTACCTGTAGCTCCAATTGGATGGCCTTTAGACTCAAGGCCACCAGATGGGTTCACAACCCAGCGACCACCAAGCATAAACAGCTCTCCACCATTCCGGTTCTTTTTCCACTCCCCCCTCCTCACCAAGTCCACGCCTTTTCCTTCATCAGCCAGTTGTAAAGCTTCATACATGAACAGCTCATTGCATGAGAAACAGTCATGTACCTGAACAGTAAAAATTAACATTGGTAAATAAGCAAATTTGTCTGCTTGAATGGAGTTTTAGGCTGC
The DNA here is from genome assembly GCA_946811185.2 of Hippopus hippopus. Lineage (NCBI taxonomy): Eukaryota > Metazoa > Mollusca > Bivalvia > Cardiida > Cardiidae > Hippopus > Hippopus hippopus. The sequence goes on along the minus strand of OX328099.1, from coordinate 4,347,267 downwards.
CTCTAGCCTGGGTCCAGGTGGTAATAATCTTTTAACCAATCCTAATCGTGGTCTCCTTTCACACTCATACAGATCTGTGGCAAAACAGTTTATTGCTTCCATAATGAGTAACGTCCGATTTTATAAAAGGAAAAAATGTTCAGGCTGGAACCCAGCTAGGCTGCCTTCAATCATTTTCAGTTGTATCACAGGGTCAGCTATTTATTCATACATTTCCTTGACTAAATGAAAACTAGACTGAGGCTTTGAGATGCCTTGCCCAAGGACACTCTTACATTTAGAAGACACTAGCACTGACACTCCGCTTCTGTGAAGAATATTCTGGTCAAAGCAACCTTTTCTAAAAATGAGTATTGTCTTTTGATTGAAAATGCAGACTACTTTCACTTAGAGGCCTCGGAGTCAACTATATAAAATTTTAGACTCATTCATATTCAGCACATTTGCATAGACATATTACAAATGCTGCTCAAATGACAGGATATAATTTTGGTACTGTAGAAAATATTGTGGAAAAAGAAGAAAGTGCTGGCATCCATAATGATTTTAAGATTTGTAATCTCCAGGTTTAGAAAATGATCAATCGTTCAGTAAAGATCAAAGAAACTTTTTGCAACTTACCTCTAGAACATCTACATCCGAGGAACTTAGCCCACTTTCAGTGTAACACTTTTCTGCGGCTTTCTTTGCCATACCAGCTCCTGATAAATCTAAGAAACTGTTCCCAAATGATGTTGGTAGATCTGTCACCATATGTTGTGCAATAACCTCAACAGCCCTTAAAGTATAATCAGAAACTTAAGATAATTTTGGGTGAAATTATTGTAAAAATATTATTTCATCACTGATACACTTCACCAGATGACAAAACTTCATTAGGCTATTCCAAATTGAAAGCATTGGCAGATGCTTGATTGAATGTGGCTCAAATCAATGAATTTGTCTTTTAAAAGATATGAAACATGGTAGGAAAAGGAGAAAATGCAGATTAACAAAATTTCCTCCATTTACCAAAACATTTTCGAAAGTCTACTTCTGAACCCTGGACTTTTAACAACCCTGAGTAAGAAAGCTCCATAAAAAATTGTGGAAAAAGGAGAAAAAGCCAGTAAATAACATTTTCTCTTTTTCCCTAACAATGTTTTCTGTGCTTCCCAACAAAAATTGCAGTTTTTGGGTCACAGTTATTTTGTAGTCTGCAAATTCTTTCAATTTGGACAAGTCTAAAATTTTGTCATTTGGCAAAGAGTAAAAAGTCATTAAGATGCAGGATTGTTTGGTAAATGGTTAAGCATATCACAATATCGTCAAGAGATCTAATGGAGTTTTATTCAAGAGACATTATTTCCAAATACATGTATAAATGGACTTTGTTTGTTCATGTCTCTGAGTTGTTGTGATAGCAAATTCACCCTTTACAGTGTAAAAGGCAGTCCTACTGCTTGCAAAGGCACTGTTTTACTAACCTGTCCTGTAGTCTATTTGCAAGCAGAAATTCCTCATTACAAACTATAGCACATGCTCCACCATCTGCCACAGGGGCAGACATCCAAAATGTGATTGGTTCACACAACATTAACTTCCCTTTAATATCCTGCAGTGGTAACTCTTTAGATATGGACGCCTTTGGATTGTTGACACTCTGTTTATGGTTCTTATACGCAATCTCCACCATGTCGTCTATGGTTGTGTTGGGGTACTTTTTCATGTACTCTCTCGCAGCGTAAGCATACATCTTGACAACATCTGATGTCATGGCATTCATGCGGGGCTGTATTAGGCCGGGCTCTGCCCCCAGTTTTAGCATGTGGTCCATGTGTCGCCCCACTGGAGATATTTTGTCTGCGTATCTTTCTGATAATCCTCTCTCCATTTTTTCAAATCCTGAACAAATGAAAATTAGAATATAGATAAATGCAGTATTTTGAGGCTCAAGTAATGATTTCATGTTGGCTCTTCACTAAAAACCTTTATTGTGTGTACTCATTTGAATTTTGTCTATAAGACAATTCTAATCAGTACACACATAATTAGTTTGGGTGAAGAAGTTTTTTAAATACCTTCAATTTTTTTTCTGTTTTATTGCCACGACAACAGAAAGTTATAATCCTGTACCACACAATTACAGGTTTCAATGACCATGACGAACAAGGCTTTTAAAAACATTGTGGGAAAACTCTTCTACAGTAAATTTCATTTTTTGGGTGACATTCAATACATTCATTATATCTGCAGGTGCTTTCAATCAGGGCAAGTGTAATATTTTGTCTTCCGGTACAGAAGTAATGAAATAAAATTCTTCACTCAATTGTAAAAAGACTTTTATCTTCTTAATCCTGTTGCAATGGCTAACATCAGTCCTAGGAGAGACATTGGTGGAATAGGGAATTCAAGCCAGCTACCTCATGTTTTCAAGCACTGTTCATTACCAACTGCTCTACAAGGCTTGGCCAGAGACAAGAAAAATTGTCTGCAAGAGCTAGTATTTTAAATGAGACATAATAAGCTTCCTATACCTAGTGCCATGACACAATCTTCTATTCCACTTTGAACCAATCTTCTTGCCATCATTAGTGCTGTGGAGCCAGACGAGCAATTGTTATTTACATTATATACTGGTACCCCTGACAGACCTAGTTCATACACAGCTCTTTGACCACAGGTTGGTTCCCCGTAACAATAGCTAGCCACCACAGACTTGATCTGGTTGTAAGGAAGCCCGGCATCTTTCAAAGCAGCTTGACCTTTAAGTTTGTAGGAAAAAAAAATAATTATCACAAACCTACCAATTTTTGGACAGTTCTTTGTAATGGTGCTTTATCTTATTTTAAACAGTATTTCAATCATACCACAATGGCCAAAGCACCTATCCATGTGTTCCTGGAATTTACCAGCACTGAGAACAAGACTTTTCAAAGCCACCGGCTGTTTTCTCACTTAAAGTTGAAACAATGCTAAGAAGTGAAAAAAAATTAATTTTGTTGTAATTAACTATCAATAATCCTGTATTGGCTAGACTGCAGATTTAAACTATACCAAAAAGTCCAGTGTTTCAACAAAACTGAGGGAAGAAGCTTTTGAAAACATTGTGGGAAAAGGATAAAGTACTAGTAACCATAATGTTTTATTTATTTATATTTTCAAAGACAAATTCCATCATTTCAGCCACACTGAATTTGTCATCTGCAAGTACTTTCGACTTGCAAAAGATTTGAAATAGTAGAAATATTGAAGGAAACCCTTATTTTCTCCTTTTACCTCAATGTTTTCAGAAGTTGTCTTTCCTAGGGTTGTTAAAACTCAGAACTGCTACAAAAGGGAACTCACTTTCCCTTTTTCCCACCTTTTTTTGTGAATGCAATAACTTCCAGCAGACTTACTTGGTATACGAACTGATTTCAGTCACTGGATATTCAGTATTCATAGTTCACATCAATGACTGGAAAAGCTAGATTATGAGGTGTTACAATACAAAAATTGCAATCTTCAAACTCTTAAAGCACCAAACAAACTTAACAGACTTTTCCAGTCTAGAAATAAGACCTAAATGATTTTAATTTCAACTTTGCTGTGGTCCGGAGAGTCTCAGAAAATAAAACCATATCAATCTAGGATCAGACTGTACGTCTTGTGCAGTCTGATCTTGATCTAAACTACATGCATAAGTAACCAAAGTTGTGAAAAGAAAGCTTTCAATGACACAAAATGAATTTTACCTGCTTCTCTTCCCATATCTGGATAATCCCATTTCTTAGTTAATGGCCTTTCAAATTTGGTGAGCCCAACTCCAACAACAAATGTTCTCATACTGAAACAATGCTAGTGTGACATCATCTGCAATATAAAAGGGTTTAAAGTGCTAGACAAGATATCCTGTCACTGTGGTTTGAGATAATATATTAACTATTATACTTAGCCAGAACACCAGATTGCAGTGTGAAGTTTTTCTTAAAAAACAGTTGGACAAAACATGTGATGTGATACCAACTGTATTTGAAATATGGCTGTTTACATCATTGCAACTGGCAGCTTTCTTTTTCAAATGTGGGTAAAGAGTAATTGCTATCAGTAAGCTATTTTCCTCAATTACTGTATCTACTTTTAGAAAGTAATCTTCCCCTTTTCAAACACTGCTTTCCATAAAATATGAAGGAGTTTCTGTCATTTTTTCAATTTCCTCTGGTCTGCTTAGCTAACAGTAGTTTATGTAGGTGCTGAAATAGCCTATTACATGGATGTGTTAAAATACATTTCCAGAGGAACGAAGTTATAATGGAGCGAACCGTCTAAAGACTTGATTCTCGAACTTTACACTGACATGTAAGCAATATTTGTGCATTTTATTTTCATAATCTTTGTTCAGTAACTCACCTTTTAAAAGCAATTCTTTAGCTTGTGATTTGAGAAATATCGAGAAAAAAAATAGGTGTAAGTTTTACTAAAGTTTTTGCAATCAGTTATAATTTTTAACCCGGAAGTAGCTGGTTTTCATTTTATGAGAAGCAGAGAAACAGAAAATCAAAGCGCTGAGCAGCCCTGTACAGAGAACTTTGCGAGAATGGTACACATTATAAATCATTCATGTTTCTCACGAAGGAATAGATAAACCTGTATTAAAATTTCTATTCCAATGCCTTATTTTTATTTCTCCAGCTTGTGATGCAGTCAGCAGGGATAGAAATAAAGACAAAGAAAAGTACTTTTCTTTGTCTTTATTTCTGGCTGCTGACTGACCTAGCTTTTCTAAGGAGCTGGTATGATTAGATTGGAAACAAGAAATATCTTTAAAAAAAATAGACGGCGTAAATGTGCCAGCAAATAAGCAGGGGCTCATAGAATAAACATGTCTACATTTTTACCGATCACAAATTTGTATTTACTCATTTTTTTATCAGTTCGAAAAAGTAGGTCTAAAGACAGCACATTCAAAAATAGGGAAATTGAAGAGGGTTAAAAAAAAATGAATACTTTGAACATAGATCGTATATATAGATTGTGTATATATGATCCCTGCGTTGAGGCATCTCTCGTTCATTGCATTAAACTTCATGTAAATAAATATTGATCAGTATGTTGTTTGATATTCCAAATATACACGTTATTTGCCTTTCGATAATAAATTACATCATAAAAACTCGAACTTTAAGACCTACTTTCAAGTTCTAACGTTCTTTTCATAAAAAAAAAAAATGATGACTGTAACAGGACTCCGTAGAATGGGGTTCTAGGACAGAATCCCGGTTCCCGGATGACTTTACCGGGGTCTATAGTTTTGATGTGAAATCCGGAGGTTTACCGATTTATTTTGGTTTTCCAAAGTTATATTTTATAACCTGAAAATGGCAGCAAATACCGGGTAAGGATATGTTTTCTCACTTAAAATTGTGTGAGCATAGCGTAGATGACATGCCCACGATCAGTCTTTTCAGTGTGTCAGATTCACAACTAAGGCGCCTCTCAGCAAAGCGTCAAGAGGCTACCTTTTCACGCCCTCCGAAAAATGGTTGCAAGCGTCACTGCGAACAACTTCAACAGGTTGCCCTGCGCCTGCGGATTCGGGGGCCGTTCTACCACTAGCTGAACATTTTCATAAATACACTACACGTATATCATGACATGCAAATTGAAACGACAGAAAGGAATATCTTTAATTAAATCACGAAACTAACTTGTGCAGTCAGATATCAAGGTCAGGTGGACTTTGATATTGCTCTGTAAACAGAACAGATTTTGACACAAGACTTTGACAAGTTAAAAAATTCCAGAAATTTTCAGAACTCCAAATTTGAGATAGATGTCCCGAAGTCATTATTCAGCAAGTTTCAGACTCTTCACCCATAAAACCTTTGCCACGCAGGCCTAAGATTTAACGACCCGGGAAGGAAAGCATTGAAAAACATTGTTGGAAAAGGAGAAAATGCTGGTAACCAGCATCTTCACTTTTCCCACAATGTTTTCTCCCTTTTCAAAAACAATTCCAATGATAAAGCTACATTTGTCATCTGCAAACACCTTCAAGTTCAACAAGTCTAAAATTTTGACATCTGGTAAAGAGTTTGTTTTGAATCTAAGTTGTCCCATCTAAAATGTTAACGCCTCTGAATTCTAAGAATTTGTTAGTGTAAAACTCTTATTTCCAGATTATTCCATTTATTGTTGTCAACATTGGAATTTCAATATTGTACTTCAGACATTACTGCTTTTGATTAATGAATGTTTGTAAAATACACAAATAGATTATCACTATCATGAATTATAGTTATATACATATAACTTTGTGGCAAAAGGAGATTATCATGAGAAAATCATCATTTTGCCACAAGGTTGCAAAAATGTTTTGTCTCTTGTTTCCATTATTACAATTGTTTTGTTCTTCTAGATAGCCTTAAACTTCAATCTTGATGAAGCTGAATTTGTCCTAGGTTGCTTTTGTGTACAATTTTGATTAAGATCAGACAGCACACAGAATCTGCAGTCTGATCACTGATGTACACTGTCAACTACTTTACTGCATGTAGATGTTTAGGCTAAAGTAACCTCAATATGTAGAGCGCCAAATAGACCCAAAAGACTTTTTTAGTGTATAAATAAAACTAGAATGATTGGAATAAAAAGGTTGTTTTTGTCTCTGGTGTTTTAGCAAATCGGACAGTGTAGATCAAACATCAGACTGCATTTTTTGTGCAGTCTGATCTTGATCCACACTTGCCACACAGGAAACAATAGTAATTGAAGTGAAGGGTTAAAATACATGTAGTAATATTTTGGCTGTTTTCATACTTGAAAAGGTACATTCATCAACTCGTTACCAAACTACATAATTTCAGACTGGTCCAATTTGGAAGCAATTGCAGACGACAAAATTAAGGTGACTCAAAAATTGAAGTTTGTTTTGGGAAGGGTAGAAAATGTTATGGGAAAAGGAGAAAATGCTGGTTACCAGCATTTTCTCCTTTTCCCACAATGTTTTCAGAAGGCTTCTTTCTAAGAGTCGTGAAAACCCAGGATTGTTTGGTAAAGGTTTAAATCAGCACTCCAAGGGTAAAAATGCTTAACCAAGCATTGATTGCTATTTTGGACAGGACAGATTAAGATCAGATTGTATGGTGTTTTATGCCTCTTTCAACATTATTTCAGTCATATCAGGATGAGAGTTCACATGTTCATGTAAGTCCTGGATTTCAACAATACTTGGCTAGGGCTTTGAAATATCTTGCCCAAGGAGACACCCAGGAAAAACCCAGTGCTTCCATTGGTGCTTAAACCTGGGGTTTCCAGGTTACAAATCCTGTGCTTTACCACTGAGCCACACAGGACCCCATATTAATATCAGACTATGCAGATTTTGCAATCTTGGATCCAAACTGTATGCTGTTTTTCCAGGGCATTCTTGCTAAACAGTCTTGCACTTGTTGTAAAAGTTTATCTTATTTAATTTGTTTGTTTACTGCAAATGTTACAAAAATTGACATTATTCTGATATGAATTTATCTTTATCAGAGTTTTGGCTGGGAAGACAATCTTCATTACTGGTGCAAGCAGAGGCATTGGTAAAGCCATTGCTCTGAAGGCTGCTAAAGATGGTGCTAATATTATCATAGCAGCCAAAACAGCAGAACCCCACCCAAAACTGCCGGGAACTATTTACACTGCAGCCAAGGAAGGTATATCATGTATTCTTGAAACTGTTCTCATTTAAAGTGTTTATTGATTAACATTTTACCACACTATCCCGACTTTAAACGACCCTGGGAAAAAAGCCTTTGATAACATTGCGGGTAGAATAGAAAATGCTGGTAACCAGCATTTTTTCCTTTTCACACACTGCTTTCTACTCAATCAAGGACAAATTTCATCATTTTATGCAACTTTAATTTGTTGTCTGCAAATGCTTTCAATTTGGATGAGTCTAAAATTTCATCATGTGGTAAAGAGTTAGCCTTTATCTAAACAATCCTATTTTCTAACAACCCTGAGGAAAGCAATCTTTTGAAATATTGTGGCATTGTGAGAAAAGGAGAAATGCTGGGAAGTTGGTAACACAAGGGGATAGCCTATTATCAAACATATGCATGGTTTTGTGAAAGAGGGGTGTTGAGAACATTGTGGGAAAAGCAGAAAATGCTGATACCAGCATTTTATGCTTTACTTATTGTTTTCTATCTTTTCAAAGATACATCTCACCATTTGAATCATGTCTATTTTGCCTTTTACAAAAGATTTAATTGTGAAAAAATCCATTGTGCACACATATTTTTCCATTTCCATTTATTTTCATTTTCTAGCTAGGCTTTTTTCGAAGAAAACCTCGAGTTATTGTTATAGCACTGTCGTTTTCTCTGTCGTCTAGTTCATTGTCTACATCATCTTGCAAAACTTTAATATTTTATAGCTTTGTCATTACTGAAGATTTTTACTTCAAACTCAGACTACTTGTTAAATATCAAAAGGGGAACTTACCAGTAGGGCAGGTAACAAACAAAATATTTTTGACACAGTTATGCCCCATTTTCAACCTAGAATTCTCACTGAAAATCAATCTACTTCTAAATGCAACCGCAGCTGAGCTTTAGCACCCACATGCCATACTCCTGTTCAGTTATGAATTATTACAGATTTCTACTTCCTTTTCGTACAGTTGAAGAACTTGGAGGAAAGTGCCTTCCTTGTATTGTTGATATCAGGAATGAGGAGCAAGTTGAGGCAGCTGTCGAGTCTGCGGTGGCCAAATTTGGTGGCATTGATATTTTGGTGAATAATGCTAGTGCCATTAGTCTAACAGGAACCCTGGCAACACCCATGAAAAAGTATGACCTCATGTTGGGAATAAATGGAAGAGGAACGTATCTATGGTAATAGGATTTTCTCAAAATGTCTCATTTCTGGAAATTTTAATACTAGTACATTGGTAGAGTTCAGATTTAACTCTTTTTCTCACTAATTTTAGCAAGTGCATGCTTTTGGAACAAGCAAAATCAGATATTCCAATTGCTAAACTTTTTTGCTCTAGCTTGTTTCAATAATTTCATGTGTATGTTGCCAAGTTGAAACTGTAATCACAGACTGCCATGTGTCGTCATTTGAGCTGTTATAACTTTTTGTTTCACTTCCGTTACATGTGACTGCCACAGTGCTTATTGATCTTTATATAACAGACGCTTTCATTATAGACAAGACAAGATAATTTTGCATGTATAGATTAGGTTTGTTGATTATTGGACTAACATTTAGACATGGACAAGTGTCTGGATGACAAAGCCACTGACTGCACATTGTTATTGCCCATAAACGCTGCCTTTCCACTTCTAGATTTCTACTTTTGCTGTGCTCTATGTAAGAACAGACAGAAAATCAGACTTGCAAGGAAAATCAAGAGCTGGACTTTTCGATGCGCATTTTGTGACATCGTCTTGCATTTAACAAATAGCTTGATTTGAACCCTGACACAACAACGGGCATACCCCAATGCAGTGGCAGCTTAAATAGCAAATTTTCAGTAGCTCTTGTTGAATTGTGACCGGTCAATGTCAATCAAGATTTCATACCTAAATATTATGGAAACATTGAGCATTTTGAGTAATTTCTCCTCTTGCCACAATGTTTGTAAACTAATTGACTGCATTATCCAAAAGGTGGCTAGCAATAGGCTGCGAGTGAAAATGAACAAGTTAGTGACCATAAAACTCATTTTGTCTAAAAACTGACTGAATCATGTGGTGGAATGGTCCTTTTGTATGCAGAAATTTTACCAAAAGCACAAAGTTTCAATACAGACAATGCAGGCTGACCTGGATCAATACTTTTTGCAGATATATTAAAACTCTCTTTCACAGAGCATGGCTCTAATACTAATAGATGTGAAATCATTGTGGTAAAATGAGAAATTGCTCATGTCACCTTTCCACACTGCTCAGGCTGACCTGGGTCGATACTCTATGCAGATACATTAAACCCCTTTTTCACAGACCATTGCTCATAAACATAATATTCTTAATGCTTACCCAATATTTTCTCTTTCAGTTCCAGAGTATGTCTACCTCACTTACTGAAAAGTTCTAATCCACACATACTAAACATCAGCCCACCATTAAACATGTCCAGTAAATGGTTCAGAGGACACGTGGGTAAGACATTGAAATAACATAACCCTTTTCTAGATGACAAAATTTTATAGCCCTCATGTAGCTTTGCCTTAAAAGTTATTGCTTGTTACAAATAATTTCTTTATTTGCCAAAATGTCCTAAAAATCAAGTCTGTGACGAATACATCTTAATTTCTACATTAAAAGTTAAATATTAGAAAAACTTAAAGAATTGTTTGGGATTAAACAGACTTTCAATAAATTTTATGTTCTCAAGTTTACTAACTCTGTAATAGACAAAAAAAATTTGGTCATTTTAAAGAATTTGCAGTTGATAAATGCAACTGAAATGGCCCGCCCGGGTGGCTCAGTGGTGAGCGTGTCGGACTCATGACCTGGTGGTTGTGAGTTCGATACCCGGTTGAGGCGAACTTTCTTTCCAGCGTATTTTCGCCTCTCACCTCTGCTGAAGCATGTGAGAAAAGTAGTCGGTGGCTTTGGAAAGAAAGTTGTGTTAGTACTGGTGTGAGAAAGCCAGGAAACACATGTGCGTCATCTACCGCCATGATATGACCTTAGCTGTTAAAGTGGCGTTAAACCCCAATACAACCAATACAACCAACAAGCAACTGAAATGATAATATCTGACTTTGAAAGGATAAAAAAGATTTTGAGAAACACAAGAAAATGCTGGTTTCCACGAAGTTCTCAAAAGTTTTCTTACTTAGTGTTGATAAAACTTGGAAATATGATTATGGAAAGGGGTTCGTTGGATGAACACAGTCAGAATTATGCCCTCCTTCAACGAAGTGGGGGTATTTTGCTTTGCTAATGTCGGTCAGTCCGTCAGTCGGTCAGTCGGTAGACCTTACCTTGTCCGGATGATAATTAGACACAGAATTGACCTAGGTTCGTCAAATTTGGCACAGACATGCGTCTCGGAGTGTAGATGATCCCTATTGATTTTGAGGTCAATTGGTCAAAGATCAAGGTCACAGTGACGTCAACATATTGATATATAAACCAAACCTTGTCCAGCTGATAACTAGACACAGAATTGACCTAGGTTTGTCAAATTTGGCACATACATGCGTCTCGGAGTGTAGATGATCCGTATTGATTTTGAGGTCAATAGGTCAAAGGTCAAGGTCACAGTGACCATCAACATGTTGATATATAGACCAAACTTTGTCCGGATGATAACTAGACACAGAATTGACCTAGGTTCGACAAATTTGGCACAGACATGCGTCTCGGAGTGCAGATGATCCCTATCGATATTGAGATTAATCCATCAAAGGTCAAGGTCACAGTGGCCTTCAACTTAATGCTATATAGACCAAACCTTGTCCAGATGATAACTAGACACAGAATTGACATAGGTTCTTCAAATTCTGTACAGATATTCATCTCGGAGTGTAAATGATCCCTATCGATTTTGAGATTAATCCATCAAAGGTCAAGGTCACAGTGGCCTTCAACTTAATGATATATAGACCAAACCTTGTCCAGATTATAACTAGACACAGAATTGACCTAGGTCCTTCAAATTCTGTACAGATATTCATCTTGGAGTGTAAATGATCCCTATCAATTTTAAGGTTAATCCGTGAAAGGTCAAGGTCACAGTGACCACCAGATGATTCAGGGCCGTTCGTCACTTGAGCCATTTGCTAAAAAAAATTTAAAGTGTCTCAAAAATCATCACATGTGGCTCAACTTGTGGCTCCAACATTTTATTCGCGTATTATCGGGGTCGTAGTAAGCATCAAAGTTGACTGGGAAAAAGCGGAAGTCGAATGCGCGTGCCGAAAAGAAAATCGATAACCCAGTCTGTGTATCGGCGACTGTTTACAATCTTGTATGTATACACATGGCGATGTGTATAATTATGCGAACTGTTGACAGATTATGACTTGAAGTGGGCTATAAATCAAAAAGATGACATCGATATTTCCCAATCAATTCTTTTGATATCAGTTTATGAACTGTGCCACTTCCTGTATCAATGTGGCAGTAGGGGGGCATGACCGTTTTACAAACAGACATCTTGTTGGTCTTTGATCTTCATGGATTCTATTGAAAAACAGTACAGTAGCAGTTTTGAAGAGTGTCCTTTGGTAAGACACTACAGATCTGAAGCTTAGTGTGGATGAATACAAGTAAGGACATGAATATAAGAGCTGTAGCTGTGATATGACTGGAATACAGTTAATTCTTTACCACGCAACAAAATTTTAGACTTGTCCAAATTCAGAGCCTTTGCACACGACAAATCAGAGTTAGCTCAAGTAATTAAACTTGCCTTGAATTGAATAGAAAACATTGTGGGAAAATGAGAAAATGCTGGTTACCAGCATTTTCTCCTTTTCCCTCAATGTTTTTCAAAAGCTGTCTCTCTTGTGTTGAGACAGGATTATTTCAATAAAGGGTTGATTCTCTCTGTATGCTTTTCTTTCAGCCTACACAATGGCTAAATATGGGATGTCTATGTGTGTTCTTGGAATGTCAGAGGAGTTTAAAGATGATGGTGTTGCAGTGAATGCATTGTGGCCAAGGACAGGTTTGTTCTTTCCTGTCAGATTCTTATTTTTAACTTACCTTATTACCTCCACTGCAAGCTGCTGAAGACTTTTAAAGACGTTCTAGTAAAAGAGGGAATATTAACATTACCTAAGGTGTAATACCTGTATTAAAGTTTAGAACTTGTGAAGCCATGGTGGAAAAAGGAGAAATTGCTCAATACAAACAATTTTTCCAATTGCTCCTTTGCTTTCAACAGTGGTGTGCTACAAGAGGAAAAAGTATTGTACAGGAGCTAACAAGTCAAAATTTCTCAACACCTAGCTCCAGAAAGTAAGCTGAAGTAAGAAAAAATGGTGGGTTATTTGCAGAAAGTTTAGTCTTGTCCCTTTTTTTCTGCAGCAAAATTATTATCATGAAAACAGTAACACATTGGAATTTCTTTGTTGTTAAAGTCAAGGATTTGACTGTGAAATTTTTCATGTTTTGTGTACAATTTTTGATGTTTTTTTTTTGTTGTTTATTTAAGTGCTCTGTTCAGTAAGCACTGTGCAAAAATTTACCTTAGAGATCAAGATCACACTGTATTGAGCAGTCTGATCTTCAGTCTACACTGCCCCATTCTTGATAACATATTCTTAACCAAGTTCATAATATTTCAGCCGTTTTTAATGTTTGAAAAGATTCATTTCATCTGCTTTGCACTCTTTGGGTTAAAACTTTCATGCATTTTACATTCAGCAATCTACACGGCTGCCATGGAGATGTTAGGCGGAGGGTCAGAAGTCGCAAACCAGTGTCGTAAACCAGACATCATGGCAGATGCTGCGTATGTAATGTTGTCGAAAAACAGCAAGAGTTACACAGGAAACTTTGCCATCGATGATGAGGTGTTAGTGAGTGAAGGGATCAAAGATTTAGACCAATATGCTTGTGCGCCAGGTCAGTATGTATTCTTTAAGATTTGATCCATGCTCTGCAAAAAGGGGGTTTAATGCATCTGCAAAAAGGTATCGACCTAGGCCAGCCTGTGCAGGCTGAAGTGGGCCAAAAGTCTTTTCTTTTGGTAAATTTTCTGCAAGTCCAAGGATCAGTCTACCTTAGGGTTCAGTCAGTTGTTAAACAAAATGGGTTTTATTGATTCATGGTTATATGATGGCTTGCTTGGTCTAATGCATGACAGAGATTGATTAGTTGGTTACTGGATCAAGTTTAAAGACATTAACGTGACTATAATACTGGATTTCAGTCATTTGTAACCCGAATTTCAAAAATAGAAAATTTTTGGTTAGATCAGTAACTTAGCAGTATCTAGCCACAAGGAATGAAAAGAAGTGTCAGATTTGTTATTGGAAAATGAATCTTGGTCAGGACAAAATTGTAAACAAGGGGGAGGGAGGGGGGGATCATGTTTGGTCTATTGGTAGGAGTGTGTCTTTCCCCTTCTTTCAGCGATCAAAAGACGCTAAATTTTTATACGCCCGTCGAAGACGGGCAGTATTATGGGATCACCCATGGTGTATGGGCAGGCGTCCAGGCAGGGGGGCGGGAGGGCGGCGTCCAGTTCTTTGTCCGGAGCATAACTTTGTCATCTCCAGTCCGATTGACTTGACACTTGGCAATTTTGTTTGTTGCGATAATACGGAGTGCAGTGTGCAAGAACCATAACTCTACCTCGTGCTATTGTCATTTTTACAGCATTTTCTGCTTGTCCGGAGCATAACTTTGTCATCTCTTATCTGATTGACTTGAAACTTGGCATTTGTGTTTGTTGCAATAATACGGAGTGCAGTGCGAAAGAACCATAACTCTACCTCATGCTATCTTTGAGTTATTTCCCTTTGATCATCATTTTTACAGCATTTTCTGCTTGTCCAGAATATAACTTTGTCATTTTCAGTCTGAACATCTTTAAATTTGGTATGCATGATTGTTGAAAAATTACGGAGTGCAGTGCACAAGAACCATAACTCTTCCTAGCATGAATTTTGAGTTATTCCCCTTAGATCTTCATTTTTATAGCATTTCTTGCCTGTCCGGAGCGTAACTTTTTCATCTTAAGTAGGAATGACTTGAAATATGGTATGCTTATTTGTTGCAATATTTGGAAGTGCAGTGCGCAAGAATTGTAACTACCTCATGCTGTCTTTGAGTTATTTCCCTTTGATCGTCATTTTTACAGCATTAAGTGCTTGTCTAGAATATAACTTTGTCATCTCTAGTCAGAACATCTTCAGACTTGGTATGCATGTTTGTTGCAATATTACGGAGTACAGTGCACAAGAACAATAACCCTACCTAGCGCGGATTTTGAGTAATTCCACTTTGATCATCATTTTTACAGTATTTCTTGCTTGTCCAGAAGGGAACTTTGTCACCTCAAGTCAAATTGACTTGAGACTTGGTAAACATGTTTGTTGCAGTTATGAAAAGTGCAATGCACTGGAGCCGTAACCTTACCTAATGCCCTTTTGGAATTATTCCCTATTCATTATTTTTTTTTTACAGCTTTTTTATGCTTCTCTACAATATAACTTTGGCTTTTCATGTTGGAATGACCTGAAACTTTATATGCATGTTTCCTTAACATTAGACATTCATGCTTATTTCAATCACTTACATGATTTCTGCTGCACTACTATTTTCCTCTACCTGCCCTTTACGATTATTATTCCCCCTCGACAACTGGCGGTGGGACGGGCGTATCTTGCGACAATTCGCCGCTCTTGTTATGCATGTATATGAAGTTTACATTTCTTTCGGCTCTGAAATCATTTCACTGCACTCTTGATAGAAAAATTCTGAAATCCTTCAGTGATTTGCTGTTTGGTTCTTGTGACAAAGATTGTTGCAACATTACACCTGTGTAGAGTGTCTTGCTTGCCACATATATATGCAAGGCGATTGTCGTACACAGGCATGAGTCAAGCATTGTGCGATATCCTCGATTGAGCAAGTGTATAGCCGCAAAATCCAAAATTGGATTTTGTATTCGTTATAATCTATGCAATGTGGTAACCGCCAGGGGTAATATTTATCATGAAGCCACAAGAATGACTGTGGTTTGATAAAATATGGACGAAATGGGTTATATTTGGTTTGAAATAAGTAGTTTAGTCACTTTAAGTGTCAACCATGGTCTGCATTTTCCTTAACCACAAAGATCAAAGTTAACTCTTTACCAGACAACAGAAATTTAGACTGGTCCAAATTGAAAGAATTTGCAGATGACAAAGTGTAGAATTTGTCTTTGAAAGGGTAGAAAACATTTTGTGAAAAAGAGCAAATGCTGGTTACCAGCAGTATCTCCTTTTCCCACAATGACATTTTCAAGAGCTTTACTCTGGGTTGTTCAAACTTAGGATTGTTTGGTTAAGAGTTAAAAAAAAGGTGACCAGCATTTTCTCCTTTTCCCACAATGTTTTCTGTCATTTCTACCTATCAGGTAGATGATAATGATGACCAGCAAGTGATTCAAGGCCCAAAAGAGATCCTTGAATTTATAAATTTTGATTTAAAGAGTTTTCACGCTGTGTACCTTATTAGTTGTACGGTCAGGTGGCAGGGGACTTGGAAACTTGTTCACTGCTGTGGTGAAGGCTCGGGGCGACATGATTCACCACAGCCGTGAACAAGTTTCCAAGTCCCCTGCCACCTGACCGTACAACGATTTTATTATACTGCAAAGTTTTACCATTCCAACGTTTGTTAACTCTTTACCACACAATCTGACTTTTAACTACCCTTAGAAAGAGAGCTTTTGAAAACATTGTAGGAAAAGGAGAAAATGCTGGTAACCAGCATTTTGTCCTTTTCTCACAATGCTTTCAACCCTTTCTAAATCAAAATTCAATTTTTGAGTCACATTTGTTTTGTTGTCTGCAAATGCTTTCAATTTGGACTAGTCCAAAATTTTGTCGTCTGGTAATGAGTTCAGCGAATTTTACCTGTTTTTTGGTTTAAAAAATTGAGTACGCTGACGAAGTAGAATTTCCCTTCTGAGTGCCCCAATTCAGTGAAAACTGACGTCACTTGGAACTGACGTCACTGAAACCTTGGTAATATGTGCTAAAACGTGCAGCTTGGCGCATAATCTTGATGTTAATCTTGATCGACGCTGCCATTTTGGATGTTGTGTTGATAGTGTAGTCATGTCTACGGGGCTCCCGAAGGGGAAACTGCTTTTACGTTGGTTTTGCCAGTGTACATGATATATATGTTCGGGGCAGATTATCCAATCAGATCACGAGAAATTTCTTTGCAGTATAATAAGTGTAATAGTATGTCTAAAAAGGACTGACTGTTCAGTGATAGTAGAACTCATCATCACATATATTTTCATGTCCTCAGGTAAATCTCTTTTACCGGATTTCTTTTTGGATGAGGGTCCAGAGGTCTTACGTGAAAAAATGATAAAGGAAGGAGGAAAGCCAGCTTTTGGTGGAAGTCAAGAGGTGCCAAGCAGTGGAGGAAATGTAGCTCCAGTCTTCAAGCAGATTGAGGACTTGTTGAGTGAAGATTTGGTCAAGTCTATAGGAGGTGTTTTCCAGTTTGAGCTGAAAGGTATAGATTTTGTTGTGTTTGTATTTTATATCAAAGGATAAAGACCTTAACTTTATTAATTAATTAGACTCATAATCTGGAGGCGCTGGGTTTGAACAGGGTTCATACAGGCAAGGCCAAGTAAAATTCAAGGACTTTTCAAGGACAAATCTTTACGTTTTCAAGGACTAATTTATGAATAATATCTACACATATTCGTGAAGTCAGTACATCATTTTTGGATACAAAGTTAGCAATAATAGGAGCACTAGATGATGCAACAGGCCCAGCAACGGTAGCTATTGGGGGTGGGGGTACTATCAGGTTGTCACCTGGGGCGGAAGATGTGGTCGCAGTTTGTGTTTTATTAACCTTGGTTTCCTCTTTAACATAGACATTTGTGAAAATCCCGGACATAGACTTCTGTAGTTTCTTACGCCCCTCTCCCTTCGCATGTGACCACAAGGCACTTTCACCCATCCGTGCCACATCGATATCTTTCCTACATGCTAGGTAGTGTGCCTGATATGTTCGTTTCCTTTACCCACGGATACCCTTTCTCTGCTATAGATAAAGATTACGATAAAGAAAGGTTTGAAAGTTGAATTCAGGCTCCTTAGAATCATTTCAACGCCATTTTGGTTTTACTTAGTCTGGCTATTGGAATTGACTTTTTTCTGGATAAAAATGATGCAATCGAACGTAAACCAGTCAGCAACCCAAACATACGAGTACGAACATTCGGACCATGTATGTTCGAACTTCGTTTTCGCCCCCAGCACATTCGCCCATTTTTATTGTGGCGCTCTCGCACGTCTGTCATTGCTTAAAACGTGCCGATTTTCTTTTAGAAAGTCCGCTGTTGACTTTTAGGCCGATTTCAAATGTCTTGAATACAAGAAAAAGTGAAATTCAAGTACTTTTCAAGGTGTATGGCCAGTTTTCAAGCACTTTTCAAGGCAAATTTTGTTTTCAAGGACTTTTCAAGACTGCCCTTCATTTTCAAGTACTTTTCAAGCCTGTGCCAACCCTGTTGAACCTCACTGGAAGCCCTTGTTTTTTCATAAAAAGGTCCTTAGGCAAGACACTTCGGAGCCTTAGCTTAGTAATGGTGAAATTCAGGACATACATGTGAGCTGTCACCATGATATGACTGAAAAAATGATGAACGCAGCTTAAAACACAACCTAGTCATTCAACAATCATTGTTAAATTCCACTCAAAATTCTGTTGGCATAACCTAAATCCTAATCAATTTGTCATGCTGGCTCTGAATTTTTTACCAAACATTCCAGACTTTTAATGACCTGGAGGAACACTTTTGAAAACATTGTGAAAAAAATAAGAAAATGCTGGTAACCAGCATTTTTTCCTTTACCCACAATGTTTTTTTACCCTTTGAAACACAATTGCCAACAAGACTCATATAGCAAGAAAAGGGCTGGTAGTTTTTATGAATTATTATTGTAGCAGCTATTATATAGCCTAAAAATAGCATGTGTTATGATGTGCCTTACTAAACATGTTTACAACTTTTTCAAATTTTTGCAGACAGCATGAAGTAGGCAGAAAAAAAAGGAATGGCGACTCTAGAGTATGTTTGTTAACCCATTACCAAACAATCCCAAGTTTTATCAACCCTGAGGAAGACAGGCTTTTGAAAGCATTGTGGGAAAAGGAGCAAATGCTGGTAACCAGCATTTTATCCTTTTTCTGTGTTTTCTACCCTTTCAGAGACAAGTCCCTCCCTGTCAGTCAAATTTAATTTCTCAACTGCAAATGCTTTTATTTTAGACAAGTTTAAAATCTTGTCGTTTGGTAAGAGTTAAGAACGATATGAGCTATGCTCTGTGAAAGGGGGGTTTAATGCGTCTGCAAAAAGTATCTACTAAGGTCAGCCTACAAGGCTGACCTGAGTGGAAACTTGTTGCTTTCGGTAAATTTTCTACATACCGTAGGACCGTTTAACCTGAGGATTCAGTCGTTTGTTAGACAAAATGGGTTTTATGGATCCATTATTATGTGATGTTTTGCGTGGTATCATGATACACAGAGATGCATTAAACGTCCTTTTGCCACAGTGCCATTCATATATTTTCACTTTAAAGGTGAACTTGATTATAAATATCTCTGTCATTTTCTAGGTGAGGAAGAAGGCACATGGTACGTTGATATGAAGAACGGTACAGGGTCTCTTGGTCAAGGAGCCGCACCAGTCGATGCCGAATGCATCATGACAATGGACAGTGGAGACTTTGTCAAAATGTTTAGTGGCCAGCTGAAGCCAACCACTGCTTTTATGATGGGAAAACTTAAGATCAAAGGAAACATGGGGCTTGCCATGAAGTTAGAAAAATTGATGGGCCAGATGAGATCAAAATTGTAAAGACAAACATGTTGAGGGACTTTAGTTGATGAATGCATTATATAGATAGGAATGATTTACTTACGATTGTACTTCCATGAGTATAAATGCTGTGAAATTTTTATCAGTTCTATTCTGATATGTTATTGAAATAAAAATGAGCCAGGCTCTGGCAAAAGGGGGTTTAATGCATTGCTGTTATGCATAATATTGAGCAAGTCATCACATAATTATATCCATAAATTCTACTTGGTCTAACAATGAACTGGATTTGGAGGTAAAATAGTCCTTTGACATGCAGAAAATTTACCAAAGGCACAGAGTTTCGATCCATGTCAGCCTGCGCGGACTGCTTAGGCTGACATGGGTCGATACTTTTTTGCAGATGCATTAAGCCCCCTTTTACAGAGCATGGCTCAAATATTTATACAAGCAGAATTAAATTATTTTAACACAAATAGTTTGTTTCCTTGTTTGCTTTCAACAAATTCGAACCATATTTCAGCTTTGTCATTGCACCTATAAGTTTTCTGGACTTTCTTTCATAAGTACCATGTACAACAATTTTGAAAACGTTGTGGAAGATGAAGGTATTACTTATGAAAAAATGCTATGAACACATTACAAGGGCTCCGCTCAAACACACTGACCCTTGTGAACCTGTAACACAACATATCAAATCAGACTACATCAGCATGTGTGTTATGTCAGGATGTTGTCAAAGACATACACTGCAAAATTGTTTCAAAGAGTGAATTATTTTAACAGTTTGGTAAATTTTTAAGAAAGACAGAAACACACTCTTTCCACAACCCCTCTTTAATGTATTTTGCAAAACTTAAAACAATGTCAATGTAAACATAATAGCTGTGACTGAATAAATTTTTAATGAAAATATTTACTTTTTACATTTGCTAAACAAAATAATTTGAAAGCACAGCAATCTACAGCAAAATATCCATACATTTATTTTACCTACAAGCAAAAAAGATTGAACTTAAAATACTACAAGTGTCAAAACAACACTTTTCCTCTTGCACCTAACAATATTTGAAAATAGCATGGCAACAAGTAATTTCGTTGAAATGATATCCCCTGCCAAAAAAGACCTTTTTTGATAGAAACATATAAGAGGTATTGTGTTTTGCATGTACCCATGGCCTTTTTGTTATTGGTCCATAATGATATACATTAAGCCCCCTTTTTTCATGACATGGTATTACATTAAATAAAAACAAATAGAGATTGCCTGCAGCTTATGATAAATAATATAAATTAATGAAGTTTCATAAAATTTTGTCCAATGGTTATAGAGATATTGGTCCATAATGGAAATATACATCAAGCCCCCTTTTTCCATGACACAGCATTAAATTTAAAAAAAAAAAAAAAACTATATCGGCAGACTATAATAAGGAATACATGTATGAAGTTTCATCAATTTTCATCAAGGATTTGAGGATAACTGTCTGGATAGACAGACAGGCATACAGACACGGACAGACAAATGGACGGACAACAGAAAGGCTATATCCCTTCACCTTCGGTAGGGGATAATTAGGACATAACAAAAAAGGCTTAACCCACACATTCCCAAATTTTAAGGACCTTGAGAAAGAGGGCTTTTGCAAAAATTGTGGGAAAAGGAGAAAATGCTGGTTACCAGCATTTTCTCCTTTTGTCACAGTCTATTTTTTCCTTTCAGGGAAGAACTCAATCATGTGAATAACATTTAATTTGCTGTCTGCAAATGATTTCAAATTGAATAATCCTAAAATTTTGTTGTGTGGAAGAGAGTTAATAATATGTACTTGGTATACCAATTACCTCTTTACCAGAAGCCAAAGTTAAGGCCAATTCAAATTAAGAGCATTTGTAGATGATAAATTCACTGTATTCAGTATAGCTCAACAGATGATTTCTGTCTTTGAAACCAGAATTTCCCCTTTTCCCACAATGTTTGCGACCATATCAAATACAGAAATCATCATTTGAACCATGTTTGAATTGTCGCATGTAACTGCTTTAAATTTGGTCATATGTAAAATTTTGTGGTTTTGTAAAGGTTTTAAAGGCAACTGATTTTGTTTCCGTGTGAATGACAAGTGGTTATGTAAAATGACATCAAAGCTGGAAAACAGTAGTAGAACTAATGATCCAAGCAGGCTCAATCTGTGACCTTTTACCATTGGACCCTCAAGCATACAAGTAACCCTTTACCAAACAACAATTTTAGACTGGTCCAAATTGAGTGTTTGCAGACGACAAAATGAGAGTAGCTCAAATGATGAGTTTTGTCTAGAGTAGATACATTGTGGGAAAAGGAGAAAATACTGGTTACCAGCATTTTCAGCTTTTCCCACAATGTTTGCAGAAGGCCTCTTTCTCATGTCGATAGGATAGAGAACATTGTGGAAAAAGGAGAAAATACTGGTTACTAGCATTTTCAACTTTTCTCACAATGTTTCCAGAGGGCCTCTTGCTCATGTCGATAGGGTAGAAAACATTGAGAGAAAAAGGAGAAAATGCTGGTTACTAGCATTTTCTCCATTTCCCACAAAGTTTTCAGAAGGCCTCTTTCTCAGGGGCATTAAAACCCAGGAATGTGTGGTAAAGGGTTAAACAAATATTTCAGATGATGCTCCTTCTCTTCAATGACTGTTCCAAATTATTTCATAATCTACCAGTCTATGTAGAAGGTATGGCACACACTAATTCAGACATACACATGAACACATTTGCATAAAGGCAACTGAAGCTGTGACAACTAAGTCCTCACCACAAGCTGACCATACAAAAAGTGAAATGAACAGATGGAATGGGATAATTCATTGCTAACTAGCTGTGACAAAATACACGTATAGATATGAGTGTTCCAAATTATTTCATAAACTGCCAGTCAATGTAGAAAGTATGGCACATGTTAATTCGGACACACAATTGCATACAGGCAAAAGAAGCTGTGACAACTAAGTCCTGCTAACTGCAAGCTGACTATACTAAAAAATAACACGAACAGATGGAATGGGATAAATTCATAACTGATTGTCTCATGATTTTACAAATTCATTGAAAAAGCAAACTCCCTAAACCTCAATACATATTGTACCTACCTAGCCATCAGTGAATGAGCCATGCTCTGTGAAAAGGTTGTTTAATGTATTAGCAAAAACTATCGACCCATGTCAAGCCTGCTCAGTCCGCCCAGGGTTGAACTTTTTGCTTTTGGTAAATTTTCTGCATGTCAAAGGACCAGTGAATTAATAGTGTATTGTCAACTTTTTACAACACGATCCTGAGTTTTAACGACCCTCAGGAAGAATCCTTTGGAAAACATTGTGGGAAAAGGAGAAAAAGCTGGTAACCATTCAGTATTTTTGTCACATTTAAAGAGTGAAACAAAATGGATTTTATGGCTCCATAATTATGACATGACTTCCTTGATATCATCCATCACATAAAGCACGGCTCAAATACACATATACATATGATTAAGATCTATAAAATCTCAACATTTTTGGTTATCTTCTGCTATGTGATTTTTTACTGTGATGCATATTCGAAAACATACTTCTCAAAGCAAGCAACAAACATAATTTGAGAAGAAAACAACAAGAGGGCTATGATGGCCCATACATTGCTCACCTGAAATTTCAGGATGACATTGTCTATTTCAATGTTTTATAATTATTTGAAAATATCTTAAACATTATTTTAGACAATGGGCTGAATTCTACCAAACATGATAAAGGTCAATTAGATAATGCAACATACCAAATATAAAATTTCTTGATCTTACGGTTTTGCTTGAAAATTTTTTTTTCCATTTCATGTCAATACCTCAGTGTAAAACATCTGAACCAAAGCTTGATTATTTTTGACCCGTGTACAAACTTAGTAGACATCCTCGGTATGAAAACTTGTACAAAATATCTTAAGGAGAAAGCTTTTGAAAACATCGTGGAAAAAGGAGGAAATGCTGGTAACCAGCATGTTCTCCTTTTCCGACAATTTTTTCCATCCTTACAGTGACAAATCTTATCATGAGAGCCCCTTTTAATTTGTTGTCTGCAAATCCTTTCGATTTGGACAAGGAAAAAAATATTGTTTGGTAAAGAGTTAAAGAGTCTATTTAACCCTTTACCACACGGCAAAATTTAAGACCTATCCAAACTGAAAGCATTTGCAGACGACAATTTCATAGTGGCTCAAATGACGCAACTTTTCTTTGATAGGGTAGAAAACTTTGTGGGAAAAGGAGAAAATGCTGGTTACCAGCATTTTCTCCTTTTTCCCACAATGTTTTCAAAAGACCCCTTCTTCAGGGTCGTTAAAAGGCATCATTGTGTGGTAAAGGGTTAAAACTTCTGACCTCTTTGGTGGGGTCACTGTGATCTCAGGGATATAATACGAAAATAGATGGTATAGAGTTGCTTATGCAGCCAAGTTAGACCTAAAATCAAGCTGCACAAAAAAAATGCAATCTGATCTTGGATCTACATTGTCCACTATGTTAAGAAATTCTGGCCAGATAAGAGTTTTGAAAATGTAGTATTTCATTTTTTTTTCTTGAATGAAACAGTTTACTTCGCTTATTTGGAAATATTTAAGGTTACACCTTAGAAAGCCAAACAAATGCAACAAATGTTCTGTTCCTGAATTAGACCTTAACGCTTTACCAATTGACAAAATTTTAGACTTGTCCAAATTGACAACATTCCCAGAACTCAAACTGTGCATGGCAGTCTCAACTCTTTCCAAAATAAAACTTTGTACCTGTCAATACTGAAAGCACTTGCTGAAGATGAATTTAATGTTGCTTAACTCTTTACCACACAGCAAAAATTTATACCCATCCAAATTGAAAGCATTTGCAGACTACAATTTCAGTATTGCTCAAATGATGTGATTTTTGTTTGATATGGCAGAAAACATTGTGAGCAAAGGAGAAAATGCTGGTTACCAGCATTTTCTCCTTTTCCCACAATGTTTTCAAAAGGCTTTTTCCTCAAGTCTGCATTGTGTGGTATAGGGTTAACACTTTACCACACACCTAAATTTTACACTTGTCCAAATTGAAAGCATTGCAGACGACAAAATAATGGTTGCACAAATGATGATTTCTGTCTTTGATGAGGTTTGAAAACATTGTCAGAAAAGGAGAAAATACTGGTTACCTGTATTTTCTGCATTTCCTACTGTGTTTTCAAAAGCCTTCTTCTTCAGGGTTGTCAAAAGTCAGGTTTGTGTGGTTAAGAGCGAAATGATGGAATTGTCTTTGAAAGGGTAGAAAACATTATGGAAAAAGGAGAAAAGGAATTTTGTCCTTTGACCACCATGTTTTCAAAGTCCTTCTTCTTCTGTGTTGTTAAAAATCTGGAATGTGTGGTAAAGGGCTAATTCCAAAAATTGTGTAAGTCTTGACAAAGTCTACACCCAGTCGTTTGGTCCAACTCTCGCAGCAAAAGAATATATTCTACATGCAATGAACACTTTAGTTGAAAAGCTAGTGTAGGACCTGTAAAACAGAGAAAGAAAAAAACGTCACTTTAATACATAGATTATCTCTCCTCCTTTTTTGTCCTAGGCCAAACTACTTCAAGCTGCAGATGGAGAAATTGCTTAATAAAAGCTATTTTACCTTTTGTCAATCTGTTTTCTCGTCTATTCATGTGAACCCTTTACCCTACAATCCCTAGTTTTAACGACTCTGTGAAAAAAGTCTTATGAAAACATTGTGGTAAAAGGAGAAAATGCCGTTACATGTAATTAGCATTTTCTCCTTTTTCCACAATGTTTCCTATCATATCAAAGACAAATTCCTTTATTTGAGCCATATTTAAATTGTCCTCTGCACATGCTTTCAATGTTGACAAGTCAACATAATATTTACCGTGTGGTAAAGAGTTAACTCTACAAAAGGAAAGCAGAAAAGTGTTGCTTTAACCCATTTACTACACAATCCTGAGTTTTAATGACCCCTGAAGAAGAAGGCTTTTAAAAACATTATGGGAAAAGGAGAAAATGCTGGTAACCAGCATGTTCTCCTTTTCCAACAATGTTTTCTATCCTATCAAAAACAGCAACCTCTTTTAAACTACATTCAAGTTGTCATCTGTAAATGCTTTCAGTTTGGTTGGGTACAAAATTTTGTTGTTTGGTATTTGGTAAAGAGTTAAAACAATACCACCAGCATATTATCCTTTTTTGTCTCGCGCCAGACAACTTTTGAAAATCTACCTGCAAATGGAGAAATTTCTTGGTCCACCCATTTCACCGTTTGCTAGGGTTTTCATGTTGGTTAATTCTGGTTAATTCTAATGACAAAATTTTAGACTCATCTAATTTGAAAGCAAGTGAACAATTCCTGAAACCATTTTGCGGGAGAACACTGATGAGAAAAATATCTTTAAAAGCATAATACAGACAAAAAGTGTTATGGAAAGACAAAAAGTGTTATGAAGAGACAGACAAACCAACAGACAAATAGACGGACAGACAAAAAAGACAGACAACATTCCTATAATCCCCCTTGGCTTTGTGACATTAAATTTAAAAAATTTGGACAAGGCTGGATTTGAAGTCAGAAGCTCTTGATTTCTAGTTGTGTTTGTAATGAACTAGGCTTTGCTTGTCTATTGGAGGTTGAAAAGTAAAAAGACGGTAATTAAAGGATGGATTGAGTATAAAACATACGCTGGTTCATGGACATTATTCACTTCAGTAAGTTGGCGTACACGCCCATTATCATCGGGAAAGTGTGTAGCAACGCAGCTGTCATATGGAATACCACCAGTTTCATCTACATCAGACACCATCAGCCAGCCTAAACAATAACAGGAATTGAGATTAAAAAATCTAACCAGGATTTTACAAAGCAATCCAATGTTCAAACAACCTGAAGATCAAATCTTTTAAAAACATCATAGCAAAAGAAGAGTACGCTGGGTAACCAGCATTTTCTCCTTTTTCCTAAGTTTTAATCTTGTTATTGTCATGTCCCATCATTTGTGTAGCAGTTGTCATCTGAAAGTGCTTTTAGTGCAGAAAAGTAAAAAAAAAAAGTGTTGTCATAACTCCTAGGCTGTTAAAATTGGAAAATGAACATTTTCAAATTCAGAAAAAACCTTTGTCAAGTAAATACTGGTAGGTGTACACTAAACATTGTTATTACATTCCTATCAGTGAATTACTGGGATTTCTTGGTGTATTATTTTTTCAGTTTTTCAGTTTTTTAGAGTGAATAACATCACTAGTGATAGTATGGTATCATCACTAGTGATGATATAGTTTTAGAATGTTTACCGGAACTACTTTTTTTCCTATATTGCTCACAGTCTAATGTTTCTGCTTCTGCTTCAAACATCTTTAGTAAACAATAGCACAGTGAAAAGTTTTTCGGTACAGTCTTTTCAAACAATCCTGAGTTAACGACCTTGTGGGAGAAATCTTTTGAAAACATTTCGAGAAAAGAAGATAGCTTTTGTGGGAGAGAACTCCTTGAAAATATTGTGGAAAAACGAGAAAATAAGATCTACCACCAACCAGCACTTTCTCCTTTTTCCACAATGTTTTCTATCTTATCAGAAAACCTAAGGTCTTTTGTACCAGTTTAGTATTTGTCATCTGGAGATGAATTTAGTTTGGGAAAGTCTTCAACTTGTAATTTGGGAAAGGGTTAACTGTCTCTTCTTCTAATTTCATATGGCTGGTTTTAAATGGTAAAGGCGCAAAACAATGCATGCCTTCAAATGGAGAGATAGATGACGTAACATACCCTCGAGCGTTACGTCATCTGTTGCGTCAGCTGCTTCTGCCAAAAACAGATCATGTGTTTGTAAAGAAAAGTCCTATGTATACCTACTGTTCTTGATAGACTAATTATTAGCAAACAAAGGGAGAACAGGAATATAATAAACAGAATAATCAACTGGTGTTGTGTGATATTAAAAATCTGTCACTCGAATGGGGTTTGATGCAGTTAAAAAACTCTTCCTTTGGACTCGCTTTTCAACCGTATCACACCCCATTCTAGTGACAGATTTTTAATATCACACAACACCAGTTGATTATCCTCTATTTATACAATATCATGGTCTGCTACCATTCTAACTCTTATCCTGCTAAATAAGTTAAATAAAACTTTCAAACCGGTAGTCAAAACCCAAATAATATTACTTCAAGCTTCTTTCTGGAGAAAAATATCTCCTTATTGAACACAGTAGATCTAAGATCAGACTGCATGTGAAAGACAACTCTCATCATTTCAAGCACATTTGATATTGTCTGCAAATGTTTACAATCTGGAAATTTAAATTCTCTTGTTTGGTACTGAGTTATTGCCTACTGTTAAAATGATCAAGATTTTATTACAGAATGTTATCAACATACCAATATAATCACCGCTTTGCACAGGAAATTGATTCTGTTGTTCAAGGTCAAACACTGCACTACGATAGGACTGTACATTTTCTACTACTGTGTAATTCACTACTGAATATCTGAAATAAAGATAGTACCACATCTTATTTCATGCTCTCCAGTAGGTTATCGAGAAATATTGGTGAAATATTTTTCGATATTTCATGGTTACGACCAGTGAAAATACCGATTTTTATATTCTAACTCTTCAATTGAAGGCAGAAACAGTTGTTCCGGTGCACTAGTTACCTAGGTACAGGCGCGTGCCTCACAACCAGATGGAAATATGACGTAATTCACCTTACATTTCTCGTGCTTGACGTAATATTGTAATGTGTTGCTATGCAGAGGGGGTACGCCATGGGGAATAACCAAAAAGAACTCTTCTTGGTTTTTGATTAAGTTCCCCCCAGAAAGGGTTAAAAGCATGAAATAAATAGAATTATTGTTTTTTCCGGTGAAAGATGGAAATTTTTTTCATCTCATGAACATCATCGGTAATATTTTCACTCGTGGCTGTGCCACTCGTGAAAATATTACCGATGATGTTCACTCGATGAAATAAATTTTGATTGTTCACCATAAAAAAAAAAAATATCCTCTATCTCATTATATTCAAGCACTTGTGCAAACAATATGTACATACAGGTTCTGTATTCACCAACCGTTCTTAAGAACATTATCTTAGTTTTATTCTCAAGAATTTTCTGAATTTGAAAGTAACACAACTTTCGATTGGGCACATCAAATGGTTTTGCCAATCAGAAGATCCATTACTTTCTAAATCTAGAATAAGACTGGGAATGAAACTTAATATGGTTGGTGAATACGAAACCGTAGTTTACATTGGAAATCGACCAGAACAACAAAGTACTGCTAAAGTTTACCTACAAGCATTTTCTCCACATGGAACACTGTTTATAAACATATTAAAATGTCACACCTTATTTCAAATGTATTGCCTGTGCACCACAAAATCCCCAGTTTCAACAACCCAGTGGAAGAAGGCTTCTAAAAACATTGTTCGAAAATGAGAAAATGCTGGTTTTCTACCGTTTAAAGCAAATTCCACAATTTGAGCGGCATTGAATTTGTTGTCTGCAAGTGCTCTTATTTTCAGGCATGTCTAAAATTTTGTCAATTGACAAAATTTTAGACTTGTCCAATTTGAAAGCTTTTGAAGACGACAGATATTATGTCGGCTTCACATGCTTTTAGTCTGAAAGAGTCTTAAACTGTGTGTACTGTGTTAAGGTTTACTTTAACAAACAAAATCAAAGTACTGAAAGTACTGACAGACTAGCGAATTTGAAATAAGTGGCTATGGTAAAGATAAAAACCTGGCTGGTTTAAACAAGATTGAAGAAAAATTGTAAAATTCAGTTTTGAGTCGATTCCAGTTCCACCGGCTCATTCTGGTTATTAAGTCTAATCCAGATACAGTTCAATCCTTTGATTTTACCCAACGCACTTCACTTCTAACTTGACAAAATAAGAAAAACCATGAAAACCGTGTTTGTTAACTTTCAATTGAA
The DNA here is from genome assembly GCA_946811185.2 of Hippopus hippopus. Taxonomy (NCBI): domain Eukaryota; kingdom Metazoa; phylum Mollusca; class Bivalvia; order Cardiida; family Cardiidae; genus Hippopus; species Hippopus hippopus. The sequence goes on along the minus strand of OX328099.1, from coordinate 4,317,799 downwards.
AACATGTTATTTTGTTGAAAAGATATCCCCTGCCGAAAAAGACTTTTTTAATAGAAACATACAAGAGGTATCACCTTTTGCACGTACACGTGGCCTTTTTCTTTATTGGTCCATAATGAAATTTTACATTAAGACCCCTTTTTCCAGAACATGGCATTTCATTAAATGAAAACAAATAATGCTAGTCTGTGGCTTATGATAAACAATATAAATATTAAGGTTCATAAAATTTTGTCCAGTAGATCGAGTTAGAGAGATATTGGTCCATAAAGGAAATATACATCAAGCTCCCATTTTCCATGACACAGCATCAAATTAAAAAATAGTTATATCGGTGGACTATCATAAGAAACACATGTACGAAGTTTCATCAATTTTCAAAAAGGATTTTAGAAGTTATATGTCCAGACGGACAAACAGACAGATTGACAGTGTAGATCAAGATCAGGCTGCACAGACTGCAGTCCGATCTTGGATTCACACTGCCTAATAGGGGGATTTTTTTCTCCAAAATGTAACTTTGAAAAACCAATATTCAGGTTTTCACCATCTGCTGGAAAGTTTCATTTATTGTTTTTTTTAGCAGATTAAGGGTTAAACTTAAACTAGATTATAATTTATAGTTAATCAATAGCACAAGATGTAATAGCATAGTAAACTATTTAACTCTTTACAAAACGAAAAATTTTCACTTGTCTAAACTCAAAGCTGTTCCAGACTAATTCTAAAAGGGCAGAAAGCAATGTGGGAAAAGGAGGAAATGCTGGTTACCAGCATTTTCTCCTTTTCCCGCAATGTTTTCACAGGGCATCTTCCCCACTTTCGTTAAAACTTGTGATTGCATGGTCAAGTGTTAATATACAAGACATAAAATAACAGTTTAACATATCATTTTCGTGTGTTATGGGAGATCACTCCTTCACGCATGGCTTCATCCCGATTTAAATACAATACCTAACAACTGCATTAGGGAGAATTCCCTTTAGCTCAGTGGTTATGGTATTGGCCTTTCGTCAGGGCGTTCTAGGTTCGAATCCTGCCCGGTCCCTGTATTTCTGCCATGCATTTGTTTATTTGTTTCTTTGTTACGGACTTTGTTCGTAAGATGGGGGCTCGTCCGGGATTGGCCATTGAGCCATTAATCCCATTTGTTGTCCAAAAAACGGACTTTCTGCCTAATAAGGCTTTGAGTCATCAATAAATGATGACTTTAAGAGGGGGTGTGTTACAGAAGACCATTCCTTCATGCATGGCTTCATCCCGATTTAAATACAATACCTAACAACTGCGTTTGGGAGAATTCTCTTTAGCTCAGTGGTTATGGTATTGGCCTTTCGTCCAGGTGTACTAGATTCGAATCCTGCTTGGTCCCTGTATTTCTGCCATGCATTTGTTTATTTTTTCTTTGTTACAGACTTTGTTCGTAAGACGTGGTACACTATTATCAAAATAATGAATGACTGAAGGAATAACAAGGGTTCCCTGTCCAGTGAGGGTAAATGTTGCTGGGATTTGCTACAAGTTACCTAGGTGAATCTATTTTTAGGTTCATTGATAATGTTACTGTGTTGTAGGAATATGTGTATGAGGCTGATTTGCATAGGTCACTTAATTTACATATAAGCAAACATCTTGTACCTTATCAATGCCATGTTGTTCAGTTTATTACTTTTTAAGTAGACATGTTCAAATTGGGATGGTAGAGTTTTTGTGGTTTTCGTCAAAGTTGTCATATATAACAGAATTAAGATTGCTAACAGAAAGAATTATTTTTCTGTGAGGCAGTATTTGGCAACTGTGGGGTTTTTTGTTTACATTGCATCTGAGTCAATCTGGATGCCTACAGACTAGCTTTGCTAGTCTAAAAACCTAGTAAAAAACTAACTCACTTATTTGAGTTTGCATCCTTACGAAGGACATAAAATGCGAATGTAGCCTCGTTTAAGGAATAGTATGACCATCCTGTCAGGTACCCATTTTTCTGAATTGTGTTTTTCTGTGTAGTTCCGAACCACAAAGTCCCGTTACTATTGGAGTATGATCTTTCAATCATAGAAACATTACTTGTCCACTCATTCACCAACTCAATATCTGAAATGATCAAAATTCATGAAAAAAAACTCTTCAATTATGATATGACACTAAATAAAAGCAAAGAGTAGAAAACTTGCTGAACCAACTAATGGTGAACCACTTATTGGACCAAATATAGTATCAGCTTAAACACGTTTTGAAACATCAATATATCAAATTCTCACAAAATTTCAAAATTGCTTCTTCACTCATCTTGTATTTCAATATTTAACTCTTTGTCGAACAAAAAACTTTTATTATAGTCTGTTCTAAACTGACAGCATTTGCAGAAAAAAAAATGAAGCATAACTGATGGGCTTTGTATCAGAAAAAGTAGAAAACGACATTGGAAAAAGACAAAATGCTGGTTACCAGCATTTCTTTACTTTTTCCATGGCCTATAAAACTCGGGATTGTTTGGTACTAGGTTAATGATTTTCATTGGAGATGTTCTCCAAAAGTGTATGATGAGATTTGCCATGGCCCTGTAAAATGCCTGATATTATCAATAAAGCTGAATTTAGTTAAATTTAAACATTTATTTTACGTCAGTTGAGAAGCAAGTTCTTACAACTTATGCTAATCTCTCTCGATTCTGCTTCCTGGGAACTACACCAGTACTTGCACTGAATGTGTGGACCAATGAAAAATCCCAAAGTTGATATCCGCTACCAGGTATCGAACTGAAAGCTGAATTTAATTATGAAATCGGTGGAGAAAGCTGATTTTGCAAGACTCAAACTTGCAAAATCTGGCTCCTTTATATAAATTGTATATACATGGTGCACTAGCAATGGAGTTGGTCTGAAACCTGCAAAGCACAGTACATGTATTTATGACTGATCATTTTGATCTCTACACAAAGTAATTTACTACTTTGAAGAGTGAGGCAAAAAGCTTTCAATTTGAGTGTCAAAAACAAAAAAAGAAAAGCCATCTGCTCTAACTATTCTAAATACAATTATTACTATTTATTCCAAAACTAGCCATCTGATTGGTTTAGACGTTTTTTCTCAGCCAATCAAATAGTTAGAATACACACAAATGAGATCAGTGCATTGAATAATTAATGTATTCAACACAAGATTGATTCTCTACTTGACAAAGCCGAGCCCAGTCAGTAGCATGCAGGATACAAGAACAGGAGGTTGCTGGTTCGACCCCCGGCTCAGCCAATTTCTATCTGAGGACTGACGATAGTCATTGGGATAGAATTCATTCCTCTCTCACCGCTGTTCATTGTTTCGATGATGGTTATGTGGGAAAGCAGCCAGTGGCTTGGAAAGAACATTGTGTGGAGTACTGGTAAAAAGAAACTCCAGGAAAGCATGGATAGGTGCACTGGCTGCCAAGATATTACTGAAATAATGTTGAAAACGGCGTTAAATACCATACAATCAATCAATCCATCTACTGAACAAGAATAGTTTAGACTTGTCCAGATTAAAAGCATTTGCAAAGGACAGGGTGAATATGACTGGAAGGACAGAAAACATTGTGGGAAAACGAAAAAATCCTGGTTACCAGCATTTTCTCCTATTCCCACAATGTTTTCAAAAGCCTTCTTTCTCAGGGTCATTAAAACTCAGGATATGTGGTAAAGGGTGAATGTACATGTAAATCTATACCAATGCATGATGGGTTGATTCCCGTCAAGGTCTGATCAGGTAGACACCCTCGTTTTAGGTTACCCACAACTTTTGTGTCATTTGGGCAGCTATATTCAAAGTAATCTCCTACAGCAACACTGGTTGCTGCTGTCACCTTGATAACAGATGAATCCAAAATTGGCTCAGAACAGGTATCTAGAAGGAAACAAAGAAAAATGTTAACCCATTATTAACAATAAGACTTTCTAACACTCCCAAATTGACTATTCTATAAACAAGAGGGCCATGATGGCCCTGTATCGTTCCACTGGCTGATAAGTAAAAACCCTACACGCCAAACATCACAATTCTTGGCAAATTTGTTTTGAAGTAGACCACATATAAATTTTCTTTCTAAAAGCCCACAAGGAAGTTATGACCCCAGGGCAAAGCCATCTTTGAAGACAGAGCTATAATTACTTGAATCCTGGTAGAGTTCGACAAGATAAAGCCCCACACCAAATAATACAGGTCTAGAATGTATGGTTATAAACAAGAAGATTTTCAAAGTTTCCTCAATAAAAGGCCTTGAGACTTTGACACAGGGTTGATTTCCATCCCAGGGCTAAATTTTGAAAAATTCAGAAGTGAATCACAATATGAAGCTATGTACTAAACTTGGTAGCCCTAGGGTTTATGGTTTGGAGCATGAAGATTTTTATAATTTTCACTCTATAAGTACTGACCCATGGGGTTGGGCCAATTTTGGAAAAGGCCTACTAGATAATAAAACTAATAAAATATTATATCTATAGCTCACGATCAGAAACAAGGAGATTTGTAAAGTTTTCACTATAAAAGCCTATGTAAAACTTGTGACCCCCAGGACTGGGCCAATTTTGACCTCAGGGCCATTATTTGAAGAAACTTGGTAGAGGTCTATTAGATTAAGCTAAATTTGGTAGCCCTGGGCCTTTTGGTTTCAGACAAGATGATTTTCAAAGATTTTCAATATTTTTCAATTTTGTTGCCATGGCAACCAGAGCTTTTGAAGGAATCAAATTCTTTCAAAAATTTCTGAAGAGGACCATGGTAGGATCATTTTTGTGAAGTTTCATCAAAATCGGATGGTTAGTTTCAAAGAAGAAGGTGTTTGAAATAAAAGTTAACCCACGCATGCACTCACAGATGGTCGCACACAGGGTCGGACACACATACGACAGACACCATGCCATGACATAAATCCACTGGTCTTTGGCCAGTGAAGCTAAAAATCATGGAAAACAGAGAAGTATTCCTTTAACCAATTGGCTTTGCAACTTGTATTAGGCAATGTCTCATTTGTCTAGAACAGGTCTGTAATGTAAATGTTTTAACCGCAACAAAATATATTAAATTTAGACATTGTGGCAAATACCATATGGGACAACATTTGAAAAGGGTGCATGCGGGTGCCATCACTCAGCTGCAAGCATAACTGTGCCAAAAATATTTTGATGGTTGCCTGCCGCTGTTGTATTGGTTCCCTTTTTGGTTATTAACACCTTGTCCCAGTTTGAAGTATATATCTTCAGCAATATCAGAGATGTTACAAAACGTCAAAGTTTTTGCATGACAAAATAAACGATGCAAGGGCTGCAACAACACCTCGATGTTTTCCTTGAAAACAGCCAAGCTAAAAGTGCCTCAGATAATGTTTCAATGAAAATACACCAGCCACAAAGACAACTTTTCTAAATTACATTCGATCTTGAAAGCAAGGAAAATATTTTCCTTTTGTGGTAGATCTACTGAAAATTGATTTGAAAGGATTTCTTCTTTCCTGAAATTGTGATGAAAAGATTAATTACATTTATTCAATTTCTAGAAAGGGTGCCAAATAAAGTAAACAAGCATGTTCAGCCTAGAATAAGACTGAACTAATTGCAATTTTATGGCTGATTTTGTCAACAACGTCTTAAGGAAAGTGGACAGTGTAGGTCAAAGATCTAGGCAATGAAAGTTGAGAAAGGGGCTTTGATGCTTGACAAGGTTGCAGTGAATGTAGAGAAAGAATGGTGGACTTTTCTTACCTGTGTTTGTGGTCAATGGATTATCATCAGAACAGTATCCACAGGTCTTTCTACAACGTATGCTACCCCAAAATAAATTGATGTCTTTGCATTTTTCAGGATATGCCTCAAACAACTCTATGCAAGATGTCTCATCCGAGTCCAAACATTCACGGTATAGATCTACAGGTGAAAATTTGAACCAATATATTAAGTTCATTGTTCGTGTCACTGGCTTGCAGAGTTTTTCAATCTGCATGTTATGTTCATATATCAAGTGACACAGATACATCTGTTTATTGATCTATACTGACCCATTTTCTTTGAAACAGAGGAGTGATTCCTCGTCACAAGATTTCAGTTTGATGGTTGACGTAAGAATGTGAGACCTCATCATCTCATAAAAAGCAACCTACACATTTTGTAGGGTATTGTCATAGAAAAATGCTTGTGTCAAATGCTACTCAGTCATAACTAGAGCTGTCGAAAAGCGAACAAGTACTCTCACCAGCACCTTGTCACTGAAGCAGCACAATCAGAGAACAGAAATGATTTTCAAAACCAAGATCACATGTGACCTTGACCTTTGACCCATGTGACCCAAAAACAAAAGGGCAACTCCCTGGGTCATGAGCAACACTTGCATAAAGTTTCAGGACTTTTCAGTTAGAACATGGAGATTAAAAAAAGTCTACAGAAGGACGAAGGGTTTGATGGATGGACGGGTGGACAGACAGACATGTTGAAACCAGTATACCCCAATGCACTTCGTGGGTGGGGGGGTATAAAAATAGCATAAAAAATGCATAGGAGAAATATTAGAAACTAGAAATAGGTGTGTCAGAGACATGGATGCCCCCGCTAAATGGTATTGGTCACAGATATGTCATATGAGTGAATCAATAGGTATTACAGAAAATTGTTGTTCTGGATAACAGCTTAGACAGGGTTAAGAAGGTTTGTTATATATATAGCCAAGCAGATAAAAGATTATTTATACCTGATAACAAAATTGAGGACTGGTCCAAGTTGAAAGCAATATGCAGACAATAAATTATATGGTTTGTATTGCATATGGTAGAAAACTTTGTGAGAAAAAGAAGAAAATGCTGGTTTTGAGCATTAACTTCTTTTTATTCAGCGTTTTCCTTAATCTTTCAACTGAGGGTTACTTATACTCAGGATTATGAAGATCTTAACTTGAGGAATGAGAGTGAGAAATATAGCAATAATAATTACTTTGTTGGACTTCCTCTATGAGACAGGAACAAATTGGATCGAATATTATCACACTGGACTATAGTTGAAGGGTAGGTTGCAGCCTCAATATTCTCTGGCATAGTTCTTTGGATGAGTCTTTTTAAAAACCAAAACTGTATCTTCATATCACAATTCTGCTGAGCAGGATGTAAAACTGGGTTAAACAGTCAATTTAAACATTTGACCTTCAACTGTGACCTTGACCTTGGGCGTATCAAAACAAACTTTTCACATCACACTAGTACTTGTTAAGGAGAACAAGTGTGTGAAGTTTTTTTGAAATCCATTGATAAATGTAGAAGTTATGCTCCGGACAAGATCAATTTAAACATTTGACCTTTAACTGTGACCTTGACCTTGGGCGTATCGAAACAAACTTTTCGTATGACACTAGTACTTGTTAAGGAGAACAAGTGTGTGAAGTTTTTTTGAAATCCATTGATAAATGTAGAAGTTATGCTCCGGACAAGGTCAATTTAAACATTTGACCTTCAACTGTGACCTTGACCTTGGGCGTATCGAGACAAACTTTTCGCATGACACTAGTACTTGTTAAGGAGAACAAGTGTGTGAAGTTTTTTTGAAATCCATTGATAAATGTAGAAGTTATGCTCCGGACAAGATCAATTTAAACATTTGACCTTCAACTGTGACCTTGACCTTGGGCGTATCGAAACAAACTTTTCGCATGACACTAGTACTTGTTAAGGAGAACAAGTGTGTGAAGTTTTTTTGAAATCCATTGATAAATGTAGAAGTTATGCTCCGGACAAGATCAATTTAAACATTTGACCTTTAACTGTGACCTTGACCTTGGGTGTATCGAAACAAACTTTTCGCATGACACTAGTACTTGTTAAGGAGAACAAGTGTGTGAAGTTTTTTTGAAATCCATTGATAAATGTAGAAGTTATGCTCCGGACAAGGTCAATTTAAACATTTGACCTTCAACTGTGACCTTGACCTTGGGCGTATCGAGACAAACTTTTCGCATGACACTAGTACTTGTTAAGGAGAACAAGTGTGCAAAATTATTTTGAAATCCATTGATAAATGTAGAAGTTATGCTCCGGACAAGAATGGGACACACACACTAACGCACGCACCCACACACGCACGCGCACACACACACACACACACTAACACACACACACAGATGGACACAGGTAACTCTATATGCCCCCCCCCCTTTCATGGCAGGGGCATAAAAAGGAAATGTCTTCTCTATTCCAGTACTAAATGATGCCCTGTTTTAATGACCCTGAGGAGGAAAGCTTTACTTCAGCCATTCAAAAAGCTTTAACCCTTTACCTCAGGCTGGTTAAAACTGGGGACTGTTTGGGAAAGGTTCATTAGAATGAAGAATCAGAATGATATATATGAGCCATGCTCTGTGAAATAGGAGCTTAATGCATCTACAAAAAGTATTGACCAGGTCAGTCACAGAGACCCTTTTGCCAGAGCATGGCTCTTAGATTTTTTTTTGTAATTAAAAGGTTCCAAAGATGACTCACCTTCCTCGGGTTTTTCACAGACTACATCATGAACATCATCACAATATGTTGGAACCCATTTTTTTGTCATGAAATCTAAGTAAGCACAGTCTTTAGTATCTACAAAAGAAGACAGAACTGTATGGGTAGAGCATCCATTTCTCACATCAGGGTTTTGGGTACAGACACTTGTATCTTGATGAACTTTGCACCCTCTATACCTTAAGCCTTTACCAGAAGACAAATTTTAGCCTTGTCCAAATTGAAAGCATTTGAAGACTACAATTCCAGTGTTGCTCAAATGGTGCAATTTTTCTATAATAGGGTAGAAAACATTGTGGGAAAAGGAGAAAATGCTGGTTACCAGCATTTTCTCCTTTTTCCACAATGTTTTCAAAAGGCTTCTTTCCCAGGGTCGTTAAAAGTCGCCATTGTTCGGTAAAGGGTTAACTCTTTACCAAACAACAAAATCTTTTACATGTACAAGTTGACAGCATTTCCAGATGAAAAAGTGACTGTGATTCAAGAACTGAAATTTGCTTTTAGACGGGTAGCAAACACTTTGCCACATTGTTTTCAAAAGCCTCTTTCATCAAGGTCATTAAAACTTGGAATTGTGTGGTAAAGGGTTAACCCTTTACCAAGCAATCTGGAAGTTAAATGACCCGGAGAAAGAAAGCTTTTGAAAACAATATAGGAAACTTTTCCACTCAGTGTTATCTAACCTTTCAAATACAAATCAAATGATCTAAACAACAGACTAATTTGTCACTTTGAGGCTCTTTCCATTTGGGCAATTCTATAATTTTGTCAATTGGCAAAGACTCAAATATAAGACAAGATATCCAACTCTATTCTCTAATTAACACTATGTACAGTCTTGATCTAGATTGTCTGCATCAGTAATTATATCCAGGTTAAGTGCAACAAATGTTGACCATTGTAGTGCCAAATAAATCCAACCAACATTATCATTGAAGGAAAAAGAGCCTAAAAAGAGCAATGCCAAGATTGCTATTGTCCAGAATGTCTCAGCAAAGCGGAAAGTGTAGATCAAAGATCAGACTGCACATTTTGTGCAGTCTGATCTTGATCTACACTGGCTGCAAAGGTAACTACAGTAGCAAAGGGTGCTTAAAGGGTTAACATAGAAAAACATTTAACTCACTCTGGTCCATCGGAACATCACACCACTGCGGCTCACTTCTCCGGTGTACGTAACAAAATAAGTAGTCCCCATTATCTGGAGCACGGCAGAAATTGCCAGCATCTGCCACACTACCATCAGGGAAATCAGCATCCGTATATGGTAAGTTCGGGACAGAGTCCCATCGCTGACACTTTTCCTCATTCCATGAAAATGACCTGGTACCCATGTAATCACTCGGCCGAATGTATCCTTTTTCTGAAACAGTCAAGTTCACTCATTGTCTGTTTTTACGACTCAAATACAATATGAGCAGCTCTCTTTGAAAAGTGGGTTTAAAGCATCTCCATGATGCATTATACCAAGCAAGTCATCATGCAATCAATGAAAGCCATTTTGTTTAAAAACCAACTGAATCATGAGGTAGAATAGCCCTGGACATGCAGAAAATTGACCAATATCAAAAAGGATCAAACCAGGTCAGCCTGCAATCTGTGCAGGCTGACCTGTGTTGAAACTTTTTGCTGTTGGTCAATTTTCTGCATGTCAAAGGACCAGTCTACCTCATAAACTAGTTGGTTCTTATAAAAAATGGATATTATGTATCCATAATTATATATGACTTGCTTAGTGTCATGCATCAGGGAGATGCATTTATTCTGCTTTTGCCTGGGCATGGTTCATATCTATCCTATCTAAATAAGTATTATTCACACTAAATATCAATGAACTCTGACAAAAATAGTTTATTTCATACTTTTCAGGAGTTGATCGGGAAATAATGGTGGAATATAGTTTGCTATTTCATGGTTACGTTATTGTTGCTAAGACGTATATGTGTGGAAAGTTTATGATTGTCATGTTTGATAAAAACCTAGAAATGCAGCACAAGTCTCTTAAAATCAATCTTATTGCGGAAATAGTGGACTTAACCCCTCTATAAACTATTTCATGCTTCTTTCTGTGTAAATGTCAAAGAACTATCTACTTGAAACCAAAATACAACTGTAAACATGGACCCGTAAACGGTATAGAGGCTAAAGCTGATGATGCAGGATATTTTTCTGTCTGTCATTTGTTTTGTGTGATAAATAGAATCTCACATTCGTGTTTATGTATTATCATTTTCATCAAACTTGTTGACTAAAATGTATTTGACGCTCGCCAAGGCTCGTGTCATACAATTTTAGTCAACTTATTTGATACAAATGATAATACATAAACACGAATGTAAGATCCTCTATACAAAAAAGGTGTTAGAAACATGAAATAAATAGAATATTTGTTTTTTTCTGTGAAAGATCAAAATTCATTTCGAGTGAACATCATTTGTAATATTTTCACGAATGGATGTGCCTCTCGTGAAAAAATTACCAATAATTTTCACAAGCCACTTGTGAAAATATTACCAATAATGTTCACTCGATGAAATAAATCTCACCAAAAAACAAATATATGTACTAATACAGACGGAAACAGAAAAGTCGGCAAATGCCGGTCCGACACAAGGTCTAGTGGGTGAACTGTGTAATAAAAACGTCATACGCCTTTGAATATTTTTAATTTAATAACCTCTATTTAAAAAAAACCAAACATGTTTCGGCTAACGTCTCATCAGTGGTATACTAATATATATATATAAAAATAGAAGGAAAACATTTTGAGGAAAGGAGAAAATGCTGGCTACCAGCATTTTCTCCTTTTCCCAAAATTTTTTCAAAAGCCCAGGGGTCGTAAAAACGTAGGATCATTTGGAAAAGAGTCATACCATAGCAACATTCCTCTGTAATTGGACAATAAGCCCAGGAACCTGTGAAGTCAAAACACCAGGGTCTGCTATCAAACAGAGGTCGACAGTAGTTCAATGCTGCTGATGCTGAATAGCCATCTGACGGGAAATAGTTGTTATTTCTATACCCGGTGTTGGTCCTACAAATTTCAGAAAAAAAAAAACTAGTGAGTATAATTATAAACAATTTACCAAACAAGAGAATTTTTAGACTTGTCCAAATTGAAAGCATTTGCAGACAACATACTGAATTTAGCTGAAATGGTGGTAATTGACTGTGAGAGCGTAGTAAACCTTTTGGGACAAGGAGAAAATGCCAGTTATCAGCATTTTGTCTTTTTCCTTGAATGTTTTCAAAGGCCTCGGGATTGTTAAAACTCAGGGTTGTGTGGTAAAGAGTTGCCACACAATCCTGACTTTAAACGACAATGAGGAAACAAAACAGAGATAGAAAAATTATATTATTTGCTTCTTTTTATCATCAATATGACTGTGTTTTTGTAAATTTTGTCCAAAAGGAGGTAATGACGATTGAGTAAGTGGCTATTTCCTTACAGATGATAACAAGAGCACTGCATGTGGGTGTCAAAGCTCGGCTGCATGTGTTCGATTTTCAGTGAAAAATCAAAGTTGTAAAAGGGGCATAACTGTGTCAAAAATGCATTTATAGTTACCTGCTTTTATTGTATAGGTTCCCTTTTTGATAGTTAACAATTTGTCTGAGTTTAATGTAAATATCTTTGGTAATAACAGAGATATGAAAAAAATGTAAAAGTTTTTTCACGACGCCACAGACGACAACGACGCCAGGGCTATGACAATACCTTGATGTTTTCTTCAAAAATAGTCAAGCTAAAATAAAGCCAAACTGAAAATTGTAGATCAACCAAGTACACAACATTCTTTCAACTCATAACCCTTAAAGTGTAAGCGCCTTTCATGACTGTAGTTGGTTTGGCTGCTAGCGTAAAGTCATTAGTCGCAAGTCAAAATTGCCCTCCAGGGCTTCCATAATATTGGGTTCCGTGCAGTCTGAACTAAATCTACATAAGTCTAAGCATTTTAACCCTTCACAAAACCATCTCATGCTTTAACAACCATAGAGGAGAAGACTTCAGAAAACACCATGGAAAGAGGAGAAATTTCTGGTAACCAGCATTTCCTTCTTTCACCACAATGTTTCCAACCCTTTTGAAGAGAAATTTAATTCGTAATATTTCTACAAAATTTAATGCTTTTAATTTGGGCAAGTCTAAAATTGTGTTGCCTGGTGAAGGGTTAGGAGGCTTTCTGCAGGTTTTGTGAAAAGTGAAAAAAAAAAAAGGGACAATGAATTTGGATTACTTCTTTACCAAAATAACAAAATTTAGGACTTGCCTAAATTCAAAGCATTTGCATACGACAAATTACATGTGGATCAAATGATTTGATTTGCCCCTAAAGGTTAGAAAATATTGTGGGAAAAGAAGAAAATGCTGGTTACCAGCATTTTCTCCTTTTCCCACAATTTTTTCAAAAGCTTTCTTTCGTTAAAGTCAGGACTGTGTGGTATAGGGTTAAAAGAACTCACCATTTCTTGCATTCATTTCCCAAATTGTTACGATTCACTGTACCAGCATAGTGCACTCTTTCCTTACCTCCATAAAATCTTCGATAGGTTCGACACTCAGCATGATTCTCAGCTTAAATGAGAAAATAACATAACAAGAGTACATAGCTTATAGTCTCTCCCTAAGTCTTTATAAGATAAGAAAAGTTAGACCAGTCAAAAGTGTAAGCATTTGCAGAAGACAAATTAAATGTGGCTCAAATCACTGGGTTTCTACATGAAACCATATAGAAAGCCAAATAAACCCAACAGACACATTAAGTCTAGAAATAAGACTAAAATAATTGTGATTTTAAGGTTCCATTTGTCTATAATTTTTTCAGCAAAGCAGACAGTGTGGATCAGAGATCAGACTGCACATTTTGTGCAGTCTGATCTTGATCCACACTGGCCACAAGGCAACAATTGTGTGAACAGTCCTTTAACCCTTTACCACACAATGACGACTTTTAACGACCTTAGGAAAGAGGCCTTTTGAAAACATTGTGGGAAAAAGAGAAAATGCTGGTTACCATTTTCTCCTTTTCCCACAATGTTTTCAAAAGGCCTCATTTTCTCCTTTTCCCACAGTATTTTCTACCTTATCAAAGAAAAATTACGCCATTTGAGCCACACTGAAATTGTCGTCTGCAAATGCTTTCAGTTTGGACAAGGCTAAAATTTTGTCATCTGGTAAGGGGTTGAGGATTAAAATTGTTCTCTACAGAACCCTCAATACAGACAAGTCAAAATTTTTTAAACCTTGTGAAAAGTTAGACATGAGGAACAAGGCTCTTGAAAACATGGTTGGAAAAGGGAAAAAATGCTGGTTACCAAATTTTTCTCCTTTTACCACATTTTTTTCTATGTTTAAAAGACAAATGTCATGTTTTGAGTCACATATATCGTACTTCGAGTTACATTCCCTTTGTCATCTGCAAATACTGCTCTGAATTTGGACATATCTAAAATATGGTCATCTGGTAAAGAGGTTAAAAACAAAATGCCACTTACAGCATGTTGCTGGGTCATTGCATTCCTGTCTAAGACCATTCGAGTTAACAAAACAAGATAAACGATCATAGCTGAAAAAGACAAAAGAAAACAAGAGTGCCACATTCGGGTGCAAACGCTCAGCTGCAAGTGCTTGATTTTCTGTTAAAATTCTCAGTCAAAAAAGGGGCATAACTGTGTCAAATATGCTTTGATAGTTACCTGACAATTGATATCTAGGTTCCCCTTTTGATATATTAACAACTCGTCCAATTTTGATGTAAATATCTTCACTAATAATAGAGATATTACAAAATTTCAAAGTTTTCTTGCAACAACGACGATGGACACAGACAAGCACAATGCCAGGGCTACAAAAATACCTTGACATTTTCTTTGAAAACAGCTGAGCTTATAAAATGACCTGCCCTAAACCCTTTACCAAAAATCAATTTTTTTAACTAAACCTTAATTAATCAACCCTAAGGAATAGAGCTCCTGAACATGTTGTGAAAAAGGAGAACATGCCTGCAACAAGCATTTTCTCTTTTTCCAAAAATGTTTTCTATCTTCTTTATACAAAATTCTGTACGTTGAGCAATGCATCTATGAATAAATTTATCTTTTTCCATGCTTTTGTAAAAATAAATCCACACTTTCGATATACAAAAGCGCATTTTGGTTAACTCTTACCACACAGTCCAGACTTTTAACGACCCTGTGGAAGAAGCCTTTTGAAAACATTGTGAGAAAAGGAGAAAATGCTGTAACCAGCAGTTTCTCCCAATATTTTCTGCTCTATCAAGGGAAATTTGTCATTTTTGCCACCTTTGTCATCTGCAATTGCTTTCAATTTGGACCAGTCCAAAATTTTGTCGTTTAGTACCGAGTTAAATGCTGCACTCAACATCCACACTCAACACAGCTTATAACACTTGAGTGGAGCTCTCAGAAAGGGGGGGGGGTTTAACCCTTTACCACACAATCCCGACTTTTAACGACATTGTAGAAGAAGCCTTTTGAAAACATTGTGGCAAAAGGAGAAAATGCTGGTAGCCAGCATTTTCTCCTTTCCCCACAATGTTTTCTGCCCTTCCCAAAACAACTTTTAACTTCTGAGTCACATTTATTTTATTGTCTGCAAATGCTTCCAATTTGGACTTGTCTAAAATTTTGTTGTTTGGTAAAGAGTTAAGACATCTCCATATTGCACTATATCAAGCAAGCCATCTTTGTATTTTAGTAACCCTTATGCTGTTAAATAACTGAAATGAAATTTTCAATTCGATAGTAAAAACCCAAATATTGCCATTTTAAAGTTATGTTTTGGGGAATAATATCTCCTTATCGGACATTGTAGATCCAAGATCAGACTGCACATTCTGTGCAGTCTGATCTTGATCTACGCTGTCCGCAAAAGGTCAGTGAGTCGCACTTAGGGTTCATCCATTTTGTCTAAAAATCAACTGAATGATGGCATACATGTTTAGAACATACACATAATTTAGCAATATCAAAATGATTCAACGCAGGTCAGCCTACGCCGGCTGATCGAGGCAATAATTTCAACAGATACATTCAGCTACCTTTTAACCCTTTACCACACAATGACGACTTTTGACACCCCTGAAGAAGAGGCCTTTTGAAAACATTGTGGGAAAAGGAGAAAATGCTGGTAACCAGCATTTTCTCCTTTTCCCACAAAGTTTTCTACCCTATCAAAGAAAAGTTGCGTCATTTGAGCCACTATGAAATTGTCGTCTGCAAATGCTTTCAATTTGGATAGGTCTTAAAATTTGTCGTGTGGTAAAGGGTTAACAGAGCATGACTCATATACAAAACCAGCCCCTCTTTGGATAAAATTTGTGTGGTCAAAAAATTGAAATTAACTATGTTAATATTGAGTGTAACCACCTTGAACATCATAAGATGCTTTAAGTGTGTGTGCTACTCATCTCATGTGACTTCATCAACCTCAGGTACTGATTCAAGAGTGGAACAATATTCCACAGAATTCTATAGCAGCCAAGGTGTTGTCTATGTGTCAGCAATGTCAATAATTGCAGTGGTCACACTATTAACTTTGTGAATTTCAAATTTTGACCACACAAATTCAGGCTTTTGATTTGAGATAAATTATTCATTTGATGTTTATGAAATTTCGGGCACTGAGTCATCAAATATGACCATTTAATATGGTGAATTTTTGTTGCCGTATATTCATTTTTGTCAGAGATATTAATTTAAAACCAAGATGTGCGTTTTTAAATGTACTCAGTGTATAAAAATTTGACACATTACCTTACAGACCACTTTGTTTTGTACTGTAGCAGATTGACTGAATGGTGTTTTATGTTGCTTTCAACATTATTACAGTCATATCATGGCAACAGCTTATATATACGTGTATTTCCTGGGTTTCACCAGTTCTAGGCTAGGGCTCTGAAGTGTCTTGCCCAAGGGTACTGCAGCAGACTACTTCTGAAAACTTTGTGGTAAATAGAGAAACTGTTCATGACCAGTAATTTCTCCTCTTGCGACAAGTTTTTTTTACCTGTGCTTATGTATCAAACCCCAATTAATCCTTCAGCAAACAATCCTGTATCTTAAAGACTCTGAAGCAGATGGCTTTTGAAAATATTCAGAAAAAGGAGAAAATGCTGGTTCAGAAGCATTTTCTCTTTTTCCAACAATGTTTTCCACCATTTTATGTCCATACTGAAAGCACATGAAGACAACACATCAAATATGGGTCAAATGGTGTGATTCATCTCTGAAAAGGTACAAAAAACATTATAGGAAAAGGAGGAAATCCTTGTTACCAGATTTTCTCCTTTCCACACACAATGTTTTCAAAAGAATCTCTCCCTTGGGTTTTTAAAACACTGGCTTGTTTGATAAAATAGAAAGGGAATAAAAAATGAGCATACTTGTCACTTAAAGGACGTCTGCAGAAATTCTGTGCATCTTCCTTACTGTTTTCTGGGAAATCAGCATCTGTGAAACTGCCGAAGTCCTTCCAATACAAACACTTACTCTGCCCAAAGTACGTGTAGTTCAGGTGACCTGTGTATTCACTGTAAGGCCCGTTAAACTCCCTTGGAAAGGGAGTTGTACCTGCAGTGTAGTCTTAAAGAAGATATTTACCCTTAAAGCATCTTTCAAAACCATAATTGCCTTTGCTGCCAGTGTAGATCAAGATCAGACTGCACAAAATGTGCAGTCTGATCAATGATCTACACTGTCTGCTTTGCTAAATCTTTTTTTAGACAAAAGAAGCTATGAAATTTCTACTACTCTGTGTTTTGTTTTTCGACAAAAAGGGTGGTTGGTTTAATCGCTGCTATAAGGGTTTATCCCTTTACCACACAATCCGGAATTTTAATGAACTTGAGAAAGAAGCCTGTTGAAAACATAGTGGGAAAAGGAGAAAATACTGGTAAGTTCTTGTCAGAATACATGGCACTGAAGCTGACAGCATAAATCCACAATCAGACTGCTTGTTCAATGGAGTCTGATCTTGATCTATACTGTCTGCACGAACATTTAAATCAAGGTTCTGCACTGAAACAGTTTAATTTGAACATTTTTTAACCTTTTAAAACAAACTCACCAGAGCCTACAGAATGATGGCTTTTGAAAGTTATTGTTGAAAAGGAGAAAGTGCTGGTCACCCTTTTTCCACAATGTTTTCAACCTTTATAATGGCAAATTCCTCCATCTGAGCTGCACTCAAATTTTTCATCTCCAAACTCTGCCAATAATGGACAGGTCTAAAATTCTTTCATCAAATACAGAGTTAACTCATTACAAAACAACAAAAAGTTAGAATAAAAATGAATCACCCAAAATCAAATCAGTTGCAGATGAAAATTCAAATGTGGCTCACATGAAAAATTAGAAAACATTGTGGGAAAAGGAGAAAATGCTGGTTACAGGGATTTTCTCCTTTTCCCACAAAATTTTCAAAAGCCAGGAATGTGGCTTAAATGGTGATACTGTCTCTAAAAGATTAGAAAACATTGTTTGGAAATGAGAAAATGCAGATTACCAAAGCCACGAACGCAGTTGAAATGATGAAATTGTCTCTAAAAGATTAGAAAACATTGTGGGAAAAGGAGAAAATGCTGGTTACCAGCATTTTCTCCTTTTCCCACAATGTTTTCGAATGCCAGGGTCATTAAAACTCCAGATTCTTTGGCAATGGGTTAGTCTGAAAATAGTAACTTACTATCGTAACAGAAAGGCAAGTGATCACAATCTTCCGCAAGGATGTCTCCATCAGAGTTGACAAAAAAGCAGTACAAATTTGGCGTCCCTCTATCAAACACCCGGCAATAATTATCCGAAAAACTAGGAACAGAGTAAATACTCTGTACCTCTGTGGAGTTCCAATACAAACACGGTTTACCAGTCTTTGTCATGCTTCTTGTACTGAACGTGTTTGAGACATATTTTTGACGGCACTCATCTGGCAGCTTCACAGGTGCTACAATTTAAAGATAGATCTATACTTGTTTAATCCAGTTTTTTAACCCATTTAATCCTTATTTTATGAAACAATAACCATTCTTGTATCTTCATGCCAAAGGTTGCCCCTGATGGTTGCAAATGCATTTTATTCTCTGGAGGCTATCCACGACATCATTGTGGTTGTTTCCGGTTTTAAATCGTAGACAATTCCCTAGACTTTCTTTATGCCATACACGTTACATACAGAGCACAGATAGGTGCACCGGCCACCACAATATAACTTACATAATGTTGAAAATAGCGTTAAACACTATACCATCAATTAATCGATTTCTTCAAAAACAGCAAAGCTGAAAACTCATTTCTTTTATCATGTTCTCCAATAATTTATCTTCAATTTTATACATAGAACAAAACAAGCCGCGGATGAAATTTAAGAATGTTATAAAAGTCAAAACTAAGAAAGTACACATATTTTTCTCAAATATGTCAGGTTTGTCCAAGTTTAAATTACCTACCACTTCTCCAATTGGTGTATGTTAAATCTGTCCCATCTCCCCAGACAAATTGGTCATTGGATGCACTGTCTATCAAATCTAACCAAAGATGGTATACACCTATGTCACTATAACAGAAAATACGTAGAGGATATTTTGGTTTTTTTGGTGAAAGATCGAAATGTATTTCATCAAGTGAACACCATCGGTAATATTTTCATGAGTGGCTGCACCACTCGTGAAAATATTACCGATTATGTTCATGAGATGAAATAAATTTCGATCTTTCACCCAAAAAACAAATGTTCTATTTATTTCATGCTTGTAACCCCGCATAACAACGCATTACAATATTACCTAGAGCGCGAGAATTGTAGGGAAAATTACGTCATATTTCCATCTGGTTGAAAGGCACGTGCTGTTTACCTAAGAAACTAGTGCTTGGGAACTACTGTTTCCGCCTTCAATTGAAGAGTTAGAAAATAGAATCAGTATTTTTCACTGGTCGTAATTATGAAATATCAAACAATATTTCACCGTTATTTCTCGATAAACTACCGAAAAGCATGAAATAAAATGGTATATGTACTTAAATAAATGAACCATACTCTGGCAAAAGATGGCTTTATGCATCTCTGTAGCATTATACCAAGCAAGTCAACACAGAATAATGGATCCATAAAATCCATTATGTCTAACTATTGACTTAATAATGAGGTAGAGTAGTCCTTGGACATGCAGAATATTGACCAATAGTAAAGTTTTGACCCATGTAAGCCTGTGCAGACTATGAAGGCTAACATGGGTTGATACTTTCTGCAAATGCATTAAACCCCCTTTTCACAGAGAACGGCTCAATTATCAACTTCCATACAAATTAATTATGTAATGTATATCAATGAAAAAGATGTTTCATTCTTTTTGCACTCTTTTCATTCTTTATCAAACATCCCATGATTTTAACTACCCTAAGAAGGAAGGATTTTGAAAACACTGTGGGAAAAGGAGAAAATACCAGTGACCAGCATTTTTTCCCATGCCCACAATGATTTCCACCCTTTCCAAAACAAATTCCATATATTGAGTCACATTTCATTTGTCATCTGCAAATGTTTTCAATTTGTACAAGTCTAGAATTTTGTCTCAATTTTGTTGAATTTGTTTTTGAAAAAAGTTAGAAAACATTGGAAAAGTAACATTTTCTTCTTTTCCCACAAGGCTTTAGAACAACCTCATTGTTAGAGTCGTTAAAACTTGAGATTATGTGGTAAAGGGTAACCAGTGGTTGGTGGATACAGTCTTGGTCACGAACAGTACCAAAGAAGTTCTGTTTGTTTGTATTGCAGTTTAACGTCGTTTTAACTGCTTAGGTCACATCACAGAGGTCAGTGCATGTACACATGTGTATTCTGGCTTTCTCACACAAGTACTGACACAACTTTATTTCTATGGCACCGACTTCTTTTCTCACATGCATCTGATGTGAGAGGCAAAAAATCGCTGGAAAGAAAGTTTACCTCAACCGGGTATCAAACCTGCAACAGACAGGTCACTAGTCAGATACACCAATCACTGAGCTACCCGGCTGGGCAACAAAGAACTTTACTTATTCTCAATACATACCGATACATTAAGTGTTCTTACAGTTAAGAAACAACTGCACCTGAATGATTTCATCCTTAGTCTATCTTCAATTCTAGCATTTTTACCTTTTTCCATGTTTTCCAATGCTCCGCTACAGTTGCTCTTTCAGATGTAATTTATAGTTGAAAAAAGAGGCATAACTGAATCAAAAATATTTCCTGGGTTACCTGCCCTATATGTATCGGTTCCCCTTTTAACCCTTTCCAACACAATCCAAAGTTTTAACGACCCTGAGAAAGAAAGCTTTTGAAAACAGTGTGGGAAAAAGAGAAAATGCTGGTAACCAGCATTTTCTCCTTTTTCCGAAAATGTTTTCTACTATTTGACTGCCAAATCTCATAATTCCAGCCACATTTTAATTCTCATATGGAATGCTTTCAATTTAGACAACTCCAAATTTTTGTATTTTGGTAAAGAGCTAACCCTTTACTAAACAATCCAGAGACAGCTCTTGAAAATATTGTGTGAAAAGGAGAAAATGCTGGTAAATATCATTTTCTCGTTTTCCCACATTACTTTCTACATGTATCCTGTCAGAGATATTGTCCCATAATTTTAGCCAAATCTAATTTGTTCTCTCCAAAGGTTTACAATTTGAATGTGTCTAAACTTTCGTTGTTTCGTAAACAGTTATTAGTGAACAACTGGCCCAAGGTTTGAAGTAAATATCTTCAGAAATGACAGCGATATAAGAAAATGTCAAAGCTCTGGCACAACGAAAACACAAACTGATGATGTCATGGCTATGACAATACCCAGGATTTTTCTTCAAAAACAGCAGAGAGAAAATTTTCACATTATATTTACAAACCTGAATTGTTCATACAATGCAGATACAATTGCACTAGAGTCCGATTTCATTGTCAACATCTGGGCACCATCTGCTGCACAGAGTTGTTTCCCTTCTTCAAATTCGACCTGTTTATACACTTTGTAACATTTTCCCCCAACCAGTTTATAACCGTCTGGACACTGTGCTAATATAATGACGAAACAAGTTTGGAAATTAGTCACCTAACTCCTTACCACACTATACAGATTATTCCACCCTCCCACAAGGAAAAAACCTTTAGAAACCTTTGGAGGGTGGAGGGGAAAGGAGAAAATACTGGTACCCGGCATTTTCTCCTTTCCCACATGTTTTCTACCCTTTCAATAATTGTGCAACATTTAATTTGTCATCTGCAAATAATTTCAATTTGTATGAAGACTAAAATTTTGTCATCACTTCTAGATAAACTGCTAATATAATAAGGAAACAACTTGGAATTTTTTTTCTAACCCGTTACCACACAATCCCGAGTTTTAACGACCCCCCCCCCAAGAGAAAAGAATTTTTGAAAACATTGTAGGAAAAGGAGAAAATGCTGGTAACCAGCATTTTCTCCTTTTACCACTATGTTTTCCACCCTTTCAAAGACCAATTTCATAATAGTGCAATATCAAATTTGTCATATGCAAATGCTTTTTCAATATGGGCAACAGTAATTATGTCGTTTAGTTAAGAGTTTATGTGTTTCTTTTATTCAAAGTAGATTTCAACCCTTATCTTGCCAAATAAGTAAAATGAAACTTTCAAGCTGATAGTAAAGACCTAAATTTTGCTATTTCAAAGGCATTTTTGGGGGAAACATATTTCTTCATCGGACAATGAGAGACCTAAGATCAGACTACACATTCTGTGCATTCTGATCTTGATCTAAACTGTCTGCAAAAGGTCCTAGATTTGCACTTAGCAGCCTAAGGCTTAAAACAACAGCAGCACCAGACATAGCCTCAAGGGCCAATCAAAAGCAGATTAGATGCATTTCTTTACTTGTATATTTGGCACAGATATATGTACATCCAATTAATCCTTCAGATGTTCAGGGTTTTAATGACCCTAAAGAACACAAGATCCCCTCCTTTTCTCACAATGTTTCTACCCTTCCAAAAACATATTTCCACTTTTGAGTCACATTTACTTTTGTCGTGTACAAATGCTTTCAGTTTGGATCAGTCTTACACTTTGTCATTTGGTAAAGAGAGAATAGGTCAGCATTAACTTTTGCAGTACACAGTACAAAGTAACTTATTTCAAAATATGAAAACAAACATGTAAGTCTGACTAACCATCACAAACATAATCCAGTCTTGGTACCCAGTTACCTGTAGAAGAGCAAGTTTGACTGTGGGTACCATTGCCATATCTACACCTGAGTTCAGCCACTTCACCCAAATTGTAGGACGGCTTTTCATTGACCACTTCTGCATCATAAACGCTAGGTGGGCTGCAAGCTATAAATACCAAATACAGAGAACTTTGAAGCCAAGATGACTTTCTTTTTTTGTTTATTAATTTTGTCTTGAAGTCGACAATTTTTGAAAATATTTGTAGTGGCAGAAGAAAATGCTTAAAATGAACAACTTCTCCTTTTACTAGTATATTGCCATAAATTATGTATTGACCCTTATAATATCGAAAATCAGAATTTCACATCGATGTTATCGAAGTCATCAGTTGGGTTTTATTATAACCTTAAGCTGAGTGCATAATGTTTAGCTCTTTAAGAAAGTTTTTAGACCAATTCATATGGAAAGCATTTGCAGACAAATTACGTGAGGCTCCAATGATGGAAATTGTTCTTGGCATGTTTTGAAAAGGCTTCTTTCTCAGGGTTACAAATAACATGAGATTGTTTGGAAAAGGGTAAGCACTCACTTCTGTCTGTTTTATCATTTTTTTTTTTTAAATATCTTTTTTCTTCTTTTTTCCTCAATGTTTTCTAAGCCCTTCTGGTCCATGTCCTTTAAAATTTACTATTTACCACACAATGCCACGTTTTAACAATCCTGAAAAAAAAGGCTTTGGGAAACATTGAAAGAAAGGAGAAAATGCTGGTAACCAGTATTTTCTCCTTTTCCTAAAATGTTTTCTACTCTATCAAAGACAAATTCCATCATTTGGGTCACATTTAAATTGTTGTCTGCAAATGCTTTCAAGGACACATCTACACTTTTGTCATTTGGTAAACAGTTAAATTCAAAATTTTTGTTGATATACATATAGTTCTTATAAAATGTCTGATGCCTAAATTTCTTCTCTGCACCAAATGCTTTCACAGGGCCATGTTACCATATCAGGCTTGTTGGTATCTTGAGCCATACCTTTGTTGTTGCTAATGGTTGTAAGATGTAAAAGCAAAACAAGAGCACCACATGCGGGTGCAAACACTCTGCTGAAATTCTTTGTCAAAAAGGGGTATAACTGTGTCCACATTATTTTGATGATTACCTCCCCCTATTGTATGGGTTTTCCATTTGATAGTTAACAACTAGTCCAAGTTTGATGTTAATATTGTCAATAATGATAGAGATATAATGAAATGTCAAAGTTTTTGTACGACCACTCCGCCGACAACGATGATGCAGATGACGACAATGCCAGTGACAATACCTCGATGCTTTCTTCAAAACCAGCTGAGCAAAATATATAACTCAAGGCAGAATTCACATACTTCTAACAAGGGGTTCTTGCATCATTCTGTCACAAACACCGCATGTTTCTGCACAGTATGTTTGTCCCTCGGTCTTGTCACAGAATTTCGGTAACTTGTCCACAGTCTCTTGGCAGTCTGGTCTCGCATCAACATAGGCACAGTCTGAAAAATAACAATTTGTGTATCCCTTTACCACACAATCTCAAGTTTTAAAGACCTTGATCTAAAAGGTGTTAGAAAACATTGTAGGAAAAGGAGAAAATGCTGGTAACCAGCATTTTCTCCTTTTCCTACATTGTTTTTTACTGTCTCTGATACAAATCTTATCATTTGAGTATCATTTTATTTGTTGTCTGCAAAAGCTTTGAGTTTGGACCAGTCTAAAATGTTGTAGTATGGTAAAGAGTTAGCATCATTTTAATCAGTATCAGAATTGTAAGTTCAAATTTAGCCAATACAAATTTCAATGAAGTTCCTAAGGTACAGAAAAGTGCTTTAAAGAAAAATTTAATATGGAAGCAAGTGGCAAGAGGCTTCCTTGGTATTCTTCAAAATCTAACAGCTGCAGAAACAGCTCAAGAATGGGCCCTGTACATTAGATTCATCATTTTATAGGCAGTTCTTCAGCCAAGGGGTTTCCCTCTTCATAAATTTAAAATGGATACCAGCATTCTTTTCCCACAGTGTTTTCTACCTTATCAAAGACAAAAACCATAATTTGAGTTATATTCAATTTGTCACCTACATGTACTTTCAATTTGGTCCAGTCTGAAATTTGGTCATTTACTAAAGATTTAATACTTGTGAATACTTGGTAGTTAAAGGAGATTTTCCTTATTATAAGCAATTCATACTTTTGCGACAATAATTTTAGTCTGTTGTGAAATGAAAAGAAGATGTCAATGTGGCAACAAATAATAGTGTAAACATAAACTTACTTTGTGCACCATCTGAAAATAAGTATAAATAAAGAAATAGAGTCTGAAGTACCAAAGAATTTTAAAAAAGAATCTCAAATCTTAACAGCTATAAATTTGTGGAATACCTCCAAGTTTAGGTGATCCACCTTTTTCAATGTCCTTCTTAGTTTCAGTAATGTTTGCTATTAATAATTCTATCATTGTACAGTATCATTATCCTACTAAATAAGCGAAATGAAACTTCTAAGCCAATAGTAAAAACCAAAATTTTGCTATTTCAAAGTTATTATTTTGGGGAAAAACACACCCTTATTGGACAGAGTAGATGAAAGATCAGACTGCACATTCTGTGCAGTCTTATCTTGATCTACACTGTCCACAAAAGGTCAGTGAGTCGGGCTTAGCAATAAGTGGTACTGCATACCATAGTCACAGTAAGTGACCTGACATATATGAACACTTAAAACTATTCTTGCTGTAAAACTAGCTCTTACAGCCATGCTGTTGGGTTCATGTCTCTCTGAGATACTTACCCATGAGTAATGACATTCTGGATAGGTATATACAGGAATAATTTGTAAGAACTATCGTGAGATTTTGCAATAATGAAATCATCATGTCTTTGCTATCATCAAGCATCATCATTATCATCACCATCATCAACACCAGCAACACCACCCCCCATCATCATCATAACCGCCGCCGCCACCAACACCAACACCATCTCCACCATTACCACTACCACCATCATTATCATCATCATCAATTGTCATTATCATAAAGATACAAAACCTACTATCACAGTTGCAGGTTGCTTTGCAGTCCTCCTCGTTTAATTCACACCATCTTGTTTTTGACAGGTTCACATCACACTGACCATTGTCACCATCGAAACACCCACCTGTTTTATAAAATTGACTCATTACCTCTTCAAGATAAACTTTTTTGGTCTTGTTGCAGACCATTTTGAAAATATCGTAGCAAAAGGGAAAAAACGGTAATGAACAATTTCTCCTTTTGCCACAATGTTGTCAAAATCTCACAAAGCACAGAAATTGTTTAGTATAAATTATGGTTAACTTGCTGATTTTTTTTTGTAAGAGCGCATTTCATCTTATGACAGAGACAGGTCCCCTTGGCTCAGTGGTCAACCCTTCAGCAAATGA
Organism: Hippopus hippopus; assembly: GCA_946811185.2. Taxonomy (NCBI): domain Eukaryota; kingdom Metazoa; phylum Mollusca; class Bivalvia; order Cardiida; family Cardiidae; genus Hippopus; species Hippopus hippopus. Next base: position 4,291,637 of record OX328099.1, on the reverse strand, counting down.
TTCCGTTTTTTAACAACACAGGGAGAAAAAACAGCATTTTCTCCTTTTCCCACAACAATTTCTGACCGTTCATAGAAAAATCCAATCTGACTTGAACCTCATTTCACTTGTCATTTACAATTGCTTTCAATTTCGACAGAGTACCTAATTTTGTCTTCTGTTGTAGAGTTAACCCTTTACCACACAATGACGACTTTTAACAACTCAAAGAGAGAAGCCTTCTGAAAACATTGTGGGAAAAGGAGACAAGAGGACCATGATGGTCCTATATCGCTCACCTGAGTACTAAGCAGTAAAGGTCTACAATGAAGATAAATACCAAATATTGAGGTTCAAGGCCAAATGATAATGAAACAAGAGCGGCAAATTGTCGCAAGATATGCCCGTCCCACCGCCAGTTGTCGAGGAGGTATAATAATTGCAAAGGGCAGGTAATGCAACAAACATGTTTACCAAGTCTCAAGTCAATTTGACTTGAGAATTCAAAGTTCCATTCCTGACAAGCAAGAAATATTGTAAAAATGAAGATCAAAGTGGAATTACTCAAAATCCGCGCTAGGTAGAGTTATTGTTCTTGCACACAGTACTCGGTGATATTGCAACAAACATGCATACCAAGTTTGAAGTCGTCCTGACTTAGATGACAAAGTTATATTCCGGACAAGCACTAAATGCTGTAAAAATGATGATCAAAGGGAAATAACTCAAAGACAGCACGAGTTAGAGTTACAATTCTTGTGCACTGCACTTCCAAAGCATACCATATTTCAAGTCATTCCTACTTAAGATGACAAAGTTTTGCTCCGGACAAGCAAGAAATGCTATAAAAATGAAAGTCAAAGGGGAAATAACTCAAAATTTGTGCTAGGAAGAGTTATGGTTCTTGTGCACTGCACTCCGTAATTTTTCAACAATCATGCATACCGAATTTGAAGATGTTCAGGCTAGAGATGACAAAGTTATATTCCGGACAAGCAGAAAATGCTGTAAAAATGACAATCAAAGGGAAAAAACTCATAGACAGTACCAGGTAGAGTTATGGTTCTTTCACACTGCACTCCGTGTTATTGCTACAAACACAAATGCCAAGTTTCAAGTCAATTGGACTGGAGATGACAAAGTTATGGTCCGGACAAAGAACCATTCTATAGAACTTTCTAATTCAAGGGCAAATAACTCCAGTCGTTCTGGTCCGATTAGACCCATTATCGAACTCATCCGAGATCTTATGGTCATATATATTTTGACCAAGTTTGGTGCCGATTGGTTGATAATTGTAGATGCTAGAGTGTAAACAAAGTCAAATATAGCAATTTTTCTAATTCAAGGGCAAATAACTCCAGTCGTTCTGGTCCGATTAGACCCATAATCGAACTCATCCGAGATCTTATGGTCATATATATTTTGACCAAGTTTGGTGCTGATTGGTTGATATTTGTAGATGCTAGAGTGTAAACAAAGTCAAATATAGCAATTTTTCTAATTCAAGGGCAAATAACTCTAGTTGTTCTGGTCCGATTAGACCCATAATCAAACTCATCTGAGATCTTATGGTCATACATATTTTGACCAAGTTTGGTGCTGATTGTTTAATATTTGTAGATGCTAGAGTGTAAACAAAAAAATGTAAAACGGACGGACGGACGATGGATGGACGGACGACGGACGCCGATGGACGGTGAGTGATCACAATAGCTCATCATGAGCACTTCGTGCTCAGCTGAGCTAAAAATGCTGGTAACCAGCATTTTCTCCTTTTCCCACAATGTTTTCTACTCTTTCATAGACAATTTCATCTTGAGTTACATTTAACTTGTTGTGTGCAAATGCTTTCAAGTCTATATTTTGCTCCTGTGGTGAAGAGTTAAGGCATTGGTAGGGTTGATTGACCCCTGCTTGCAGCACTGAGCATGTGAGCTGATTAAGCCTCTATCACACAATTCCGTGCTGTAACCCTCAACCAGACGGCCAAATCGAAAGCATTTGCAGACGACAAAATAAATGTAACTCAAAACATAAAATTTGTCTTTCATAGTGTACAAAACACTGTGGGAAAACGAGAAAATGCTGGTTACCAGCATTTCCTTTTCCCACATTGTTTTCAAAGGCCTTCTTTTTCAGGGTCGTTAAAAGTCGGCATTAAGTGGTAAGGGGTTAACGACCCTGAAAAAAGAAGGCTTTTGAACACATTGTGGGAAAAAGAGGAAAACGGTGGTAACCGCCATTTTCTCCTTTTCCCACAATGTGTTCTACTCTTTCTGATATAAATGTTTTCATCTGTGTCATATTTCATTAAATTTTGTTATCTGCAAATGCTTTCAATTTGGACTAGTCTAAAACTGTGCTGAATGGTAAAGGATTAAAAGGAACATGAACTCTTTACAAAACAATCCTGTGTTTTTACGACCTTGGAAAGAAGGCTTTTTGAAAACATTGAGGGAAAAGGAGAAAATGTTAGCTATCAGCATTTCTCCTTTTCCTGCAATGTTTTCTACCCCCTCTACAAAAAAAAATTGCATCATTTATGCCATACCGAATTTGTCCTCAGCCAATGTTATCGGTATGGCCAAGCTAAAAATTCTGTCCTATCGTACAGGGTTAAAACAAGTAATTCATGTAAGAAAGGCCTAAACACCAGAAGTCATACTTACGCATATTACACACATCACAGTATTCCCTATAACATGCGTTATTGTAATCTACATAACACCATGGTCTGACTCCATGGCCTGGATTACGACAATAGTTATGGTCAAGAGAATCAAACTCATCTCTGAAATACAAAAAAAAAATACTAGATTATGATCTATATAACACCATCGTCCAACTCGGTGGCCTGTGTCATGACAGAAGTTATGATTTAGCAAATCAAACACATCAGTGAAGATACAGAGGATAATCAACTGGTTGGGTGTGATATTAAAAATCTGTCACTTGAATGGGGTGTGATGCAGTTCAAAAAATGAGTCTGAAGGACAAATTTTTTAACCACATCAAACCCCATTGCTACTTGCAATCAATTTCCATGTTTCCAATGATGTTTTCAAAGGCCTGCTTCCTGAGGGTTTTAACCCTTTACCAAACGACAAAATTTTAGACCTGTCCAAATTGAAAGCATTTGCAGACGACAAAATATACTTGACTCAAAAATTGAAACTTGACTTTAGAAGAGTAGAAAACATTGTGGGAAAAGGAGAAAGTGCTGCTTACCAGCATTTTCTCATTTTCCCACAATGTTTTCAAAAGGCTTCTTCCTCTGAGTCGTAAAAACCAGGGATTGTTTGGTAAAGGGTTAAAGCACAGAATCATTTACCATACAATACCCAATATTAAATACAAGAGAAAGGCTTTTAAAAACATTGTGGGTAAAGGAGAAAGTGATGGTAAGAAGCATTTTTTTCTTTTCCCCCTGTTTGGTAATATTTCAGATAAAAATCATATATAATTAAATTTTCTAGTCTGCCAACACTCTCTAAATTGACAAGTAAAAAATTTTGTCATGTACTTAACCCTTTACCAAACAATTCTGACTTTTAACGACCCTGAGAAAGAAACCTTTTGAAAACATTGTGGGAAAAGGAGAAAATGCTGGAAACAAGTATTTTCTCTTTTTCCCACATTGTTTTCTACCCTACCCAAAACAAATTTCAATTTTTCAGTCACATTTATTTTGTTGTCTGCGAAGGCTTTCAATTTGGACCAGTCCATAATTTTGTTGTTTGGTAAAGAGTTAAAGGTTTAACACTTTCAGAGTAAAATGTACGAACTCAACTTTTTTTTGACAGCTGAAGATAAAATTCAGTGAACCTCAGGAAGATTTTTTTTTCATACGGGCTTTCCTTGACAAGCAGACGGTATAGATCCAAGATCAGAATGCATGTTCTGTGAAGCCTGATGCTCATCTATACCATCTGCAAAAGACCCCGTTTCACCAATGGCTTAGAAAAAGTCAACCCTTTACCACATAAGAACAATTTTGACTCATCTAACTTAAAAGTATTTTCAGATGACAATTTGAATGTGGCCTAAATGATGGAATTTGTCTTTGATAGGGTGAAAAACATTGTGGGAAAAGGAGAAAATGCTGATTACCTTTCTCTTTTTCCTACAATGTTTTCAAAAGCCCTCCTTTTTAAGATTGTTTAAAGTCAGCATTTTGTAGTAAAGGGGTTTAACTAGTAGGCTGACTAACCCTATTGCATATGGATGATGTGGGCATCCCTTATCTGCAGCATCCTTCCAATTCAGGCAAGGTTTGAAATATATAGTCACATTCCGCTTTCCATCATAATTCTCTCCCTTTCCAGAGTAACATGTGGCTGTTTGATAAAAAAGAAGTAAACTATTTAATTTCATATGGGCACTTAAAGTCAAAAAGAACCATGCTCTGATTCAAATTCATGGCAGTCTTGGTCATATGACTGGAAGCATTGGAATTTCTTTCCTCCATCATGAGACATATAGAAATTTTCATTCTTTTCCCACAATATTTTCTACCCTTTAAAAGCCGAAAATCCACCAATCAAGCCATATTTGAAATTTGAGTTGGCCCATTAATTATTCAGGAGGGGTATTTACCCCTTTACCATACAATCCCGAGTTTTAATGACCTACAGAAACAAAGCCTTAGAAAAAAATGTGCTCCTTTTTCAAGAATGTTTCCTATCCTATCCAAGACAAATTGAATTATCTGAACAACTTTTCATTCTTTGTCTGCAAATCTTTTCGGTATAAACACGTTTGAAATTTTGTCGATATAGTAAGAGTGAACAGACTGATCAACAGACACACAAAGAATTCAAACTATTATAATACCTCACCAATAATACCTGCCAGCCAAGTCAAACAGACCCTAGGCTTTCAAAAGATCTTCCATTTTGTGCTTTTGTGAGCCAAAATTGCATGAGGGGCAACATTTTCAACCCTTTCAATCATATAGATCTACTTAAAAGAAAATGTTGGAGCTCCTATATTTTGAAATATGTTTAAATTGCTAATGTCTGAAGTTTGGGTTGAAGCATTTCTGTAATTCCTTAACCGCTCTGTCCTGGTGGTTTTCTCTTTCACTGCTGAAAATCGTAATCAATACTTCTGCAAGAAACCAGCCATTGGCTTGACAAAGGGTGTCAAACCCTTAAAATGCCTTTCCCAACCATACTTGCCTTTGCGGCAATTGTTGATCAAGGTCAGACTGCACAAAACATGCAATCTGATCTTAAATCTACACTGTTAGATTAGCTGAAACACTATTGACAAAAGCAAGCAATAAATTGCAATTGTTTGGGTTTTATCTCTAAACTGAAAATGTCTGTTTGGTTTATTCAGTGCACTTAGGGTTTAAAAGCAATGTGCCAACAACAGAAATTATGGCAGCACATGGAAAGGCACACTTGCCACTTGATACAACTGAAATAATGTTAAAAAAAATGTTAAACATCTAACAAACAAACTTATTTGGCTTGCTTGTTCCTTAAAAATTAAGCATTTGTTGCAATTGTAGCTGTCTTAAGTTGCAGTGGTGCCTTCAGTCATGCTGTTGTTGCAATTGTAGCTGTGGTACCAAGTCCTGCTAGCGCAGTCAGCAGTGTACAGGACCTGAAAACATGGGTTTGCTGGTTTAAATCCCAAGCTTAGCCAATATCTTTCTGAGGATTGATGATAGTCATTGCGACAGGATTTATTCCTCTCTCACCTGATCATTGTTTCAACGATGGTTATGTGAGAAAGCAGCTAGTGGATTGGACAGAATATTTTGCAAAGTACTGGTAACAGAAACTACAGGAAAGCATGGATAGATGCACTGGCCAGGGCAATATAAATGAAACAATGTTGAAAACAGCATTAAACACCATACAATCAATCATGGTTGAAGTGATAAAAGCTAAACTTACTATCAGCATCCACAAGCGTAACAGTTGCTATAAAGCCTCTTGCAGGATTATCTTTACTGGAGTAGAAGATCACAGAGAGGTAGTTTTCTTCAGAAATATGGTGTCTAGAAATCCCTTGACCTGTATACCTGTCAACAAAATGTTTATTATCCAATTAATTCATTATATCTAGACACAAATCTGCAGTATAGATATGAATCAAAAACACTTACCTTTCATAACAATAAAGAACAGAAACCTGAATTTTGCAAATCACAAAGTTGAAGAAAGGCTATTATAGTGGGTTCCATATTACAGTAAGTTATACCCTGTTAATGGTGATTTATGGCCACTAGCAATAAAAACAACGTAAATTTATAAGGTAAATTAAACTCTTGTTAAAGGAAAATCTCAGATTTTTGCTACAAAAATGTTCCAAAGGTTCAAAATTCTCCTGTTTTGAAGCAATTTTGTGATGTTAAGCTTAGAAAAATAGCAATCTTTTCCATAGAAATTCATAATGTTTTCTAGATAGAGGTTAAATTTCAAAGCATACGAAGACAACTTAAAATTCATTGCAGCAGCATACATAATTATGTCAAGTCCATGTTCACTTGGTGGTATATGTTATTTTTCATGATTTTATCATAAAAGATATAAATTCTTGCCTTCTTTTATGTAACCCTTTTAATCTTAAAAAGTGCTTTGATGGTTACAAAATTTCATCATTTTGCCAATATCTTGATAAGAATATCATTTAATCAGCGGCTCGTTGACAGCACTGCAGTTGTAGTTTTCTTTGCAGTTTACCAGACTGGTTGTTTATCTTCAAATTTAACTTTTGGGCAAATACTTTTAAAAAAATTTGTGGAAAAAGAAGAAAACGTTGGTAACCAGCATTTTCTTCTTTTCCCACAATGTCTTCTACCCTCTGAAAGATGCATTTTATACTTTGACTAACATTTGACATGTCATTTGCAAATGCTTTCAATTTGGAGAAGTCTTACAGTTTGTTGTTTGATAAACAGGTAATTGTTTTGTGACTGGTAAACAGCATTTTCTCCTTTTCCCATGATGTTATCTATCCTTTCAAAGACAAATTGCACCATATGAGCCACATTGGATTTGTCATCTACAAATCTTTCCATTTGGACAAGTCTAAAATTTTGTCATTTGACAAAGATATGTCTCTTTACCGCATGACAAAAATGTAGATTTGTCAAAATTGAAACTATTTGCAGATGACAATTTAAATGTGGCTCAAATGATGAAAATCATCTTTGATAGGGTAGAAAACATTGTGGGATAAGGAGAAGAGGCTTAAGCAACAAGCATTTTCTCCATTTTCCCTCTATGTTTTCAAAAGGCTTCTTTTTCAGTGTCATTAAAACTAAGGATTGTGTGGTATAGAGTTCAGTAATGTTGAACTGTAACTTCTTATGTACTTGCCTTACTCCATTGTTTCCTATCTTGAAATTTCTGATTTCAACTTCATCATCAGTTGTCCCATCTGGATTGGTGGCAATATCAAAATCATGAAACTCAAGCTTGAAGAAATTCCCAGGTTCAGTCTATATGAAAACAAAACATTTACCCTTTTCAAAACAATCCTGAAATTTAACAACCCTAGGGGAAAGTTAATGAAACAATGTGGGAAAAGGAAAATATATTAGTAACCAGCATTTTCTCCTTTTCTCACAATGTTTTCAAAAGCCGTCTTTCTCTGGGTGTTAAAACTCCAGAAACTCGAGTGGTAAGATGATAATCCAATTTTCCACACCATTTCTGAATTTATGTGAGCAGCTGATGCACATGTATTGGTAGCGTTTCTTTTACCAGTACTTTTCACAGTTCTCTTTTTCAGGCTGCAGGCTGCTTACCCACATAAAAATTTCCAAACAATGTTTGGCAATGAGAGGAATGAATCCTGTAGTAATGACTTTCACAACCCTTTATGAATTGAGGCTAAATTCACAAATACATGCTTAATCCTCTATGACACAGTCCTGATTTTTAAATGACCCTGCAGAAGAACCCTTTAAAAACATTGTGTGGAAAAAAGGAGAAAATGCTGGTTACCAGGGGGGAGAAAATGCTGGTTACCAGCATTTTCTCCTTTTCCCGTAATGTTTTCTACCCTAGCAAAGACAAATTTGATCATTTCAGCCACATTTAAATTGACCCCTGCAATTGCTTTCCATTTCTACAAGTCTACAATATTGTCATGTGGTAAAGACTTGAATATTAAGGAAAACAAAACAAATCCTTCAGCCAAATTGCTTTCAAAAGAAATCTCCAGTAACAGTTAAAAATGTCCTCTATTTGACTTAACTCTTTTCTTTACCAATTGACAAAATTTTAGACTTGTTAAAATTGACAGCAGTTGCAGACAACAAAATAAATCTGACTCGAAAATTCATATCTGTTTTTGAAAGGGTAGGAAACATTGTGAGGAAAGGAGAAAATGCTGGTTATCAGCATTTTCTCCTTTTCAAACAGTGTTTTCACAAGCCATCTTTTTTAAAGTCATCAAAACTCGGGATTGTGTTTTACAGGGTTAACCTTTGTGGCATTAACTCTTTCACTACTAAATAAATAAATTGCCTTTTCTCAAAGGCTAAAAATACATTTCCTCTGCAAGATCAACAGACAATTTGGTCATAATCTAGAATATAGCAGTAGACATTATAGATCAGAGATCATACTGCACATTCTGTGCAGTCTGATCTTTATCTACACTGTCCACAAAAGCTTCTGGTGTCTTCTATAGTATGGAAAGAGTTAACTATGTGAGCTAGATGTTCTCAGTAAGTACTAATAATGGAGATATTGAAATTTCAGGGCCATTGTTGTCAGAATATCAATCACAGAAGCAGACAGTGTAGATCCTAGATCAGACTGCATCTGTACAGTCTGATCTTGATCTGCACTATCCAAATAAGCTACAGAATCAGGTTAAGCACCACAAGGATTTAAAAGACAACAGAAAATACCAAGAATCAATGACATTACCTTAAAAGCCCATGTGCATCTTTCACTGTTCGGATAATATTGTGGGTAGTTTGGTGTATTAAACGTTACTTGTCTGTTGTTGGCATCCAGGTAGTACAGCCCTCCACAGTCTGCAACAGAATTACAAGAAATGCAAGAGTCAATGTTTTAGATATATAGCTCTTGAATGAATTCAAAGCTTTCTTTTTTAAAATTCACATCTATTCATAGAAGGAAAAAAAAGATGACAATGATGCTGATGAGGAGGAGGAACACCACCATCATCATCATCATAATCATCAATTCATCAAGGTGATCACGATTTCCATCATTGTGACAATCAGGAAAACAATCATCATGATGATGGCAGGGAAGACAAGCGAAGAAGATTTCATCTGCAGAGGCTGCAGAGGCCAAAACCATTCAGTCTACCATATGGGACCTTGACAACTTTGTAAACTCTACCAACTGAAAGCAAAGAAGTATCAATGTAACACTTATTCAAACCTGTATTAAAATACCAGTCATTTATTCATTTCAATCATTCATTAAATGGTATCACATGTACCATACATTTCCATGTCATAAAGAGCCTGTGTAAAAAAGTTTTTGGAAACATTATGGGGATGGAAGAAAATACTGGTGACCAGCATTTTCTCCTTTTCCCACAATCTTTCCTACCATTTCAAAGAAAAATTTTATCAATTCAATTTACCATATTAAGTTTAAGGAATGCAAAAACTATCATTGTGGACAAGTCTAAAGTTCTGCCCAATAAAGTTTTAATACAATTTTAAAAAAAAGTTTTCTCTGTAGAGAAATAATTAATGCCATTTTCAGACTTTCAACTCTTACAGCAATAAAACTCTTTACTTTACAAAAATCTTGAGTTTTAAACAAGCCCAGCAAAGAAGGCTATTGAAAACACAGTGGGAGAAGTAGGAAATGCTGGTTACCACAATTTCTGATCTTTTCTCAGTGTTCTCCCCAACAAATCTCATCATTTCAGCCGTATCTTAGAGAATTTCACCTCATTTGTACTAACATCAAATTTGTTGTCTGCAGATGCTTTCAATTACGAAGGGTGCAAAATTTATCTTTTGGAAAAGGATTAGATTAACTATTTCAACCTGATAGATGAAACAATATGCATAGCAAACTTACTTGTTGTTATTCTTGTATAAAAACAGAGGTTCAAAATGATATCTCCTGTGCTATCTATATTCATCGTAGGTAATAGCCCTTCTGGATCTAAGTCACTATCATCACCATTGTTGTAGTACTTCACCATCTGCCATGCTCCGTCCATGCCTGAAAACGACAAAATGTTCAACCCTTTAACAAATTATATCAGGATTTAACAACCCTGACAATCAAGCCTTTTGAAAGCATTGTGGGAAAAGGAGAAAATGCTGGTTACCAGCATTTTCTCCTTTTCCCACAATTCTTTTCCTACTCTTTTCAACATAATCCCATTACTATAGCCTTGTTTAAATTGTCATTTGAAAAGGCTTTTAATCTGCACAAGCCTAAAATTTTGCTGTCTGGTTAAGAGTTAAGTCTTAAAAAAAATTTCAATAAAGCAGTTGAACCTTTTTCCTTATAATTTTGTCTATTCTATATAAAGAAAGCAGCCAAGGGAAAACCAAACAAGCACCCATGAAAAGAGCCAAGGTACACAATTTTGGAAAGTGAAAAAAGCGGGTGTTAAAATGCATTTTAATCTAAATCACATCATTTAACAGTATGAAAATTATTGTGAAGATGGCAATCTGTTACTGTACAATCAGTCCAAGTTTTAGTCGCTGGCAGAGAAATGAATTTCAAGCCTAGATTAAAAGTTGCCAGGTCATTCTAACTTTTGTTTAATTTTTGCCTGATTTCATTTTTCTGCCAGCAACCAACACTTGGACTGACCACACAATAGCAGATTGTCATCTTCACAATAATTATTTTCCATACTTTGAAATGGTATGATTAAAATTTAAATGCATTCTAACACCTGCATTATTTTTTGGGCACGATTGGGCAAATCCTTGCTTAATACAGGTAAACACTTCTTAAATTTTGACACTTTAAAGAACCAAAACATTGACCTCCTAAGACAAGATGATTGCTTTTGTAATGGAGGTGACCACTTCAACTTTTTATTGCATGACAAAACTCTGGACTTGTCCAAATTTCAAAACATTTGCAGGCAAATTAGATGTGGGTCAAATGGTGGGATTTGTTTTTTAAATGATAGAAAAATTATTGTAGAAAACAGTGAAAATGGTTGCCAGCATTTTCTCCTTTTCCAACAATGTTTTCAAAGGTTTCTTCCTCATTTGCAGACGACAGATTAAATGTGGTTCAAATGGTGGGATCTATTTTTAAAATGACAGAAAATGTAGGAAAAGAAGAAAATGTTGTTTACCAGTATTTTCTCCTTTCCCCACAATGTTTCCAAAAGTTTTCTTCCTCAGGGTCGTTAAAACTCAGAATTGTGAGGTAAGAAGTTAAACATAAAAAAAAAAAAACTTGACAAAACTTACCTCTCACAACTTGACATTTTCCAGCTGATGGGAACAATACAAATGGTTCATCTATCGGAAATAATGTAGGAACAGTATGATGGGCATCATTCCTGCAGCACCAGGTTATGGACAGAATATTTCCAGTAGAGTTGATTCCAGACGGAACGTTTCCATACGAATCGAATGCACCGCCATTATTGAACTTCTTTGTCCCCTCCACAAAACCTGTTAGAATTGGTTTGTTTGGTTTGTATTGGAGTTTAACGCCATTTTAACAGCTTAGGTCATATCATGGCAGTCCGTGACGCACCCATGTATTTTCTGGCTTTCTCACACCAGTGCTGACACAACTTTCTTTCCAAAGCCACCGACCACTTTTCTCAGATGCATCAGAGGTGAGAGGCGAAAAATCGCCAGAAAGAAAGTTCGCCGCAACCGGGTATCAAACCCCCAACCTCCAGGTCACAAGTCAGATATGCTAACCAGCAAGGCTGTTAGAATTAACGAGTAATTTGTTGTACCATCTGTCACTAACAATAAGTTTTTCACTGCTTAACTGTTTACCGCATGATACAAACTATTAACAACCCTGATGAAGAAGCCTTTTGAAAACTTGTGGGAAAAGGAGTAATTAAGTAATTGCTGGTAACCAGCATTTTCTCCTTTTCCCACTCTGATTTCTACCCTTCATGTCTAAATTCAATTTGTCATCTGCAAATGCTTTGATAGATACTTTGACAAAATTTCAGATGTAACCAAATTGGACTTGTTTACATATGACAAACCAAATGAGGTCCAAATAGCAAGAGTTGTCTTTGAAAGGGCAGAAAACACTTTCAGAAAAAGGATGAAATGCTGGTTAGCAGCATTTTCTCCCTTTCCCACAATGTGTTAAAAAAGTTTCTTCCTCAGGGTCATAAAAATGTTTGCTAAAGGGATAAATTCTATAATTTCTCCTTTTTCCAAATTATTTTATATGTTCTCAAGCATTAATCCTTCACAACCCAATCCTAAGTTTTAGTGAACCCAAACCTTTGTTTGTAAATTATTACTGTTTGCGATTCAAAAATAATTATTTTATTTTTATGGTGATATTGCAATATCTGTAATATAGTAACACATGTCAATAACAGTTTTACTGTATTTTAGATTTTCTTTTTTTTTTTAACAGTAAGCTTTGTTCCTATTACAAATGAGCTCCCTTTTACAGCGAATAAAATGCTGGTTGTCTTGAAAGAAGGTATTTTTTCTCTCTAACCTGAATGCATACTTAACCCATTACCACACAATCACCAGTTTTAAGGCCCCTGAGAAAGTTAGCTTGGGAAAACCTTGTGGAAAAAGAAGAAAATGCTGATAACCAGCATTTTCTTCTTTTCCCACAATGTTTTCTAACATTTCTGACTCAAATTTCACGGATTGAGCCACATCTAAATTGTTGTCTGCAGCTGCTTTCAATTTGGACCAGTCTAAAATTTGTCGTCTGGTAATGGGTTAACTTGAAATTAGATACATACATAAGGCCTTACATACTTTCAATCTCTTGATTTTTATCAATAACATTCATTTGATTTGATCATCGATTATGATTTTGGCCTGATTCTCCATCCCTAAACCCCAGAAAAGACAGCAACACGCTATCTATCACATTAGTGAAATACTGTTGGGAGCATGTACAGCATGCAGGTACCAACTCTCGGCTGCAATTGCTTTTAGTAAAAATTCTATGACAAAAAGGGAGCATAATTGTGTCAAAATCAATTTGATGGTTAAGTGCCCCTGTTGTATGGGTTCTCCTTTTGATAGTATATTTCTTCAGTAATGACAGAGATATTACAAAATGTCAAAGTTTTTGAAAATTCCAAGTCAAAAAGAGGCATAACTGAGTCAAAATATATTTTGATGGTTATCTGTCCCTGTTATATGTGTTCTCCTTTTGATAGTTATCAACTAGTCCAAGTTTGAAGTAAATATCTTCAGTAAAACCACAGCTAGAATGTAAAACCACAGATAGAACGTCAAAAATTTTGCACAATGACAACGTGGATAATGCCAGGGCTATGACAATACCTTGACGCTTTCTTTGAAAACAGCCAAGCTGAAAAAAGTATTTACCTGCTGGACATAACTGACTGTCTTTGATATAGCAGTAGGAACCTTTCGGCCATGCAATTTCATTATTGGACTGGAATGAGTTGTTTCTGGTACAAAAATGGATATTCATCTCCTAAACAAAAGAAAGAAAAGATGGATGGTTAATTAATTCTGCCATTTTTTCTGGAGAGGCAATGACGCACTACCCGTTTAACACTTTACCACACAATCACAGTTTTCAATGATCTTAAGGAAAATGGCATTTGAAATCATTATGGGAAGAAAAGAAATTGCTGGTACAAGCATTTTCTTCTTTTCTAATGTTTTCTACCCTTTCAAAGACAATTCTTATTATTTTAGTCATATCTAATATCTGTAAATGCTTGCAAAATGGACAAGGGCAAAATTTTGTTGCCTGGTAAAAGGTTACCCCTTTACAACACAATCCCGGGTTTTAGAGACCCTAAGGAAACGGACTTATGAAAACATTATAGAAATCTCTGGGCCATGTGATCACTTGTATTCATTTAGTGGAGAACAGAGATTTAGACTCAACCATATATGGCTCCACCAGCATTTTCTCCTTTTTCCAATTGTGTTTTCTACCATTGCAAAGACAAATTTCATCATTTTAGCTACATTTAGTATGTATTTCTGCTGATGCATTCAATTTGTATTTGTCTGAAAGTTTGCATACTGGCAAGGAGTCAAGGGCAGGACATGAAAAAATATCTGAAAAATGATAAAAAGCAAAAAAATATTGATGCATAGCATCAAGGTCGCAGCAAACTTGTAAGGCCAAAAAAGCTTCAGAACCCTGATGAAATAGCCTAGAATTGCCCTCACTAAGTAATCATCAAGATGGTGAATGTGTCTACCTATATACAGGTCCTTGGTTTTTCACTGATGAATTAACCCTTTCCCACACAACAACATTTTAGTCTTACAGAAACCCAAAGCATTTGCAGACATTAAATTAAATGTGGCTCAAATTATAGGAGCTGCCTTTAATAGGAGAGAAAACATTGTGGGAAAAGGAGAAAATGCTGGTTACCAGCATTTTCTCCTTTTCCCACAATGTTTTCAAAAGGCCTCTTCCTCAGGGTCGTTAAAATTCAGGATTGTGTGGTAAAGGGTTAAAGCAAGTGATCTCTTGGTTTCCTGTGTTTGGTTTAAAAAGGAAATCACAAGACTTGCGGCATCTGTAATTATGTGCTTATATATAATTATTGACTTATTTACTTGAAATTGATTGACATAGAGGATCTTACATGAGTGTTTATGTATTATCATTTTTATCAAATGAGTTGATTGAAATTGTATGACGCGAGCCTTGGCGAGCGTCATACAATTTTAGTCAACGAGTTTGATAAAAATGATAATACATAAACACGAATATGAGATTCTATTTATCACATAAAACAAATGACAGACAGAAAATATCCCGCATCATCACGTTTAGCCTCTATACCGTTCACAGGTCCATGTTTATAGTTGAAGTTTGGTTTCAAATGTCTACATACACAAGTAGATAGTTCTTTGACATTTACACGGAAAGAAGAATGAAATAGTTTATAGTGGGGTTAAGTCCACCTATTTTCGCAATAATATTGATTTTAAGATACTTTCACTGCATTTCTTGGTTTTTTTCAAACATGAAAATCAAAAACTTTCCACGCGTATACATCTTAGCAACAGTGACATCATTTTTCTCCGAAACGGCGTAACAGTACAAATTCCCGCACAAACTGTGGTTGGTTTCTCTGGCTGCACGCGCTCATGACTGAAAACTGATCAGAACCGGGACCCAAAAAACGATAATACACTAGTGTATTATCGAAAATAAGTCATGGGTTTAATACACTGCCGGAGGAGGTTTTATGTGATAAATATTATTTTGTAAGGATAACTTAAAAAAGGAAAGTTTAAGTATGTTCATACTTTGACTAGTTTTTTTTACCTGCAGTTGTATGAACTTTTATTTATCAATTTTGAACCCCCCCCCCCCCCAAAAAAAAACAAAACTTCTAAACAAATAACTGTCTTACAGAAATACATACTGTAGGCATAATTCCAAGGTGAATAGAAATATTAAAGTGTTGCCGCAGCGACACAAAAAAGACTGTAAGCCATGGTCTGTGAAAAAGGGCTCAATGCACCTGCAAAAAGTATTGACGCAGGTCAGCCTGCTCAGTCCGGGCAGTTTCACAAGGGTTAAAAAACTTCTTGCTATCGGTCAATTGTCTGCATATAAAACAACCAGTGTACCTTTTAACCCTTTACCACACAATCCCGACTTTTAACGACCCTGAGAAAGAAGCCTTTTGAAAACATTTTGGGAAAAGGAGAAAATGCTGGTAACCGGCATTTTCTCCTTTTCCCACAATGTTTTCTACCTTTTCCTAAACCAATTCAATTTTTCAGCCACATTTATTTTGTTGTCTGCAGATGCTTTCAATTCGGACGGGTCTACATTTTTGTCTTGTGGTAAAGGGTTAATTCAGTTGGTTGTTAGACGAAATGGATTTTACGGATCCATAAGTTTGAGATGACTTGCTTTGTATCTTGGATCACAGGGATGCATAAAACCCCCTTTTGCCAGAGCATGGCTCACTTATACAACATATGACTGTGAAAGTTACAACTGAGTGCTGGAAGCGCAATTGGTAGTATACAGGACTCAAGAATTAGTTTGATTCCCGCCTCAGCCAATTCTTTCTGAGGACTGATGATAGTCATTGCGACAGGATTCATTCCTCTCTCACTGCTGACCATTGTTTCTATGACGGTTATGTGGGAAAGCAGCCATTGGCTTGAGTATTGTGCGGGGTACTGGCAAAAGAAATTCCAGGAAAGCATGGATAGGTGCACTGACCGCTGCGATATAACTGAAATAATGTTGAAAACAGCGCTAAACACCATACAATCAACCATGAAAATTAAATCATACCCCAACAGTGCTTCCTGATTCTATAGCACCATTGAAGTTGTATATACTGTCATATTCCAGTTCATCTGGTCCCCCTTCTATATGGATCCATCCATCACCCACAAATCCCTCAGGACAACTATTGATACCATCCATTGAAGCCTGAATAAGGCCAACATTCTGAGGCCAGTCTGTGGATTCACCAGAGGTATCTGTGACACAGGTATCAGAAAAATAGACTACCAGTACATGATGTTCTTTTACTAAACGATCCCAAGTTTTTACAAACCTGAGGAAGAAAGCTACTGAAAACAAAGTGGGAAAAGGAGAAAATGCTAGAAACTAGCATTTACTCCTTTTTCCACAATATTTTCTACCCTTTCAAGATCAATTTTTTTTCATAGAGCAATATTTTAATTTGTTGTCTGCTAATTTCTTCAGTTTTGACAAGTCCAAAATTATTTTTATTTGGTAAAGAGTTAAGCCTTTATCCTTTACCAAACTATCCCGGGTTTTTATGACTCTGAGAAAGAAGCCTTTTGAAAACATTGTGGGAAAAGGAGAAAATGCTGGTAACCAGCATTCTCTCCTTTTCCCACAATGTTTTCTGCCCTGCTGGAAACAAATTTCAATTTTTAAGTTACGTTTATTTTCTTGTCTGCAAATGCTTTCAATTTGGACCAGTCTAAAATTTTGCCATTTGGTAAAGAGTTAAACACACAATCAAATGTTTTGATAACCCTGAATAAGATGGCTTTTGAAAAAAAAAAATGCGGAAAAAGAAGGAAATGCTGGTGACCAATATTTTCTCCTTTTCTAACAATGTTTCTGACTATTTTAAAGACAATAATGATATTTTGAGCTACATCTAATTTGTTGTCTGCCAATGCTTTCAATTTAGTTGAGTCTTAAGTTTTCTCGTTTGGTAAAGAAGGCAATGCTACTGACCAACATTTTTCTCCATTTCCAACATCATTTTTGACCGTTTTTAAAGACAATAATGATATTTTGAGCTACATCTAATTTGTTGTCTGCAAATGCTTTCAATTTGGTTGAGTCTTAAGTTTTGTCATTTGGTAAAGAATTCTTGGTCTGATTCTCTGAGTTTCAAAGTAATGGTTTAGCCAATCAGAAATCATGTAACATTTGTTTAACCAGACAATTCCAAGTTTTAATGAAACAAAGGAAGAAGTCTTTTGAAAACATTGTGGTAACCAGTATTTTTTAAATGTGGTAACCAGTATTTTTCTAACTATGTCAAAAATATTTTGATGGTTACCTGCCCCTGCTGTATTGGTTCCCGTTTTGCTAGTTAACAACTAGTCCAAATTTAAAGTAGATAACTTCATTAATGACAGAAATATGGTAAAATGTCAAAGTTTTAGAAAATGTATCAAGTTTTTGCATGACACAGAGAACAATGGCAACGACCCAGGCTATGCCAGGGCTACAACAATAATTGTACATTTTCTTTGAAAAGAAAACAGCCGAAATAAAAATGTTTTTAAAAGATATCGATCACCATTTAAATAGCTAGATTTATATATTATTAACTCCTTACCAAACGACAAAATTTTGGACTTGTCCAAATTCGAAGCTTTTCCAGACAATAATTTAAGTGTGGCTCAAATGAAGGAATTCCTTTTTGATGGAGAAGAAAACATTGTGGAAAAAGGAGAAAATGCTGGTTACCAGCATTTTCTCCTTTTTCCAAAGTGTTTTTCACAGCCTCCTTTCCTACGTTCATTAAAAGTCTGGATTGTGTGGTAAAGAGTTAAATGATATCAAGTCTAAAAATATATATTTCACTGTAAAATTCATTTGCCTATATTTTCATATAAGGTTCATAACTATAGTTGTAGTTTTTTACAATGAATTAAGACATAAAGCTGAAAATACATTTAAGTCAGAATGGATTGATGGCTATCTGGGTAAGTAGCCAATGGTTTGGGAAGAATATTGTTGGATGTGCTGATAACAGAAACTCCAGAAATACACGGATAGGTGCACTGGCCCCAGTGATATAATTGAAGTAATGTTGAAATGGTGTTAAACACCATACAATCAACCACACCCTAGGAAAATGCCTTTGGGGGTTCTTTGACCATACCACTATCAACACACTGCTATGGGCCCTGTCCTAGCAAGCTGAATTAATATGAATAATCTTTACCCTCGACTTCTATTGCAGTGCAGCCTGGGTCAGAAAATGGGTCAAGCCCGGTTGGACAATCACACATACAAACACCATCCATATAGGCTGGGTATCCATCGTAGTCACAGACTAAATATGTACACATTTCACCTGGAAACAAGTAAAAACAAACAAATTGACGAATTTACAATGCTGTCCGGTAACCTTGCGCACCTAAGCAAACGTATGTTTAATTACGGCACTAAAAGGAATTGCTAGATCATCACAGCTATTTATCTATTTATAGAAATATTTCATCTAGATTATGACTCATGATAGTTATAAAAAAATTCCCCAAACAACACAAACATTCAAGAAATAAACATTAACTGTGAAGTTTTATCCAGCATACAACTGTCCTGTGATCTTGCACACTTATATTAAATAATGTCACTGCAAAGAATATCAAAAGTCTTTGTGGCCCATACAAAAAATAATTGTAGAAAAGAAATAGTTATGCTCAATTTCAGGCCTTTGATTCAGAACTTTGACAAAATGGCAGCAAATAGGATATAGATATTTGTCGTCTGATATAGGTTGCATGTGAATAAAAAAAAAATATGTTAAAACTGTTTCTTAATATCTCATAAAGTTGTAAAATATGTATTTAATTGATTTGTCTTTGACATGAGACATGAATTAGTCTTTGAATTAGTCTTGACAGATAAAAAGTGTTACAGCCAGCCTCATCGGGCATTGGGTCATAGGGCGTGTATATGAAAAATTATAGTCAGGATGACGTCATAGACAAACATTAGACACAGACTGGCATAAATTTAGCTAGAGCAACTTTCTGAAGATTTCTCTGTTATTCCAAATTCCTATGGTCTAAGAAACAATGCAGAAACGAGTAGAATTCATAAAAAAAACTCATGGAACAGGAATCTACCGAAGCGTGTAAGATGACTGTACTCTTTACCAGATGACAAAATTTCACACTCATTCAAGTTGAAAGCATTTGCAGGTGACAAATTAAATACAGCTCATACAATTGGGTGTGTCTTGAAGATTTTACCACACAATCCTGACTTTTCACAATCCTAAGTAGGAATGCTTTTGCAAACATTGTCAGAAAAGGGGAGTAGCCAGTATTTTCTCCTTTCCGACTATGTTTTCTACCTTATCAGAGAACTTTAGTTCATTTGAACAAATTTCAAGTTTGTTGTTTGTAGACTTTTTTTTAAAACTGGAACAGCTCAGGTGTCAGAAAAAAGCAGAAGTTGTTTGCAGGATGAAAAAAAATATGTTGATAAAAACCTTAATATACAATCCCGAATTTTAAACAGCCTTGAGAAGGAAGACTTTTGAAAACATTGTGGAAAAAGGAGAAAATGCTGGTAACCAGCATTTTTTGCTTTTCCCACAATGTTTTCTTCCCCACCAAGAGAAAATTTCAATTTTTGATTCACTCTTTTTTCGTCTGCAAAGGCTTTGAATTTGATCTAGACTAAGATTTCGTTGTTTGATAAAGCATTAACCCTTTACCATATGACAAAATGTTAGATTTGTCAAAATTGGACAACAAATGCAATGTGGATCAAACACGATAATCTGTAAATGAAAGGGTGAACTCATTTTCACCTTTTTCCACAATGTTTTCTAAAAGCCTTCATTCTTCTGGTCATTAAAACAAGGGATTGTAAATGGTTGACCATGGTATACTCTGCTGTCTGCACATGTCATATTCTTCAAAGATTCGGTGTATACTAAAACTCGCTGCTAATAAAGTAGCAATGAAAAAAATTGCTATAAACAATAGTTCTGTGGAAAAATCTAGCCTGTTTTCGCTCCAAATTTCATGAAAATTTAATTCTCTCAAACGGAAAAATAGTTTTACAAATACTTCTGTTTTACTGCATATCTTTGAATGCATTTTCTAAATAAAGATTTTAGGTCTGATAAGTCTGTGGAAAAACCCTGCACAAATCCAGGATTTGTGCGGGCTTTTTCCACAGACTTATCAACAAGAAGTGTCTGGGCTTATACCAAAGCTATTACCCAAGCCTGTAGGGGCTGTTATTGTAAATGATCAGTGCATAGGTTACATGCTAGCTTACTATAGCTGAATGAATCATACCAGGTAGCATTTTATTGAGTAAACATTAATTTCATTTTGAAATTGGAAGAAACGGTTGTCGTTTTAAAAGTAGTCAGGTTCTGTACCCAGAATGCCCAAATCAGATAGGTCTGTATTTGAAAAATGCCACCTAGCAGAAGATAATGTGGTATACTCACTCGCAACACCATAGAGCTCAGATATTTCTTTAAACATGTAATACATGGTTTGTCTGTCACCCCTGTTCCCAACTGCATGTAAGTGTTCCTCATCAAATACAACCAGAGAATCTAAATTTGTGCGTGACTTGGAGGCATCCTATTAGAAACATCATAAGATTTAATGCACCTCATTGTTATATAGAATGTTGGAAAAAGAGCTACTATCCATCTATCAATCCATCCACCCACCCACCCACCCATTTATCCATCCAGCCAGCAAGCCAGCCATCAATCTAACCATCTATCCAACCCATTTATCTATCCATCCTATGCATCCAACAACCAATCCAATTCCATCCAACCTTCTTTGATCACGTAACTCATAACACCTCCTGGGAATAGTGTAATTCCCCACAATGTTCTCTAACCCTTTGACACACAATTCCAAGTTGTAATGACCTTGCATGGGGACAGTTTTAATTAATTTACAATTGGTAAGTTTTTGCGAAAAAAATATGGTAACTTTACACCTACATTAAGGTTTACAAAATTCTTAAATCTGTTTTGCCATGCTTTCGTAACAGTGCATTTGCATGAGTATTAACATAACTCCTCAATTGAAGGCTGAAACAGTAGTTCCTATTAGCTAGGTAAACAGCATGTGTCATTCATCCGGAGGAAAATATGACGTAATTAAAGCACATTCAAACTACACTTCTCACCCTTCACATCATCTCATATGTCAGCCGCTTATGTCAAATATGGATACCATACAAAAATGAAAAACTGATCACTTGGATAGACGCAAGGATAATTCTGATGGCTTTTTTTTTTAAATTCTTTCTCTTTGATGACACGGTATAAAAAACATGCCTCCATATTTTTGCCTATGTTCTCACTTATGAACTGTATATTTGTATGTAGACTTATGCAAAAACTTACCGTTAGTACTTAGCTACGCAAATATCAGTAAATGCAAAACCTTGACCAATGCAAAAACTTATGCAAAGACTTACATTTGTGTAATTACTTATGTAGAATTATCCTCTTATGAAGAAAGCTTTTGAAAACATTGTGGGTACAGGAGAAAATGCTGGTTACTAGCATTTTCTCCTTTTCCCACAGAGTTTTCTACCCTCTCATAGAAAAAAAATCTTTCATTTGAGTCACATTTGTCACCTGCAAGTACTTTCAACTTAGAAAAAAACTACAAAATTTTCATCCAACACAAAGTTAAATTTGAGCCATATTTAATATAACTGTTAACATAGCTTTCAAATCAGATAAACCCACTAGTTTTGTCGTTTGGTAAATGACAATTTGGCAACATACCCAAGGAGAATACATCATCGGTGAATCAAGGTCAAACACATGATCATAATATCTGTAATAGTTCCCTACAACTGGATAAAACCACTGTATCCCTGAAAACAGAAAAGGGACAAGAAAAATGAACAAAATCCTTTTTGCTACTAAGTTTTAACTTCACAAAGCAATCTTGTGTTTTAACATCCCCAGAGATGAAAATTCTTGAGAATTTTGTATAATTCTTGAGAATTTTGTATTTAACACCGTTTTTTTCTTTTCCCACAATGCCTTCTATGCGTTCAGAGACTAATATCATCATTTGAGCCAGATTTGATTTGTCGTCTGGGACTGCGTTGAATTTGGATGAGTCTAAAATCTTGTTGTGTAGTAAAGAGTTTTAACTCTTAGAGCGCCAAATAAACCTATGAGACATTTTCATCCTAGAAATACAACCCAAATAATTGCATTTTCATGGTTGTTTTTGTCTGCAATTTTCCAGCAAAGCGGACAGTGTAGATCAAAGATCAGGCTGCACATTTTGTGCAGCCTGATTTTGATCTACACTGGCCGTAAAGCCAATGTTAGTGGATAAAACCACTATTGCCCTCAAATGTAAAGCTAAAGGGACAAACATTATAGGTTTTCTTCTCCAATTAGAAAGTTGCTAAGCTGTAAAAGATAACTAGAGCCTCCCGAAGTATATGCATATATGCATGCCTAGGTAACTTCTGGAAAATATCAATTTGTTAACCCTTAGAGCGCCGAATAAACCCAACATGCATATTTAGTGTAGAAATAAGACCCAAATAATCACAATTTCATGGTTGCTTTTGTCTGGAGTGTTCCAGTAGAGCAGACAGTATGGATAAAAGATCAAACTGCAGGTTTTGTGCAGCCTGATCCTGATTTATACTGCCCGCAAAGGCAAATATGGTCATGAAAGGCGCTTTAGGGGTTAAACAACCACAGGAAGACACAGTGACCTAGCGAAAAGTAAAAGCATGACAAACAAATTAGAATTTTCTTGGTTATGCCTATATACATGTACATGTATCTGAAAGTAGGAGGGGTCCTCGAGAAGTTTCCCGAAAAGTATCCTAATTTTTTCTTAAAAAAAAAAACAATTTTTTCTATAGAACTTCAGCCAAAACAAATTTAATATGGATATGTGAAAGGGCTTCGTGCAAAAAGTATCAACTCATTTCAGCCAGCGCAGTCCATGGGTCGAAACTTTTTTTCTATTTGTGAATATAAAAGGTTAACCCATTACCACACAATCCTGACCTTTAACGACCCTGAGAAAGACCGCTTTTGACAATTTTGTTGAAAAAGTAGAAAATGCACGTAACCAGCATTTTCTAATTTTTCCCCACAATGTTTTCTACCTTTCCCTAAATGAATATCAAATTCTTAAGTCATCTTTATTTTGCCTCTGCAAATGCTTTTGATTTGGACAAGTCTAAAAGCTTGTTCTTTGGTAAGGGCTAAGGAAAATGGGGTTAACTGTATCTCCATGATGCATTATACTAGTGCCAAGCGAGTTGTTACATAATTATGGATCCATAAAATTCAATCTGTCCAACAATTGACTTGATCTGAAGGAAGAATGGTCTTTTGCCATGCAGAAAATTTACAAATAGCAAAAAGTTTTGACCCATGTCAGTCTGCACAGACTGTGCAGACTGACATGGGTCGATACTTTTAGCAGATGCATTAGGCCCTTTCCACGGAGCATGGCGCAATATTTCTTACAATCATCTGTTAGTGCTACATTGTTTGGCCATAAATATGACGTTGCTGCAGGATTTTGGTGTTCATGGTGAAGCCCAATGGCATGACCAATCTCATGAATAACCGTGGCCTGCAAAATAAAAGAAATATTTCAGCCTGGAAAATAATAAACAAATGAACCAAATAAATTCTCTTACAAGCTGTTCGATTGATTATCAGAAATTGCTCTGAAAATCAAAATCTTACAATTTCACGTAGCATGATTAAATAGTTTCAGAGCACAGTCATAAGGTTAAACTAGAAGATTGCCCAGAGGCAATATGTTGAGCCTGCCATGGGGGATTTTAAATGGCACATCTACTCATGAAGAAGAAGAATTGTGCCAAATTACATTAAAATCTATCCAAAACATAGAATTTATGGCTCAAACATGGCAACTTTCTCATTTGACCTTTCAATGTGAGCTGGAGCTTGGACCTCCCTGTACAAATTATTCAAATGGCACTTCTACTAGTAAAGGAGAGTGCTTGTGTAAAATAATCTGTCAATATAATATATTGTACCCAGAAGGTGTCTTATAGTGTAAAATGTGTATGTGTGTGTTTTAAAATAGATAGTTATTTGAAGCGTAAATTTTGAAACTATACCTATGCATGCAGATGTTGAAACTTCCTTGTAAATTTCCATTGCGCGGTACTGGCGCAATGGAAAAGAAAATACGCAATGAAAATATTATAGCCATGTTATTAAATAAAGTAACTATGTATGATTTAGAAATAGTTTTATTGTACTCATTGATTTTTTATAAGGTTTATGTACATATACAGGTATGAACCAAAAATAATGTCTCTGTGCTGCTGAAAAAATAAGTTTGTATTTATATTAAAGACTCATTCTCAGACAACCTGGACAATTCATGTCGCCACGTTTTAAAGCGCTCTTTACTGAAAATATTAATCAGTAGAAGCAATGCAACTTAATGTAAGTTGAGACCGCACATATTTTAATATTCTGAGCGTAAGTTTACCTTTTCTTGACTTCATTTTACAATATGGTGCGCATTTGAAGTTGCCCGGATGCTTGAAAACACCATGTCGCCAGAACAGTAACTGTTACTTAAAAAGTGTGTATTGATTACAAACGAATTTCATTTCCACAACTTTTTGCCTTTTTTTTTTAACCATCGCGTCAGTATTACTCGGTAGGAGAGTTTGAACGACATGGCAACCATATTTCTGTCATTTTTTGACGTCTATTTCTCTGTCGCCGAAATCGAAAAACCTACGGGACAACATTTGTTTGTGCTGTAATCGACTGCATAAAGCATTATGACAGTTCTTATATATACAGAGTTTTTGACTACTTGTGATGGTAATTAAAAGAACATAAGCAGTTTTTCATGTAAACAAGTGAAATTTCCTTCAGACCAACATCAACCATTGTTTAACGAGCGTAATTTTTAATTATAACATACGGGACAATAGCTAACGAGGATTTCATGTTCAAGTTTGCATACCTACATCAACAGTGCAGTCGTTAAATGATGCCTTACAAGTTCATTCTTTCTGTCATAAAATGAAATTTCTTAACAATGTAAATCACAATTATGACAGAGGAATGAATTCGGCACCTTCCGTTGAAAATAACATACGAGTCCATAACATACTGGACTAACTAGCCCTAACCCTTTTCCAAAAGACCGACAATTACAAAGTTTCCGTCACTTTCTTGGTCTCGTTGGTTTCCTTCAACTGTCCGTTGATGCCCGTAGGTGTAAGTATTTTGTTTTGTGCCATTTTTTTACGAATGAAAGATTGTTGTCAGAATTCGTAGTTAGGTGGTCCTAGAGGTCTCAAAATTTATCATTCTTATTTTGTTTTTAATAGACATGATGGTAGAAGTTAATGCTACAAACCGCAAATAAGTGTGAAATATAAATTCTAGTTCTAATGTTACCATGCACCCGAAGCATGACTTATGAAACAAAGAAAACCTCCTACCTCGTATGTTACGTATTGATGTCTCGTATGCTACTCCTAAAGTTTCATATTTAATTTCATAATGTTCATGCTGCAGTCCATGTCTCATGATCTCTA
Organism: Hippopus hippopus; assembly: GCA_946811185.2. Lineage (NCBI taxonomy): Eukaryota > Metazoa > Mollusca > Bivalvia > Cardiida > Cardiidae > Hippopus > Hippopus hippopus. The sequence goes on along the minus strand of OX328099.1, from coordinate 4,265,691 downwards.
TAATGTCTCCGACTTCAACTGCAGAGACTTGGCATTGAAAGCAAGTTTTGACATCATTTTGCCTAAATTATGAATAAGTTTTAAATGAAGATGAATAACGATGTTGAACTTTCGTTCGCTCAATCTGTATCATAGTCAGTCATACATTATAAGTTTGAATAAAAATGAATTTAAAAATCATACTGAACTATTTATTGTGGTTTAAAACCGTTTTAAAAGTTTACTATGTGCAGTGCAAGTAATCATCACATATAAAACGGGAACATGCCAAAGTTATCGATTAAATTTGTACGGGTATGAGTTGAAATAAACTGAAGATGTGTTATGTGGTTTCAAGCTTTCTATTTCAGGTACATGTATATATTTATATGTTGTCTTTCAAAGAAGATGTCCGGCAGCCTTTGGAAGAATAACTGAATGACACGTCTCAGAAGTCAAAGTTGAAAAATAAATAAATAAAAAACCAGTGTGCGAGATGATTTTGTTATATAAAGTCGTCAGGAAGTCACACGTATATTTTGCCTTGTCATTCTCTAACATATACAAACGAATCTTAAATTGTGACATCTATACGATCCAGAACTTTTGAAATCATTGCAGAAACAGTGAAGTTCTCAGGATGGGCATTCTTTCCTTTTCAAGTGATGCTCAAATTTATTATTATTATCATTATTATCATAATTATTATTATTATTCTTTCCTTTTTGAACGTTTATAGATTAGTCCAAATATTGAATTCTGGGAACAAGTTCAATATGAACATTACCAGGGGAAGACTTGATCTGCGAATTTCCTGTAAGTTACAAGGATGAATTGCTTTTGGCCGAGGACTTCTAAGCTAAGCGTGTGCCTATCAAGTTGTAAGTAAAATACAGCTTGGTATTCACTCAATTGGATTTCACACTGTAATGCTGGTAAACATTTTGCCGGTGATGTATGTAGGCTGCATAGTGGGAAGCATAACGCAGCCGAGTCTCCTTTTCCATGCCACGAGCTTCTTTTTCCATGGTATATGGAATAGTAATATTTTCTAAAACAGTACCTTTTAAACATGTTTCCTTAATTTTGATAGGCGATTTCAGTCAATATTTATGAATACTAAGATGTTTTTTCTTTGATTCGAAAGCTCTATCAGAAACCTGTGCGCACCTGTCACTTACGGGACATTTGTAAAACAAGTCTTCCTCTCTGTATTGTTTCTTTGGGACATACTTTACCCAAGTATTTCAAAGCACATGCTGAAGATTGTTATGACATAGTTTCAATAATTGTTGTTGAATGGGTTTTGTTTGTCAGAATAATCGATAAAACAGGTAAAAAATGGCTTTTATTGAAATCTAGAGTCAGCTGGTTTTTAAGAGCAGTCGTTCTGGAAGTCATACAATTGATGAATATTATGATCGAAGATAGTTTGTTTTCTGGTTTTCCGCTTTCAATACACACAATTTATCAAAAGATTACTAAAATGCTGTCTTTTCTCTGAGTATCATAAACGAATAACATACGGGACAAAATAGTGTCACATACGGGACACTGTGTTTCTTGAATGTGGCGATGTATCAGTTAAACCTACCAGCGAGGCACTGTTGGGATATATTTCTGTATCCTAATGGTTGTCCTCTAAGTAAGGACGAAGTAATTTTTTGACCTCTTTTGTGGAATGATCATAGTTGTAAGACAACGGTTGTGAAAAAAAATAACATGTAGATTTTTTTCTTTCTCCTTTATCATTATATAGGACCAGAAAATCATGCAAAATCTCACTGATATTGTCATTTTCCTCATGAGCTTTTATCACCCTACTAAATCGTTAGTGTTAGAGTAAGTTGCTTGCAATATTTGACTACTTCATGGTAAAACCTACACAATTGGTCATGCTTTTGAAAAATTTAAAAATGCCAGCACCCTTTACCATATAACATTGCATAAATTGAAAGTTGTTGGCTCCTAGCTGGTAAAACTCCTAAAATAAAGAGTTAACATACATACTCATACAAAATGAAAATGAAATAATTTGTCACTATGAAAAAATTGACATTTTTATATGCCATTTGTCCAGGTTGTCTGAGAATGAGTCTAAATCCATTATGCAGGTATTCTCAGTTGGCGAAATGGAAAATTTACCAAATTCAAACTACCATCTATTGTAACCTAAACGTGTCTTTTAGTGTAAAATGCTTTTTTTAATGGATACTTAATTGAAGGTTTTTTTTTTTTAAGTACATATACAGATGTTGAACTTTCCTTTAAACATCCATAGCATGGTACAGGCGCAATGGAAAATGGAAAAGAAAGTACGCAATGGAACTATATTATGTATATGTTATGAAATAAAACAACTATGTATGATTCAAGTTCAAATGTGTTTATTTTTACTCAACGATCTTTTATCATGTTCATCTATAGGTAAAAACCAAAAACCACACAATTAGCTACTCTTTCCATAACGTTTTCCACCATGAACTACATTTGACGGGAATATTTCTCTTCTCTTACGAGCAAACAAACAATTGGCTACTCTTGCCCTAATGAACTACTTATGACGTGAATATTTGTTCTCTCTTCCAAGAAAACACACAATTGGTTACTCTTTCCACACTGTTCTCCGCAACGAACTACGTATGAAGGGAACATTATCCTTCCTTTACGAGCAAAGACACATTTGGCTACTCTTGCCACAATGTTTTCCACAATGAACTTATGACATGAATATTTATCCTCTTTCACGAGCAAACATACAGATAGCTTCTCTTTCCACAATGTTTTTTCACAATGAACTGCGTATGATCAGGGATCGTAAATTATATGATCCCTGGTATGACGGGAATATTATCCTCTCTATAAAACAAACACAAAATCAGCTGCTCTTTCTACATTGTTCTCCACAATGAACTACCAATGTCGGGAATATTTATGCTCTCTAACAAGCAAACACACAATCTGAGCTACTCTTTCCATAATATATTTCGTAATGTTCTACTTGTGACTTGCACACTTATCCCTTCTTATAAGCAAATACATACATGTATTTAGCTACTCTTGCCACAATGTTTTCCACAATTAACTACGTTTTGCGGGAATATTTATTCCCTTTTCAAGCAGACACATAGTTTATTACACTTACGCCAACACTTACACTTTCAGTACATTAATTAAAGGAACAATCAATCGATTTAATCATTTACTTGAGTAGGAATTTGCATATTAATCAGTAATTACAATATGTAGTTTGTCAGACACATTTAAATGTGTGTTTCCCTTTGTATTTCGTCAGTCCTACGCAATGGAAATTTAATGTACATTTGAATCAATCAACTATATGGGTAACAAACACATCGTCATGTGTAAGTTCTATTCCACCCCCTCTTTTTCTTTGAGATGTATACTTTTTAGTGGTTCAGTAACTACATCGAAACACATTTTCAAAAATTGAATTTTTTGACTATATTTCCATTGCGTACTTTCCAATTTTCAATTTCGCCATCTGAGAATAACTGCATAATGGAAAAAAATATCGTTACAAATACATTTTTCAGCCATGAGTACAAAAATATTGTATTTGGTTTATAACTGGAGATATACCTTATAATAGGTCAATGAGTACAAATAAACATATTTGAAATCATACGTGGTTACCAAATACTTTATTTTACAACTTATATATAGTATATTTCCATTGCATAGTTTCTTTTCCATTGCGCCAGTCCTGCGCAATGGAAATTTAGAAGGAAGTTTTATCATCTGGATACTCAATAGGTATGGGGAAAAAAAAAAATGTTTCAGTTTATTCAAATTAAGTTATTATCCATTTTAAAACTCAATCTGGACTTTAAGACCTGTTCTGGGTACATTATATTGTATTTGTTCGAACTTGGTAAATTTCCATTTCCCCTTCTGAGATTACCTGCATAACTGAGGAAATATCGCTACAATTACATTTTTTTAAACGGTACAAAAATGTTACTTTTCTATATTCTTGTAGATATACCCTATAAAAGATAGATGAGTACAAATACACACGTTTAAAATCATACATAGTTACTTTATTTAATTACAAATATATAATATATTTCCATTGCGTACTTGCTTTTCCATTGCGCCAGTCCCGCGCAATGGAAATTTAAAATGTTTTAACATTTGTACTTATAAGCATAAAGAAATTCCAATCATATCCTTCAATTCACTACCCATAAGAAAATACACTATAGACCTGTAACATTTTGGGTACAATATATTGTATAAGTTTGAATTTGGTAAATTTTCCATTTCGCCATCTGAGAATACCTGCATAATGGAAAAATATCACTACAAGTACATTTTTTTCAGGGGTACAAAAACATAATTTTTGGTTTTTACTTGTATATGTACCTTTAATGGGTACAAATAAACACATTTCAAATCATTTATTGTTACTTTATTTAAAAACACATACATAATATATTTCCATTGCGTACTTTCTTTTCCACTGCGCCCATTGCTCCATAATATTTCCATTGCGTACTTCAGGCCTACCGATTTGTGATAATTTTGAAATCCATTCTATAAATGTAGAAGATGTAGCTTGAACAAACTCCATTCATGACAATTTTATCATTTGACCTTCAAGTGTGACCTAGACTTTGGACCTACATGAACAGATGTTTCAAATGGCACTTCTACTCATAAGGTAGAACAACTGTGCTAAATTATTTTGAAATCCATCTATAAATGTAGAAGTTCTGGTCTTGACTAATTTGGACGGACAGGCGGATGCAGGCACCTACGCAAGCACAAATGGACGCACATTCACCGAAGCAACCTTGTGCCAACTATATCTCGCTCACTGAAAGAGAACTTGACAAAAATCACTGTCTTCTTCCCTAGATCATAAAATAAGAGCATCCCAGGCTGCAGCTGCTTTTAAAAATAGATTGATTTTTCAGTGAAAATTCTAAGTCAAAAAAGGGGCATGCCAAAAATATTTTGATGGTTACCTGCCTCTGTATGAGTTTTCGTTTTGTTAGTTAAGAACTAGTCCAAGTTTGAAGTAAATATCTTCAGTATGGACAAAGATTTTATGAAATATCTAAGTTTTTTGTACGATGCAGATGCAGGCAATGATCACAATGCAGACGCAGGGCTTTGACAATACAATTGATGTTTTCTCCAAAAACAGCTGAGCTAAAAATGAGATCACTAGATAAAACAATAAGTCTTTCTCACAGGACAACATTACAGAATTGTCTAAATTGTAAGCATTTGCAGATGATAAATCAAAATTGGCTCATATGATAGAATTTTTATTTAAAGGATAGAAAACATCATGGGAAAAGGAGAAAATGCTGGCAGCCAGGAAATTGTTCTTGATAGGGTAGAAAATATTGTGCTTCTGCCTTTGAAATGGTTGAGAAGATTGTGGGAAAAGGAGAAAATGCTGGTTAACAGCATTTTCTCCTTTGCCCACAATGTTTTCAGAAGCCTTCCTCTTTAATGATGTTAAAACACAGGACTGTTTTGCAAAAAGTTAAACAGTAGCTTTCAACATAAACATGTTAAAAAAATGTACATATTGTGCACCCTTCAAATACCCTACCTCATTTCCAGCACAGGGGCTTATTCTCTGAGTGTTCCAGCCACGATTGCCTACATATGACCAGCAGCCCCTTAAATAAAGAGAAAATACATTATAATTATGTGTTTTGACTTTTACCCCTTGTACAAAGAGAAAATGACACTTCGGCTAGCAACCCCTTAACACAATTTAACCCTTATCCTGCTAAATAAATGAAACGAAAATTTTAAGCCAATATTAAAAACCCAAATATTGCTATTTCAAAGGTATTTTCCAGTGGGGAAATATGTCCTTATCGGACAGTATACATCAAAGATCAGACTCCGTGTTCTGTGCAGTCTGATCTTGATCTACACTATCCGTATAAGGTCAGTGTGTTTTGCTTAGCAGCCGAAGGGATAACACACTGGGAGTCCTCTGAGAGATGGTTGACATTCGCTGATATAAATTTGTTTTACGTTCATTCTCTTTTATACATCTGTACTTACTCATATGTTATAAACTCTCTCTGGCATTGTTTCAAATTGGCTATCAGTTTGTTATGTTTACCCCAATGAATAAGATGGTCATTTTTTTTTTGTGCATTTGTATGCACATGTATTTGAATTACCGGTATGTAAGTGTTTTGCATTTGTGAACTGTATGTTCCCTAAAGGAGCCTTTAGTAACAAGTACAATGTTTTCACAAATTCATGAGTTACAAAGGCTCTCTCACATGAGTTTATATGAATCATCCTAAACAAACTACAAAATGTTATTAACGCTTTACCACACAATCCAGAGTTTTAACATTCCTGATGTAGAAGGCTTTTATAAGGAAAAGAAGAAACTACTGGTAACCAGCATTTTCTCTTTTTCCCACAAAGTTTTCTTTCCTGTCACAGACAAATCTCACAATTTAAGCCGCATTTGATTTGTTGTATGCTAGTGCTTTCAATGCACACAACTCCAGAATTTCTTCATGTGATAATGCAGTATATGTAGGAGATACATTTGAAAATTGTGAACCTTCAGGTCACAAGGAAAAGGAAAACAGAACAGGAAATACACTGTTGTAAGCGAAGGAACTGCTTGTTATTAGGAATTTCTTCTTTTTTTTATGATTTTTTGATCATCTGCATAATTGATCATGGATATTTTGGTACTGAGTTAACCATTAACAAATAATCCTGTCTTTTATCAAACTTGAGCAAGACAGCCTTTGACAACAAGCATTTTCTTTTTCACACAATTTTTTCAGCCTTTGACAACCAGCATTTTCTCCTTTTCCAACAATGTTTTCTACTCATACAAAGACACATTTCATCATTGTAATCATGTTGAATTAATGGTCTGCAAACACTTAAAATTTGGAAAAAGTCTGAAATTTTGTTGTGTGGCAAAGGGTTGAGGGCCAAATAAACCCAAAAGACATTTTCATTCTAAAAGTAAGACACAAATACATGTATGAGTTATGCTCTGTGAATAGGTGGTTTAATGTATCTGCAAAAAGCATCGGCCAAGGTCAGCCTGCACAGTCCATACAGACTGAACTGGGTTGAAACTATTTGCTACTGGTCAATTTTATGCGTGCCCAGGACCAGTCTTCCTCATGATTCAGTTGGTTGTTAAACAAAATGGGTTTTATGACTCCATAATTATAATTATGATGACTTGCTTGGTATAATGGATCAAGATGAGCCCCCTTTTCACAGAGCATGACTCAATTACAATTTCATGGTTGCACGTTTTGTTCAGTCTGATCTTGATCTTCACCGGCCACAAAGGTGATTAAAGTTGTAAAAACTGCTTCATGGGTTAACAAAGATAAATTGTAAATACATACGAAAAGCGCCCAAAGAGAAGATTACTTCCCTCGCTTGTCTCAACAAAACTGATGGGTGTATAGTAGGCATACATTTGCATGATGTAGAGTATGCTTGCCTTTTCTTCATCATCTTGAAAAGAAAATTGCAAATGAAATGAACTGCACTCTGGGAAAAGGCAGTTTAATGCATCTTTGTGGCCATAATACTAAGTAAGGCATTACATAATCATGGATCGATAAAAATCAATTTGTCTAACAACCTGCTGAATCTGGAGGCAGAATGGTCCTTTGACATGCAGAAAATTTACCAAAATGCAAAATAGTTTTGACCCATGTCAGCCTGTGCAAATTGTGCAGGTTGACATGTAACATTAACATTTCTAACAAATAACCTACCATGGCAGCGTTTGAACCCTGAACCTCCGGGTCCCAAGGTGAACGCTCTACCACGTCACTTCAAAAGTTAGCTCTATAGCAAGGCAGTATAAGTGTCCTCTTATACAAACACAAGCTATACATTTACATCTATCTGTGGGATAGACCCGTATACTACATACCCCCCCCCCCCATATGAAGATTTGTCCACAAATCCTTCAATTACTGTTACTCTAATTCTCAAATAAGTGGGTTTTTTACGGTGGGTGCCAATGTAACAGTTCTAACAAATAACCTACCAAGGCAGGGTTTGAAACCTGGACCTCCGGGTCCCAAGGCGAACGCTCTACCACGTCGCTACAAAAGTTAGCTCTATAGCAAGGCAGTATAAGTGTCCCCTTATACAAACACAAGCTATACATTTACATCTATCTGTGGGATAGACCCGTATACTACATACCCCCCGCCATATGAAGATTCGTCCACGAATCCTTCAATTACTGTTACTCTAATTCTCAAATAAGTGGGTTTTTTACGGTGGGCGCCAATGTAACAGTTCTAACAAATAACCTACCAAGGCAGGGTTTGAAACCTGGACCTCAAAGTCCCAAGGCGAACGCTCTACCACGTCTCTACAAAAGCTAGCTCTATAGCAAGGCAGTATAAGTGTCCCCTTATACAAACACAAGCTATACATTTATATCTATCTGTGGGATAGACCAGTATACTACAGACATATTTCCATACTTTTTGCATATGTGTTAAACCTCCTTTTCAAAGAGCATGACTCAAATGCTATGTTACAGATAAATGGCCTGCAACACTCGAAAAAGTACATTCGGACATTTGCGTAAAGTGTCATCCCGGATCAGCCTGCGCAGTCCGTGCAGGCTAATCCGAGACGACACTTTCCATTCTTATGTAATTTCCTGTTTTGTGCAAGTCTACTGTAGGACAAAATCGAATGTAGACGTAAAGTGTCGTTGACTGCACAGGCTGATCAGAGATGACACTTTACGCAAATGTCCGAATGCCCCTTTTTGCGTGTTGCAAGCCATATAGGATCTGACATGAGTTGACGTTTGAGATAAAATTTTATTAAACGAGTCTAGAGAAAATGTAATTAAGCGAGCCTTTGGCGAGCTTATTAACATTTTTTCTTGACAAGTTTAGAAAAAATTTATCTCAAACGACGACAAATGTCAGATCCTTTTTATCACATAACGATATTTCACAAATTATAGATCAGAAGATGCAAAACCATAGATGCACCCGTTTACTTCTGTGAAACAATACAAAATGACGTTAAAAATGACGTCACTATTGTGATATCAAACGTGTATAAGATAAGAACATTCGTAATGGGTATATTACACTGAAAACAAGGGAGGTTATGTGATAAATTCATATTATGTTCAACATATCACAGAAACAGCGGACTTATCCATGTAAGTCCTGGTTTCACAAGTACTAGGTCTGGGCTTTGAAGGGTACTTTACCCACTGGCTGCCTTCTCACATTTACCATTGCTGAAAAATATCGCCAGTGAGAGAAACAATGGTCAGTGGTGAGAGAGGAATGAAACCTCTCACAATGACTATCATCAATCCTCAAAAAAAAAATCAGCTAAGCTCAGGATCTGAAACAGAGACCCCTTAGTTTTAAGCCCTGTATGATATAGACTGAGCTATTGGGCTTGGATTGGAGCAAAATACTCAATTCATAATCTTCAGTGACATAGTTTGGCCAAAGAAACTATTTGACTTTTTACCACATGACAAAATTTTGGACTTGTCTAAACTGAAAGCATTTACAGACGAAAGAAAAAATGTGGCTCAAATGGTAAAATTTGTCTCTGACAGGGCACAAAACATTGTGGGAAAAGAAGAAAATGCTGGTTACCAGCATTTTCTTCTTTTCCCAAAATGTTTTCAAAAGGCTTTGTATCTTGAGGTAGTAAATATTTGGGATTGTTTGGTTTAAGATCAGTACTTGTGCTAAGACACTTACTAAGTGATGAATCAAACTGAAAGTTGATAACTCCATTAGGCCACATCAATTCAGGATTGATCTCATCATCAAATGTAAACCTCTTCTTGCGTATCTTTGTGTTCTTCTTGTTCTTCTTCTACATTAAATAAAGTTATGGTTATGAATAAAGTCAAACCAATGTCAAACCAACATTTGGCACGAGTGCTGGTTTAGTTCCCATGAAGCAGAATTGAGAGAGATTAGCATAAGTTGTAAGCACTTGTTTCTCAATCAATGTAAAATAAATGTGTTTAAACTGAACTAAACCAATGTTAGAGGTCCACTATTCAGCAGCCAAACTGTATTAAGCAGCCAGAGAAAAGATGCTCAAAAATTGGTAGTCTTTTATGTGTAAACTGTATTAAGCAGCCTGCTGCCTTCAGCAGCCACAACTTAAGCTTACCATGAATGACTGCTTTAGACAGGTTTAACACTTTAACAAACGATGAAATTTTAGATTTAGCTAAATTGATAGCTTTTGTACATGGCAAAATAATTGTGACACACAAATAGAAATTCGCATTTAGTGGGGTAAAACATTTGTGGAAAATGTTTTCAAAAGGTCTCTTCCCTAGGGTTGATAAAACTCAAGATTATGTGATTAGGGTGAAGTGATATCAAGTAAGTCATCACATAATTATGGATCCATAATTTAATCCATTTTGGCTAACAACCAAGGAAATAATGAAGTAGACTAGTCCTTTGGCATGCAGAAAATTTTGAACCAAGTCAGCCTTTGAGGAATGTGCAGGCTGACCTGGGTGGATAAAGTAGAAAATGTTGGCTGGAAAGAGACCGGACGGGCCTGAGTCTGCCAAGAGCACCATCTTCAGGCGCATATGAGAATCTTATTGGATCTACCAACTCCACACTCTCTATCCAGTAGGCATCAACATCTCAGGATAGCCTGGAAACCTGCACTCAGCCATCTTGTTGACCTGGGTGGATACTTTGTGAAGATGCATTAAGCCCCCATTTCACAGAGCATGGCTCAAATATTAATGCAAGGTGTTGTGAATTGTAAGGCCGAAGACATTTAAAGCCCTGTTAAATACTGCCCATGCCATATTAAGAGGGCAAATTGCATCTTATTATATACAATTCCTTTCTTCTTTAATTGGTGACTTAATTCCTGCAGGTACACTACAGTCAGCGTTTAAAAGATTCATTTTTTGCCAGAATGCAAAAAGAAGACAATATATTGTTAAAAAATTGAACACACATTTGAAGATATCCGGCAGTGCAAATAAAGTATCATTTGAATCTTATATCAAACTTTAATCTCCCCTGCCCCTTTAACTACAATATCCCGAGAAAAAGCCTTTTGAAAACATTGCAGGAAAAGGAGGAAATGCTGGTAACCAGAATTTCATCCTTTTCCAACGATGTTTACTACCCTATCATAGACAGAAATCATCACTTGAGCTACATTTATTTTGGTGTCTGCAAAAGCTTTTAATTTGGTCTATACCAAAATTTTATCATTTGGTAAAGAGTTGAAACAGCTAAAGCTTTGGCTTGAAATCTGAAAATTATTTTACTCACATTTTGCCTTCTGAGCTGTCTTCTAAGTCGTCGCATTCTCTTTTGGTACTTTTTCTCTGAATCCTCTAAAGCGTCAATATTTATAAGTGCCTCAGTGTAACCTTCTCCCTCAGTTGATGTTGTAGTCAGTGTCTAAAGAACGAATTATTCGCACAACATTATAATTATAATGTGAAAAACTTACAATGGGAAAAAAAAAATATACGCTAAAATGAAAAGTGTATCCATTGTTTGATTCAATATAAGGTTTATTGCTAGACACAGCATTTTTAGTCAAATTGCCAAAATTTCATTATTTTCATTGTGGAGAAAGGAGAAAATGCTGAGTACCAGCATTTTCTCCTTTTTCCATAATGTATACAAGAGCTTTCTCTATCAGGGTTGTTAAAACTAAGACTTGAAACGGTAAAAGATATTAACCATTCACCAGACAACAAAGTTCAAGACTTGTCCAAAGTAAAACCACTGGCAGACAAAAATTTAAACGAGAGGAAATGGTAGTTATCAGCATTTCCTCCTTTTTCCAAAATGTTTTCAAAAGACCTCATTTTCAGGGTTATAAAGACTGGGGATTGTTTGGTAAAGGGTTAAAAATCTCAATTAATATTTACAAAGGAGTTGTCATAGGTTTAAAAATAATCCTTCATTGAACAATAATATGGCCTGCAACAGTCGAAAAGAGGCATTAGGACATTTGCGTAAATAGTTGTCCCGGATCAGCCTATGCATTCCGCGCAGGCTGATCGGAGGCAACACTTTCTGTTTTTAGGTTATTTTCAGTTTTGCGCAAGTCTACTGTAGGACGAAATCTAATGCAGTCATACAGTGTCGTCTCGGATTAGCCTGCGCAGACTGCGCAGGCTGATCCGAGACAACTTTACGCAAATGTCCAAATGCCCCTTTTCGCGTGTTGCAGGCCATGTAGAAGTCTCAAATCTAGATATGCCTACATGTATATAAGATTGGACTAAATTGAAAGCATTTTTAAAAGACAAATAAATGTGGCTCAAATGATGGAAGATAGTGGTAAACAATGTAGGAAAAGGGAGAAAATGCTAGATACCAGCATTGTCTCCTTTTTCCGCAATGTTTTTAAAAGGCTCTTATCTATCAGTCATTTGTTAAAACTTATGACTGTTTGGTAAAGGCTTAATGCAGGCCTCTTGGAAAAAAAAATCATAAAAAGGGCTTTAAAAAGATTTGTCAAACCTTTAATGTCTGTAAACGCCTCATAGATGTCTTGTTCTCTCTACCGTTGTCCATTATCACAGCATGAAAAATATGTGGGACTTCAATGGTGTTTAAAATTTCCTTCAATTCTTCATCGTCAATAGCTTGTGGCTAGAAATATGATGTTCAGTGTAAATGTCAGTGTACTTTTGATCAGAAGGCTAACTCCAATGTTATTTTGTATTGCCAAGTCCTGGTAGCTCAGTCAGTAGTTCACAGGACTTTAGAATAGGGGATTGCTGGTTTGACTCCCAGCTTCGCCGATTTCTTTCCATGGATTGATGATAGTCATTGCGACAGGATTCATTCCTCTCTCACCACTGACCATTGTTTCGACGCTGGTTATGTGAGAAAGCAGCCTGTGGCTTGGAAAGAATATTGTGTGGAGTACTAGTAAAAGAAATTCCAGGAAAGCATTGATAGGTGCACTGGCAGCCTCAATATAACTGAAATAATGTTGAAAATGGCATTAAACACCATACAATAAATCAATCATTTTGTGATTGTTTCTCCCACTAAGCCGAGACACAATCACAAAAATAACATTGAAGCTTACCACCAAGTCCAAACACAATCACACATATAACATCGAAGCTTACCTCCGAGTCCAAACACAATCACACAAATAACATGGGAGCTTAGATCTACCTCCGAGTCCAAACACAATCACACAAATATCATCCATACTTACAACAAAGTCGAAACACAATCAAACGAATAAAATCTATGCTTATCACTGAGTTCAAATACAATCACACATATAACATGGGAGCTTACCACCAAATCCAAACACAATCACACAAATAACATTGGTGCTTACTACCAAGTCCAAACACAATCACACAAATAACATTGGTGCTTTCCTCCAAGTCCAAACAGAATCACACAAATAATATCGGAGCTTACCATCAAGTCGAAACACAATCACACAAACAACATCCCTGCTTACCACGGAGTCGAAACATATAATCACCAAATTACATCAGTGCTTACCACCGAGTCGAGGATATTGTCAATGCAGAGGGCAATTATGAATGGAAGGGATTGTCATATGGCCAAACGCTGCAGCAAATTCACTACCCCAGAATCCAATTTCAGGAAACAACACTAATTAATACAAGAGCTAAATGCAGACTTGGGCATCCAACTTAACGGCGACAAGGGCGCAATTTCACAATTAATCTAGATCTATACGCAAACATTTATCACACACTTCGACAGATGAATTTGCATGAAATCACTTATTTTGCATATTCGCTTGTGAAATTTACCGTACCTGCCTTGAATAAGCTCATTCTTCTGCGATTCTTGCAGACGATAATTTTGAAAATAAAAAAAGTGACGTCAATAACCTCGAATTGGAATTCAGAGTATCATATGACTTTTTGGGAAAACAAAAATGGCCGCCAACCAATATACCTCGCGATTTTAGGTGATTTGACGATGTTCGAAATATGTCCATCTTAGAAATGAATTTTATTGATATTGTGTGCTTAAAGTTTAATATCATGGCGCTTCATGTGTCCTGTATGAAATCTGATAAATGTTGGACCGAGCAGGGATCTTATATACATGTGTATATGCGATCCCTGGACAGAGACGTGCACAGGGTCAGATATAGGAACAGCATAAGCTATGAAGTGTTCAAAGACTGTAAACGATAAGAAAAATAGATCTAGCCTGCGTCCAGGCGATAATAATCCTTTCATCACTCCTTATTGCAGTCTCCTTTCAGTCTCTTAAGTTCTGTGGCAAAACTGCTGATCAGTTCCTTAAATATTAAAAAGAAAAGGTAATCGGACTGGAACCCAGGCCAGGAAAGACATAGGCCTACTAAATGGCCATAGTGTGTCACGTGGTAAGGGTCATTTCAAACCAATTAGTTTTTTTCTGTAGAAATATGTAACATTAATCAACGTTATAAACGATATATAACTTTCTTAGACATATTGCTATTTAAATGTACATGTTCAATAATTCTGCATTTCATATTATTTTACTCGTTTCATGTTGCTGTTTTCGTTTTTGTTTTTTACCTACGAGCATAAATGAGGCAATATCGACCTTGGAGTATTCCCTTCCTCGATGTAAACAAACCGGGAGTCAAAATTCAGGTAAAATTAATTCATGCAATTTATATCATAGTATGGATATGTACGAGTCTGAAAATATGTTACCCTCTGTCCCACAGACCCCGAATCGATCCCGAATTTGAAATTTTCAAATTCGCGGTGTATTCGGCTAGCTTCGGGAGATTCATAGTGCTTCGTGAATCAAATCGGCGTCAATTCGGGCTCAAAAACACTTCGGGAAAAAAATTTCGACATGCGCAATTTTTTTCCCGAATTCAAATGTCAAGCCGAATTATTGATAAGAAATCGGCGTGTTTCGTTACACTTCATAGTACTTCGTACTACGTCGTAGTATTTCGGTGTACTTCGTAGTGGTCAATTCAGCACTGTTCGGGTAAGAAACTGGCCCTTTTCGACGTACTTTCCTCTGCTGCAGCAGCTGATGGTACTGTCTGATGCTCTGCCTCCTGTCTTTGGTAATCCAAGGCCGCACCACCCACCGCCGCCGTTGTTTCTTGTGCTTAAGCTGTGGTCGGTGCTGTTCGTATTCCAGCCCCTGCTGTTGCCATACAAGACTTTGTGCAGCCAAGGCCATCTTCCTCTTCTCAATTTTGAAGCACAAGATGGCAATGATAACTTCCTTAGTTGTGGTTGGCACGTTGTCACTTCAAAAGTTTCAGGATGACTGATTCTCAGCTGAAAAATGAAGAATTTATATATTTGGCTGTGTCTTTTGTTCAAATTCGGGTGCAAAGTCTTGGGGAAGATTTGAAACTCGTAGTAGATCCGGAGGTATCGATGTAGTTCGTCGTCATTCGTTGTACATCGTAGTCCTTCGTACATAAAATTTGAGCAGTCGGTGTAGATCGGGATGCTTCCGCTCTAAATCTCGGCGTACTTCGGGAGAAAATCGGGGTGAAAGCGTAGTAAATCGTAGTACATGTATATTGTAGTACGTTGTAGCACGTCCGGCAAGAAATCGCTGTACTTCGGGAAATATGCCCTGAAGGTCTGTTGAACATCGGGAAAAACGCTTTCTCTCGAAGTACTACGATTTCTGCGGGATTCGGGCTCTGTGAGATCAGGGGGTTACAGTGCAGTGTGTCAAACTTCGAATCGCTGTCAGAGAAAAGAATCGTAAACTTTGAGTAAAACTGCAGGTGCCAACTTTTTTTTTTTTCCTTTTGAATAATTTTGCTATCAGCGTTATCATTTTTTTTTTCGGTGTCGCTGAATGTGCTGGCTTTTGGTCTAGTTTTTTGGTATCCATAACAAATGAATAAATAGAAATTTGTGATTGGTAAAAAATGTAGACATGTTTACTTTAAGGGCCCCTGCCTATTCGCTGACAAATTTACGCTGTCTATCATTTTGAACGATATCGGGTGTTCCTTTTAAGCATATATTCTGACATTACTTTGTCTAAAATGACAATGATTACGGAAAATATTCTTTTCAGACAGTGTTCTCATAGGTCTTATAAATAGACCGTGCTAAAGAGACAGCAATAATGTCTGATCATCCATCCTTTACCAAATAATACCGAGTTTTAACGACCCTTAGAAAGAAAGATTTTAAAAATATCTGAAAATATTGTGGAAAAAGGAGAAAATGCTGACAACCAGCATCATTTCCTCCTTTACCACAATCCCTGCCCCCACAAAACAATTATTTTGTCGTCTGCAAATGATTTCAACCTTGGACAGGTGTGAAATTTTGTCATTTGGCAAAGAGTTACTTAAAAGCCCAGTAGAGGCCAGATATATCAAAGCAGGTGTCATAATACATCTAAATTTAAATTATACCGTTTAAAAGTATAGATAATAGGGATGGCAAAATAGGAATGACCGATTAACCTGTTATGAAATCGGAAACCGGTTAACCAGAAAAAAATATATAACCAAAATATTACCACAATTGTGAAAAAATACGTCTACAAAATTAACTTTGCTGCGGTTCTGACAACCATATCTGCATTATACGCGCATCCATGTCGCCAAGACGCGGCGAGGGTGTGATACACAATTTGACATGTCACTCGTCACAACTCGGCCGATTCCGTACCTACATCTAACCTCGTCCGTATAACGGTCGTTTCCATTTGAACTGCGAATCACGTGATCTTATACATGGAGCGCCAGTGACAGTCGTTTAGCAACGACATAAATAATCCCGATGAAATTATTCACATCTGTTTATCTGTCGGTGAAAACTTCAATCGGAATTGATAAATAATGAATGTACGAACTGTTTGCCAACTCAGCTGAAATATAGTTAGAAAGATTTCGACAGAAAATTGAAACTCAAGTTTTCTTTTTCAAGAGGAGCCTTACAATTTTCAGAACGGTAAACCGGCGTATTTCCGGGTATGTACCCACTCGTCACAACTCGGCTGATTCCGTACCTACATCTAACCTCGTCCGTATAACGGTCGTTTCCATTTGAACTGCGAATCACATGATCTTATACATGGCGCGCCTCTGTCAGTCGTTTAGCAACAACATAAACAACTTCGATGAAGTTATTCACATCTGTTTATCTGTCGGTGAAAAATTCAATCGGAATTGATAAACCACGTTAAATAATAAATGTACGAACTGTGCCAACTCAACTGAAATATAGTTAGAAAGGTTTCGATAGAAAATTGAAACTCATTTTTTTTTTTTTAAGAGGAGACTTACAATTTTCAGAACGGTAAACCGGCGTATTTCCGGGTATGTATCGATCTGGTGCATATCAATCCACCATATACAGCCGAGGGATATGATGGCTCCCATCACCCGAAGTATGCCGAATGCAGAATGACAGTCATTTCGACATCCGATCATTTCGACACCCGGTCATTTCGACACTTTTTGGCCATTTCGACGCCGGGTAGAATTTTTTTTGCAAAATTTGGTCATTTCGACACCCGATTTTTTTCCGGGGACTTTTTAGACTCGAGTTTCTATAATTAATTTGCTTTATTTTTTAAGGTGTCTTATTATCATAATTTTGTGTTGGTGTGTGATCAAAATATGTTTTTAATAGCTTTATTCAAAGGCGGATACCCCAAGCTCGAGTTTGTCCGTACAGTTTTCTGTATCTATACTTCGCCATTTTAAACGGAGACTATGCAGTATAATGTTTATCAAACCTTCACCTGTCTTTAACTGTGTTCAACTGATTTTTTCCCTCCGCCAGAACAAATCATAATCAATGACAAGCTTACGAATGTCAAAGCTACCTAGAAAAAAGAAGGTTAAGGAAATATTGACACATTCAAGATAAAAGGGTATCTACCAAAACTATTATTTACAGAAATCCTAATAAATTCAGCACAGCCGAATTTTTCGTCGTGCAGCAGTGTAACCTTTGATATTATTGTGGCAGTGAGGGTTTTTAATACGAGCAAACCCCGTTGTGGACTTTGTGAACCATTCGGACCAAATGACAAAAGATAGGCTGAAGAATGTTCGATTAATGTTAAGTTTTTCTTATTAAGATAATGACATTATTTGTATGGAATATTACGGCAACACAACATTTAATGGACATATCAGATATGTCATTTTCTGCAAAAAAAATAAGCGGTAACGAAAAATAATAGCGGGATTACGCAGTTTATTAACGTATAACGCCTGCCTCGGCTGGAGAAGAAAATGAAAATTAAGCATAGAGCCTTACAGTTTTCCCCCTAGCTTTTTAGCTCACCTGAGCTCGAATTGTGGAGATGACAGACTTATCGTGTGATCGCGCCATGTGTTAGTCGCTGGCAGAAAAAAAGAAGTTTAAAATCGGGCAAAAATTAAACAAAAGACACAGCTACCTGACAGGTTTTAACCTAGTTTTGAAATTAATTTCTCTGTCAGCGACCAACACTTGGACCGACCATACAATGACAGATTGTCATCTTCATAATAGTTTCCATACTTTTAAATGGTATGATATAAATTCAAATGCATTTAAACACCCGCTTTGTTTACTTTTGGGCTTTATTGTCACTTTAAATCATTATTGCTAAAGGTCTTAAAGACAGTAATTAGGACACCGCGATAAGGTCTGATTCAGAAACTATTGCACCTGTACCCTTGCTTAAACGGGAAAAGGGGGTTGTAAGTAATTCAACCTTACCGCATCCAACATTGTAGACAATATATTGGAATTAACACGGCAAAAGCAGCACAGAGCTAGAAGGGCAACACCTGTAGTCCATGGTTGTGCTTCCATTCTTACCTGCTAAATGAAATATACTGCTATATCATTTCATATTTGATATGTTTTGTATATTTTACTGTATTACACACCTACAAATTTTTACGCCCTGATACTTGTAAGCATCGCTTGCGGATGAACTCGAACAAGACGCAAAAAAAAAAAATCCATACATAGGCCTACATGTCATAATACTAATGATATGCTATTACAATGTAACCTACGTGCAGACTACTTTCACCGTGGTTTCCATTTGATTGGTCAAAATATTGCGTTATGATATTAATCCGCCATTCATTAAAGGTGGTTTTCATCCACTGTAACGGTATTTGTTTCCAATTTCCTACCATTTCGAATAAAATTGTCAATAATAATAATTGCAATACTTTGTTGTTACAGTTTTATAGTAAATATAGTTTAATAAAATAGAATATCATATAACTTTTCTGGCGTTTGTATTAACTTCTAGTTGTGTGTTGAAAATATTGACTTCTGGCTCGACCTTCAATCTTGCAAGATATCAAATTTTCCAACGCAGCTCGAAGCTAATATAAGCGCCAGGAAAGTTACTACAACATAATGTTCCGTATGTATTTATGATTGTTAATGGCTTTTAGAATCTTTGATTAGCAATACGTTAAAGATATTTTATCTGTGCACAGATTAAGCCACCAGCCAGTGATTGAATTGCAGGCTATAAATACAAATAAGCCATATGAAATGGGGGTTTAATGCATCTGCAAAAGGTATCGACACAGGTCAGCCTGCGCGATCCGCGCAGGCTGACATGTGTCGAAAGTTTTTGCTTTTAGTGAATTGTCTGCATGTCAGAGGACCAGTCTACTCCTGGATTTAGTCGGTTGTTAGACAAAATTGATTTTACGGATCCATAATTATGCGATGCGTTAAACCTCCCCTGTCCCAGGGTATGGCTCAAATAAAGGTGCCGACGAGGTCGATACTAGGCACATCCCTTGTACGTCAGGGTTACCTTGCAGGGCTTGTAATTCAGATGTTGCGCGTTCAAATCTCTGACTAGATCGATATTCCTGACAAGAATCGAAGACAGTCAAAGCGACAGTAGTCATCCATTTCTTACAGCTGAACATTGCTTCGACATTATTATTTGTAAGAGAAGTAGGTCTTGTTATTGTTGTTTTTGTTGTTGGAGGAGGAGGAGGAGGAGGATTTGGGGTATTTTGGAAAAAAGCAGCTCGTGACTTGGAATATCATAGCGCTTTTTTCTCTGGAATATCTCGCAAAATGCATGTATTTGGCGGTGTGAGATAAAAAAAAAATCAGGCTCCGCTTTTCGTTGCGTCCGATCTTAATGTACTCTCAAGATCCGCAGAATAGCTGATGTGATGTTGTATTGCCAAGGGACGCGAGAAAGTCACAACACACTTACATAGTAAGTTTTGTACAAGAAATTTCATTATCAATGTTCTTAAAGTAATAAGCCGAGCCCTGGTAACTCAGTCGGTAGCGTGCAGGACTAGAGAACAAGGAGTCGCTGGTTCGATCCCTGGCACGACCAACTTCTTTCCGAGGATTGACGATAGTCATTCCAACAGGATTAATTCATCTCTCACCGCTGACCATTGTCTCGACGATGGCTATGTGGGAAAGCAGCCAGTAACTTAGAATGAAAATTGTGCGGAGTACTGGTAAAAGAGGCTCCAGGAAAGCATGGATAGGTGCACTGGCCGAAATATAACTGAAATAATGTTGAAAACGGCGTCAAACACTATACAATCAATCAATGTATCTCAAAATTGATTATAATCCAGTAACACCGTTTTCATTTCTAAATCACGTGTAGCACCCGCTTTTTACTGGTCTGTTAAAACACATATTTTTATACATTTATTAAATACAAGAAAGCGCAGTATCAATAAAATAAAGATTGCGCGTTCGATATTCGTTACAACTTACGGTCTTGAGGCTACTCTCTTTGGCACCAAAGTACATGCTGACATATTTCAATTGATAATCAAATTGGGCCATGCTCTGGCAAAACAGGAGTTAATGCATCTCCATGATGCATTATACTAAACAAATCATCACTTAGTGATGGATCCATAAAATGTAATTTGTCATACAATCAATTGAATCATTTGTTAGACTGTTCCTTGGACACGCAGACAATTTACCAATTAAGCAAAAAGTTTCGATTCAGGTCAGCCTGCGCGGATTGCGCTGGTTGACCTGTGTCGATACGTTTTGCAGATGCATTAAACCCCATTTTCACAGAGCATGGCTCAAATAAAATCAAAAGACGTTTTACATACTATAAATCTATATCTTACCACATACGTCTGAACAGCAACACAGCCAAGTGATGTCCCGATTCTGTTTTCTTCCCAATTTTATAGACAGTCGTTACGTGCCGACATATGCTCTTTTGTTTCAATAGTAACGTGGAACGGATACTGAAGGCACGATTGGAAGCGAGGGGCATGTCCAAGTAAAAGAACGTCTACTAATTAAAGGCATGATATTGACAATGTGTCTAACTGTTCGAATGAAATAAACAACCTCTGAGGTCATTACAGCATTGCTTAACTCTTTACCAAACGACAAAACTATAGATTTAACCAAATTGAAAGCCTTTTGCAGACGGCAAATCAGTTTTTGTTAAATCAGTTAGATTAATTTCTGACAGGATAGAAAATACAGAGGGAAAAAGAGAAAATGCTGTTTACCAGCATTTTCTGTTTTTCCCACAGTCTTTTTGAAAATGCTGTCTTACTCAAGGTCATGAAAAACACGAAATTGTTTGGTAAAGGGTTAACAGAATATGTTAAAGGGGAATATTTAGATTGTTTGTCATTAATCAAAATTTCTTATAATACACTGGTAAATACTCCTAATTTACAAGATCGCCTGCTTTTAAAGAAAACGTCGAGGTATTGTTAAAACACGGTCGTCGTCTGCCTCGCCGTCGCAATCGTGCGAAAACAGACAATTGCTCATATCTCTGTTATTACTGAAGATATTCACTTATTTCATGCTTTTCAGTTTACTAAATTTATCAGGAAAAAATGGTGGATTATACGGTTTGATATTTCATGGTTACGACCAGTGAAATTTACCGTAAGCGTTTCCGTAACTCTTCAATTAAAGGCGGAAATAGTTGTTCCCGCGCACTAGTTACCTAGGTAAACGGTGCATGCCATTCAACCAGAGGGAAATATGACGTATTTGATGCGCATTTACCACGTTGTCTGCGCATGTCATATTCTTCGAAGATGCCATCTAGCGGAAGATAATGGCATTTACCATACATTTCTCGCGCTTTACGTAATAATTTAATGCGTTGTTATGCGAAGGGGGTATGCCAAGGGGAATTACCGAAAAGAACTGGATCAGAAGCATGTAATAAATAGACTGTTTTTTTTTTTTAGTGAAAGATCGAAATTTATTTCATCTCGTGAACATCATTGGTAATATATTCAATACTCGTGAAAATATTATCGATGATGTTCACGAGATGAAATAAATTTCGATTTTTGACCGAAAAAAACAAATATCCTCTATGTTAAACTTGGGCTAGCTGTTAAAGGTGGCCCTTCAGATTTTTGGACGAAAATTTTACAAAAATACAAAAAAAATCATCCTTATATATGGTGGCATATATCTGCCGCGAGATACGAGATAGCTATCATGATAATTTTACAAAACTATCGTGATAAAACAAAGTTTCCTGGAAATATTATCTAGATAATAAAAATTTTCACGATAAAAATATCGCGATAATTCTAACTGTTATCATGAATTTTTTTGCTTTAGTGCCTACAACTGACATTCACGGTATCTATAATTAGATACGGTTTCGGAACATCTTCGTTTACAACCTTATGAATTCTCCTTTTCCCTGAATGGTTTTAAAGTGTTCGTAGGAGGCATTTCGAGTCGTCTTTGTGATTTTACAGGTTTCTGTTCATTTCGAGTCTTGTCAAAATTTACCACTTAAGCTACAATTATTAATTATTCGAACTTTTACTGACTGCAATCTTGTGAAGTCAAAAACTACCGAGTTCATCCAAATGATAAATTTTCTATTTATAGATATAGAGAAACAGGTAGAACTATCACGATAATTTTATCTTGAATGTCAGCTTCGTGCACGATTGAGAAATTTTGCGTTAAGATATTAAGTTTATCGTAATATTTTTTTCAGGAAACTTTTCACTATCTCGATAAAATTTCCAGGAAACTTTAATTTATCGCGATAGTTTTGTAAAATTATCATGATAGCTATCTCGTATCTCGCGGCAGAAATATGCCACCATACTTATACTCTCAAAGCCTTTTAATTTTCATTCATAAAAACCCAGTAGTCGAAAACCATCCGACAACAAGAGAAATTAGAGATTTACTACGGCCCAGGTCGACACCGACGGGAAACATGGTCTATTTTTACATGAGCAACTCGATCATTTACATACCGGAAATACACAGATGAAGCTTCAAACATAGCGTCTGAAGAAGACATTATGGAAAATAATTACATGTTTGTTATGTTATGGAATTTAAGCGTCATTAGTCACGTGCCAGTCACTTGACATTCCCACAATGCTTTTTTTGATTTTTGGTGCGAAATCTAAAAATACCTTATGAGGCTACGTAGCCTTTTAAGGGAATACCATCAATTTTTTTTTTTTTTTTTTTCTTTTTTTTGTAATTTTATGATTCTTAAATGATTTCAGTGATATATATTTTTAATTTGGTGAGATGTGAAAAATCTAAATACCCACCTTTAACAATCAAAGAAGGGAATCCATACGAGAAGAGCAGGTAACCATTAAAAATCTCAACACTGTTATTCCCCTTTGCCCACTTTGAATTTTTACTGAAAAGCAACTATGTACAGCAAATGACACCTGGGTGCAATGCTCTTATATTTCTTCCTTGCAAGCCTTAAAGGCCCAATAGCTGCTGAAAGTAAACAAAGGTGGTGGTAAAATGCATTTTGTTATTGTACGGTCGGTCCAAGACTGTGTTAGTCGCTGGTAGGAAAATGAATTTTAACAGGGTGTCAAAATTTGCCAGGCCGGTCTATCTTCTGTTTACTTTTTACTTATTTTTAGACTTCATTATCGTCTGCAAATGCTTTTGATTTGGGCAAGTCCAAAAATGTCTTGGCTGGTGTAGAGTTAAGCTTCAACATAAGTCTAGGAAACACTTCCAGTCAGTAGTGTAGAACATAGTGGTGCGATAGCAATGACGTTTTCTTATTACGAAATTCACCATAGATATCTTCGAACAGCGTACATTTAGCTCAAGATCAGATTGTGCGTTCAGTGCTATTTTTTTTTTTCGAATTCAGTCGAGCTTGCTCTCAAGCCTTTTAGTACGGCCCCTGCTGTTTGTAGTGTTCAGGTAGGTCAGTGGTATCACGCGTGACAAGAAACAATGTATGAACAGAGAGGTGTAAGGAAAATAACCCTTGTCCTGCTAAATACATGTAAATGAAATCAAGCTTTCTAGCCGGTAGTAAAAACCCGAATAATGTTATTTCATTTTTAAGGGGGGGGGGGGGAAATCTCCTTATCGGACAATGTAGATCCAAGATCAGACTGCACGTTATGTGCAGTCTGATCTTGATCTACATTGTCCGCAAAAGGTCAGTGAGTCGCCCTTAGCACCCTAAGGGTTTGTACGAAGTTAATTACTCAATCATTTGAGACACTTTGGATTACAGCAGAGATGAAATGAGCGAACGTAAGAAAAAAAAAAACAGAAAAACGCGGCGACACATTTTTGATTGTCTATTTATAAACCGGTGAGGTAGGGCCAGTGACCTTAAATTAATGACTTTCAGGCGTTGGTTGGTTGATTTTCGTGCACTTAAAGTCGCCAATGGTTGCCCACATGGGCGAAGCCCTCCAGAAGTCTGTTAGTTTCGTTACAGGTATAGTGCAAGATACAGGACAAAACCCAACCTAAGTTACGCCAGGTTCTTTAACGTGTTCAGAGGATAGCACCGTCAAACGGGACCTAGGTTTAACGTCTTATCCGAAAGACATTTAGTAATTTAAGTTTAGAGGCCAGCCGTGGGTTTTGAACCCACACGCTCAAGGGGCTCGAGATTTAATGTCACAAGTCTCATGCTCTGCCACCTGTGTTATTGGGAGTCTCTTTTTCGGCGTGGCTGAAGAACCGGCCAAGGGCGTAGCGCCCTCTGCGCACAATACACAAGAGGGTATGAAAAAAATCCGCGACAAATTTTGTAAATCACAATATCATATACATATATTGATCACTTTCTAGATCTGCATGCCTTTTCAACCTAAATAGATGGGTAAAATTGATGCACTGATGATTAGGTAATTTCTCTATGCTTCACAATTAATAGTGATGTTTCAGCTCCCTCCCCATCGGCACTTTGTGCCTCACTGTGCGTATAAATATTCAATCCTGGCTACGCTTGTGCTGGCTAACTGGCTTTTAACCCACTTCTTGATATTGACATATTTACGGTGGCACAAAAGTGACATGGAAGATATATTTTATACTACGTGCGCACGCAGTAGCTAATACGTGCGCACGTAATAAGTAATACGTGCGCACGCAGTAGTATTACGTGCGCACGCAGTAGCTAATACGTGCGCAAGTAATAACTAATACGTGCGCACGTAATACTATTGCGTGCGCACGTATTAGCTAATACGTGCGCACGTAATAGTTATTACGTGCGCACGCAGTAGCCAGTACGTGCGCACGCAGTAGCTAATACGTGCGCACGTATTAACTAATACGTGCGCACGTAATAATCGACCAATCAGTTTATCACGAATCAATAAATGTCTATCTTCCACTTCCATCTTGAAACAATGGCTTCCGTTCATGATTCTGATTGGTGGATTATTACGTGCGCACGTAATATGTAATACGTGCGCACGTATTAGCTACTGCGTGCGCACGTATTAGTTATTACGTGCGCACGTATTAGCTACTGCGTGCGCACGTAATACTACTGCGTGCGCACGTATTACTTATTACGTGCGCACGTATTAGCTACTGCGTGCGCACGTAGTATAAAATATATCTTCCATGTCACTTTTGTGCCACCGTACATATTCAAATGAATAAAGAGTAATTTTCGATTGGTGGACATGTTTATCTGCGAGCTCCTGCCGGCCTATTTGCAAACATATTTATGACACCAATATAAGCGTTGCTACCGCTTTAATCAATACCCCTGGGTATCCTTTTTCCTTTACTTCTTGGCACGGATAAAGAATGAATAGATGTTAATTTGCGATTGGTAAAAAATGTGCACATGTTCATTCGGCGGGCCCTTGCTGCCATATTTGCTGGCACATTTATGAAACCACTATTAACAAGCGTTGTTACCGCTAATAGACACCCCGCAACCTCGATTCATATTAATGTAGAAAAGAATGGTTTTCTTATGCTGCTTGGGAATTTAATATTTAATGATTAATATTAAAATACTATATTTAATGTTTTAATAAGCGTTACCCAAAAGCCCAATAGATCTACTACTTTACAACAAAATGAAAAACAGTGAGGATAGAGAGGAAATTGCTCGTGACGTTACTTTTCGTGATTCTACTTCATATTGGGCCACAATAGGGTTTCAATATTAACATTCCAGCATCTCTTACGCCGTTTATCTTTTGCAAGATATTTCGTATTTGTACTAATTCGCAATATCATATATTTAGAGCGTACCCTCTAACTCAGCACTGTAAGTCTACATGCTCTTTTTTTGTCAGACACACAATTTTTAACCGAAACTGTTCTGATTCTGACGATGAGTTGGATTTACCCTTTATCTGCTAAATAACTTTTTTGAAACATTCAAGTCGATCGTAAAAACCCGAATATTGCTATTTCAGTTATTCTTTTGGGAAAAAATACCTCCTTATCAGACAGTGTAGATCCAAGATCAGACTGCACGTTCTGTGCAGTCTGATCTTGATCTACACTGTCAGCAAAAAGCTATTGAGTCGCGCTTAGCTGCCTAAAGGTTAACATCTAATCTTGGAAAAAAAAAACTAATTGAAAATTTCAATTGTCGACAATATGCGGGGTCCTGTGTGTGCATTGGTGGAGTGTGGGACTCGTAGCCTGGAGGCTCCGGGTTCGAGCTGCACTGGATCCACTAGGTCTTTCGCGGGAGTGTCCTTGGGCAAGACACTTCAGAGCCCTAGCTTTGTACTGGTAAAACTCAGGAAAATACATAAACATCTGAGCTGTGGGCGTGATATGGCTGAAATAATCTTGAAAGGGGCGTAAAACACCATTCAATCAATCAATCAATTCATCTATATGCAAAACGTGATTTTTCTTGTCACCTCTCGTGAACATTAGTAAAACTTGAAAAGTAAGCAGGAACTACCTTTCACGCAAGCTTTATAGATGCAAGCCCTGCGGTTAACGGAGTTCAAATAGGTGAGTAGAACACATGACCTAACTAATGTGTGAATAGAAAGTTGGAAGTAATAAATATACGTACTTAATTACCCAATCATAATTCCTTGGACCACACCGGAGATGATTAAGTGAACATAAAAAACCATACGAAAAAAATGTGGCGACATGTTTTTCTATTCTGCAATTATGTATAAGGAGCTTTTTTTGCACTTTTGTAATTTAACGTAATTCATTACTTCATTATTACTTCATGCTTTCCGGTAGAAATAACGGTGGAATATTTGTCGGTATTTCTTGGTTACGACCAGTGAAAAATACCGATTTTATTTTCTAACTCTTCAACTGAAGGGGAAAACAGTAGTTCCCGCGCACTAGTTACCTAGGTAAAATGCGCGTGCCACTCAAGCAGATGGAAATATGACGTAATTTACCCAACATTTCTCGCGCTTTACCTAATATTGTAAAGAGTTGTTATTCGGAGGGAGTACGTGACGGGGAATTACCGAGAAGAACTGTACTGGATTTTGATGTAAGTCCCCCAAAGGCTTAGAAACATGAAATAAATAATTTTTTTTTCGGTGAAAGATCGAAATTTATTTAATCGAATTAACATCATCTGTAATATTTTCAAAAGTGGCAGCCACTCGTGGAAATATTACCGATGATGTTCACTCGATGAAATAAATTTCGATCTTTTACCGAAAAAAAAAGAAAAATAGATCTATCTTTTTGTTTTTTTTTTTCGATTCTGCAAAATGATGGAAATTCTGTAGAATTAACTTGTGATCAATCGACAAAATTTCAGACGACATCAACAACCAGACTGAAGTTATTCACATCTATCAATCTGTCGGTGAAATCTACCAGCGGAATTGATAAACTAAGTAAAAAATCGAATGTAAGAACTGTTTGTCAACCGAAATGTATATTACCGCCGAAGAAATATACTGTGTTGTTGCATCACAACTTAGCCGATTCCAACTACATCTACTTCCGGTGAAGAAATGTACCGGGTAGGTCATATCAAGCTACGTGATATAGCAGAGGGACTTGATCAACGGATCACCCGAGGTTTGCCGAATGCCATCGTAATACAGCCCAGGGATTTGATTATCCGTTGTCTGTGCGTGTCATATTCTTCGGTAATTCGACCTGTCTGCTATGACGCATCGCTTATCCCTGTACAGGATAAATATTAATACGCCGCTAATAAAGTAGCCATGGAGAAAATGGCTATAAACAATACATGTGTGGAAAAATGTAGCCTGTTTTTCGCTCCAAATATCTTGAAAATTTAATTATTTCAAAAGGGGAAAATAATTTTCACAATAACTCTTGTTTTACTACACATATTTGAATACAGTTTCTAAATATAGACTTTCGGGAAACCGGAATTCGTGCAAGGGTTTTCCACTGACATAGCAAGAAGTGTCTGGGCTTATACCGAAGCTATTACCCAAGCCTGTAAGGGCTGTTTTTATAAATGGCCGGTGCAGAGGATACATGCTAGCTGACCAAAGCTGAATGAATCGTCCTAGCATTTTATTGAGTAAACGTTTATTTTATTTAAATTCAAAGTAACGGTTGTCGTTTTAAAAAGTAGTCCGGTTTTGTACCCTGAATGCCCAAAATCAGATAGATCTGTATTTGAAAAATGCCATCTAGCGGAAGATAATGTTGATCAGCGTTTCATCCGAGCTTTGCCGAATGAGCCTTCAGTGTGTTTGTCTGATTTGTCTTATTTGCTCCTTGTTGCGGCTTGCCGGTTGTCACAATGTGTCACTACAGGTAAATCGTAAAACGCATGCCAAGAAAAGATATGACTCTTTACTAAATGACAAACTTTATGACTTGTCCAAATTGAAAGAATTCTGCAGCAGACAAAAGGAATGTGACTCAAACATTAAAATTTAATTCGGAAAGGGTAAAAAACATTGCAGAAAAAGGAGAAAATGCTGGTTACCAGCATTTCCTCATTTTCTAGCTATGTTTTAAAAAGCTGTTTTTCTCAAGGTCATTAAAACTCAGGATTGTGTGGCATTACAGGGATAAAGATAAGATGAAAGGAAAATCAATCACATCTGTTTATTTTGGGTTAACAAAAGACGTGAGACAGGTGCACATGAAATAACTGGCTACATGTTTTGCCTTTCTGCATGGATCCATCACCATCTGATTTGGTTTGGATTGGAGTTTAACGCCATCTTAACAGCTAAGGTCATATCATGGAGGTCAGTGACGCATCCATGTGTTTCCTGGCTTTCTCACACCAGTTTTGGTTTGGTCTGTATTGGAGTTTAACGGCGTTTTAACAGCTTAGGTCATATCATGGCGGTCAGTGACGCACCCATATGTTTCATGGCTTTCTCACACCAGTACTGACACAACTTTCTTTCCAAAGCCTCTGACTACTTTTTTCACATGCATCAGAGGTGAGAGGCGAAAAATCGCCGGAAAGGAAGTTCTCCACAACCGGGTATCGAACCCGGAACCTCCAGGTCACGAGTCAGATACGCAAACCACTGAGCTACCCGACCGGACATTACCATCTGAAGAGGAGCCATTGTAAGTTGTTGTTGTTGTTGTAGCTTATGGTACTGACTAAGCAGTATTTTGGCTATTGAGACTATAGTTCAATATCATTAATTTTCTCTAGGTCAACATAGGTCTACTGTAAATTCAACCTCGGAACCCAGGTTTAAGCATTACGTTACTCTCCATGCATTACAGAATGAATCGAAACTGGGTCAACGAGGATGCTATAAATTACTCAAACCTTATATGAAACTTCGCTCCCCACCTCAAAAAAAAAAGTGCAAGGGGTCCTGCGTGGCTCTGTGGTAAAGTGTAGGCCTCGTAAGTTGGAATCCGGGTTCGAGCCTCACTGAATCCACTGGGTTCTTCATGGGAGTGTCCTCTAGCAAGACACTTCAGAGCCCTAGCCTAGTACTAGTGGAATTCAGGAAATACATGAATATGTGAGCTATCGCATGATGTGACTGAAATAATGTAGAAAGTGGCGTGAAACACCATTCATTCAATCAATCGATCGATCAATCAATCAATCAAAATTTGGAACGCAGTTACGTCATCCTAAATCTTAAATTGCTGAAAATTTAAATGAAAAGTTCCGGCTGAAATCAACTAGCTAGGCAATGCAATTGCATCCAAACTAATTTCTTCGTTAAATTTCACCATCACGGACAGTGTAGAACAAGATCAAATTGCACGTTCTGGGCAGTCCGATCTTGATTTACAGTGTCCTTAAAGGCGCAATGACCCGCACAAAGAAAACTAAAGGTTCAACAATTCTAACGATTCAGAATGCGTGGGTCTAATGATCCTAAACCTATTGTTACGCCCATGCTTATGTAAAATATTGATTGTGTGGTGATTCTATGGTGTTTAACGCCGTTTTCAACAATATTTCAATTAAGAAAATACGTCGATCAGGGCATAAACGATTAAGCTGATTAAACCTCTAAGCTGCTAAGCGTGGCTCAAGGACCTTTTGCGGACAGTATAGATCAAGATCAGACTGCACAGAACGTGCAGTCTGATCTTGGATCTACACTGTCCGATAAGGAGATATCTTTATTCCCCAAAAGTACCTTTGAAACAGCAGAATTCGGATTTTTACTGTCGGCTTGAAAGTTTTGTTTCGCTTAATTAGCAGGATAAGGCTTAAAAAGTTACTACAACCTAGACGATAACGGTTCTTTTATATAGCTTTGCCAACAAACACCAAAGATCAGACTGTACGTTCTGTGCGGTCTGCTCTTGACCTACACAGTCCACAAACGGTTTGCGAGTCGTGCAAAGCAGCCTAAGGGTTTACAGGCCGAAGGTTTCTGTGAACGTAACTCAAAAGATTTTGTGAATACTTCTCACGGTTTAAGTGAACAGTTCTCACTAATTTCGTGAGTACTTCTGACGCTTTGAGTGAACAGTAATCATGGATTTCGTGAGTACTTCTCACGGTTTGAGTGAACATTTAATCGTGGATTTCGTGAGTACTTCTCACGGTTTGAGTGAACATATAATCGCGGATTTCGTGAGTACTTCTCACGGTTTGAGTGAACATATAATCGCGGATTTCGTGAATACTTCTCACGGTTTGAGTGAAAATAACTCACTGATTTCGTGAGTACTTCTCACGGCAAAAGTGAACATTACTCACTGATTTCGTGAGTACTTCTCACGGGTTGAGTGAACATTACTCACTGATTTCGTGAATATTTCTCACGATTTGAGTGAACATTACTCACAGATTTTGTGAATACTTCTCACGGTTTGAATGAACATTACTCACTAATTTCGTGAATACTTCTCACGGTTTGAGGAAAAGTTCATGGATTTCGTGAATACTTCTCACGATTTGAGTGAACATTACTCACAGATTTTGTGAATACTTCTCACGGTTTGAATGAACATTACTCACTAATTTCGTGAATACTTCTCACGGTTTGAGGAAAAGTTCATGGATATCGTGAATACTCTCACGTTTTGAGTGAAAAGTTGTCATTGAGTTTCGTGAATACTTTCCACGGTTTGGGTGAACATTTCCCACTGAATACTTTTCATTGTTATATAGAACCTTACTGTAAATAGATTTTATGATAAAAATCACTTATTGTGTGATTTTTACTTGACGTTTTATGTGAACATCAATTACCGATTTAATAATTATTACTGAAGCAACTTGTTGACATTACTTAATGGTAACTTCTTTCCGATTTTTCTGTTTTTTGATTGTATGTTTGTTTCCATGATGTTAAACTCTTTTCATTCCATAAACGATACCAGAAGCTTAGAATTGTGGACATTGTAGATCAAGACCAGACTGCACAGAATGTGCAGTCTGATCTCTGTTCTACAAGGCCCACTGCTATATTCTAGATTATGACCGAACTGTCTCTCGATCTTGTAGAGGAAATGTATTTGTAGCCTTTGAGAAAATGCAATTTATTTATTCAGTAGTGAAAAAGTTATCGCCGTTTTCAACATTATTTCAGCTAAATCTCAAAAATACATCTTACAGTTTTTGTGAACACTTTTCATTTATGACGTAATTACTTCTAAGCATTTTTTTTATTTAATCGCAACCCATTGCCGAGTTTTTAACGACCCTGAGAAAAAATGTTTGTGAAAACATTGTGGGCAAAGGAGAAAATGCTGGTTACGTGTATTTGCCCCTTATCCAACAATGTTTCCTAACCTATCAAAGACGAACACCGTAATTTGAGCCGCAATGTCATCTGCATTTGTTTTCAGTTTGGACAAGTCTCAAATTTTGTCTTGTTTTTAAGAGTCAAATTGCTGAATAAAATAAACGTGTACAGATTAATCAAAGCACTAACAGCACTGCCGATGTAGGGTGCGTTAACCTCTTACCGCGCGAAAAATTCTTAGACTTGAATACTGTAATTTGAAAGCATTTGCAAGCTACAGAACTAAATTTTGTCTTCTGTAGAATAGAAAAGAGTGTGAAAAAAGGAGAAAATGCTATTTTCTAGTATTTCCCTTTTTCCCATAATCTTTTCAAAAGCTACGAAGAAATGGTTAATCGAAGTCAAGTTTAAATCAAACTATCATACCAAATGATAAGCATCATTTTATGCTAGAAAGAATAAAACAGAAGAATATAAGACTATAGCTTTGCTTGTAACTCAGAGGATTGACACAGTCATGTCGGTTTAGAACGTGAGTTCTAAAGTTTTCGTGCACACCTAGTGCAATATTATAGACTTTTCCTGGTAAACCAGTTTTTCTCGATTTAATCTCAGAGCAAATTGGTTATTTCCAAACTACATGTACAGGGTAATTCATAATATCTGATACAGTTTCAATCTGCAATATTTTTTCCTCCAGCACATACCTTGTTATAATTCATATCAAAATACTCTACAATAATTACAGTTTTGTTTGTTACACAATGTTAAGTACTTTAAAATAATACTTACATGTTAGATAAAATAGGTCAAACTTTTTCACAACATTTAAATGATACCTTACATGACGTCCATTCTGGGATATTACGACGTCAAGCCTCTTTTGAAAGTTTGCTATCATCGGTGAACACATTTCTGGCGTAATTCTTTTTCTCATCTCTCGAGGAATACTAGTAGCTTGTTTCAACTTTCCAACAGTGTTTGGTTTAGATGAGTATACATTTTCTTTCAAGTGTCCCCACAAGAAAAAGTCCAAAGGGCTAAGGTCTGAGGAATGAAGGAGATGGTGTTTTCCCGAGGTTTTCATGAAGCCACGTTTTGGTATCGTGATAAAAATTGCTTATTTATACAAATTAGGTACCAGAGCTAGGCTAACTGTGTAACTGTTGATAGCTTTTCTAATGCTAAAAGGTTTTTCGCTTGTAATTTTATCACAGTAGAATCTAGCGCACGTCGATTGCCGAGCATAACCCAAAGTTTCCTAAAAGTCTTTCGTTACAAGGTTCATTTTTGTGTGGTCTAAATGCATCTAGCATAATGGTCTCCAATTTAGTGGGTCCTCGTTGTACACGCAGATTGCTGTATCAGGGGACGTAACCAATCTACACAATACCTTCATGTAAAAAGTATGTTATCTCCCTTTATTGATTGTGTGCGCGTTGCTTTGGTTTTGGCTGAATTAAATAGAATGTTATTAGAAGAAAATGTATGAAATTGAACTACAAAAAAGATACAGCCATGTAATGTTTATTAGAAGAAAATGTATGAAATTGAACTACAAAAAAGATACAGCCATGTAATGTTCTCATTTTCAGATAAAGAGCTTACAATGGTTACGTACATGTACCTTGTTTAGTAGAAAGACCCAAATGAATGTCCAGGATGCCCAGCTACGGGCTCAACCGTGGAAATTTTCGAATGTCGTTACTGAATTATCAATACGTGGTATACTCCGTGAAAGGGAGATGTAGTGCAACTGCAAAAGTATCGACCCAGGTCAGCCTGCGCAATCCGCGCAGGCTGACCTGGATCGAAACTTTTTGCTATTGGGCAAGTTCTTGCATGTCAGAAGACCAGTCCTACTCATGATTCAGTTTGTTGTTGGACAAAAGGAATTTTATGGATCCATAATTATGAGATGACTTGCTTGGTACGACGTAGCACGGAGATACATTCAATCCCCTTTTACCAGAGGGCCGCTCTGTATGTGTAATTAGATTATCCGTTGTCATGCACACGGAAATGCTTCTTTTCTACTTAAATAAAAGTGTAGCAGCACTCCTGAAGCCGGCTTGGGCGAGTAAACAAAACTACTTCATCAAAATTTCCGTCAGTTTTTGAACAGCTAGCGATTAGAGCATGGAATACCAAAAGTGTTCCACGAAGGAGGGTTCCTGTCGTAATGTGGGGATCCCGTAAGAGTTTGGATTTAGTCCGAGGCGTCCCTTGTAGCGATCTTAATGCTTGTTCAATTTCCTTTTGTGACTTTAAATGTCTTTTCCAGAACCCAACTTTAACTCTTTACCAAACGACAAAATTTAGGACAGGTCCAAATTGAAAGCATTTGCAGACGACAAACTGAATGTTGCTCAGGTGATTGATCAGTCTTTGTTAGGGTAGAAAACATTGTGGGAAAAGGAGAAAATGTTGGTTACCAGTATTTTCCCCTTTTCCTACAATGTTTTCATATGGCTTCTTCCCCAGGGTTGTTAAAACAAAGGCTTGTTTGGTAAAGGGTTAAAATAATTGCGACAAAGGAAATATTTATGGTAATATGCAATCTCTCCGTATGCTATTTTGATTTCACATATATACTGAACCAAAAAAGAAACTTCCCCTGTGTTTAAGTGCAGATATACACAAATATGAAAATCAGGATTAAACTAGATTTATATGCATTGAAAGAGTATTTTATTGCGACTTTGTGTGAAAAAAATTATTGCTGAGGGTTTATCCAAAAGTAGTGAAATGGTAGTAAAAATGCGGAAGGGGTCGCTCACCAAAATCACAAATTAATACCGGGTATGACCACCTTCAGCATGACGGACTGCCTGGCATCGTTGGCGCATAGAAAGGATAAGTGTATTGATTTCGGCTTGTGGAATGTTGTTCCATTCCTGAATTAAGGCTTGTCTTAGCTGAATGACGTTTGACGGTGGAATAGGGCGACGTCTAACACGCTGGTCCAAATTATCCCAAAGGTGTTCAATGGGATTCAGATCAGGGCTTTTGGCAGGCCAGTCATTAATAAATGCAATGTTATTCGCCCTGAGGAAATTCACATTGTCCCTAGCTGTATGGCTTGTGGCATTATCATGCTGAAAAAGAGTGATATTGGCATTATTTTGAAACAGTGGGATAACGTGCCTCGCAAGAATTTCATCTCGGTAGCGTTGGGCATTTAAATTCCCTTCGATAACGACGAGATTAGTGCGAAAGCCATGTGCAATGCCCGCCCAGACCAAGACAGAACCCCCACCCCCAAAACGATCTCGTTCAAGTACGCAACAGTCGGCATAACGTTCATTTCTCCTACGGTATACTCGAACCCTGCCATCACCTCGATGAATGGAAAACCTCGACTCGTCAGAGAAATGAACGCTATTCCATTGTTGTTTAAGCCAACGTTGGTGTGTACGTGCCCAATTAACACGATTTACGCGATGACGTCGCGTCACAACACAACCAATGTATGGACGACGTGCACGTAGTCCACCCTCGCGCAAGCGATTGCGCACAGTTTGGGTAGATATACGGTTGTTATGTGTACCAGGGGTGTTAGCAGCAGTGGCTGTGGCAGTTTGGAAGCGATTGCGCAGGTGGGTGTTCCGAATATAGCGGTCTTGGCAGTGCGTCGTGACGCGAGGACGTCCACTACGTGGTAGATCTTCCGTACGCCCTGTTGCTTGAAAACGTTGCCTAAGGTGTCGAATAGCACGAGTAGAACATCCAATATTCATAGCAATAGCATTCATCGTCATACCAGCATTAAGCATGCCAATGGCACGTTCGCGTAAATTTTGCGGAATTCTAGGCATATCAAAAATAAAGAAAACTAAAAAGAATTTAATTTTTTTCAACGTCTTTTTCTTATTGACATGAAAGTCTATAAAATTAGACTGAATTGTTTCAAAAAATATACAAGAATTATATTGGTCAGTGCATGCACGTGAAAATCGCTTTCAGTGGGTTTCTTCTGCAAAATGCTTTCAATCGAGTTAAAATTTGTTTTATCGGACACATAATCGTTCGCCCGAATATATGTAGGTCATCTGACATTTTGATTTTTTTAAATAACATTGCATTTGCACTTAAACACTGGGGAAGTTTCTTTTTTGGTTCAGTATAGTTATTTAGCTATTAACCCTAATTCTGCTTTTCAAAAAAATGAAATTTTTAAGCCTATAGTAAAACCCAAAATATTTCTTTTTGAAAGGTATTTTTTTAGGAAAAGTATCTCCTTATCGGACAGTGTAGATTCAACATCAGACTGCACGCTCTGTGCAGTCTGATCTTGATCTACGCTGTCCGCAAAAGGTCAGTGAGTCGCGCTAAGTAGCCAAAGTATTAAACATCTTCATTATTGTTGATTATTCACATTTTTACGAAAAATTTTTCAAGTTGCTTTTATGCAAGTTCCACAGTTTTCGGGGGTTAATAAGTAGAAACGTAAAATAAACAAGTCAAAAATCATACTCAGCTGAAAAAATGGTCCGGACCGCCGCCGACGGCTTGTAAATTCTACAAGGCATGACCTTAGAACTTCGAATAAACCAATGTAACACTAATCGATTTACCGTATGTTGACCAGATTCGAGATTCAACTCTAGGTATCTCACAATGTCATGATTCTAAGATAAGAAAGCACCTGTAAAAACAATAAAGACAAATTGTTGAAATGCGAGTGGAAACTACCAAGTGTTCCTTTCCTTGTTTGTTTACCTAAACGGCGTTTTACGTCACTTTCAATGTATTATTGCCTCTTTACTAAGACAGTACTAAGACAGTATTACGATGCCGAGGATGAAGGAGCCATCATTTTGATCATTGAAAATGTAGATCTAGCTAATTCATTAAATTAATGCTCGGACAAAAGGCGGTTGCATCTCGGTTATGCATTATACCAAGCAAGTAATCACCTAATTAAATCGTAAATTATACTACTCATGTCAAGGCTTAGAATGTTTTGCACAAATGGTGATTTTGCGGACAGGATAGATCAACATCAGACAGCATAAATATGTATGAGCCATGCTCTGCGAAAGGGGTGGGGTTTACCGTAACTGTCAAAAGTATCGATCATGTCAGCCTGCGCAGTCCTCGCAGGCCGACATGTATCAGAACTTACTTGCTATTGGTCAATTTTCTGCATGTCAAAGAACCAGTGTATCTCATGATTCAGTCGGTTGTTAAACAAAAATAATTGAGGCATGCTCTGTGAAAAGGGGGGCTTAATGCATTTGCGAAAAGTATCGACCCAGGTCAGCCTACGCAATCCGCGCAGGCTGACCTGGGCCGCAACTTTTCGCTATTGGTCGATTTTCTGAATGTACAAGGACCAGTATACCTAATGATACAGCCGGTGGTCAGAAAAAATAGATATTATGGATCCATAATTATGTGATGGACTTGCTTGGTATCATGGATTACGGAGATGCATTAAGCCCCCTTTTACCAGAGCATGACCCAACTTTATGGATCCACCATTACCGAATACACTGACTTGTATGGTATAATGCAGCAGAGAGATACATTGAACCCTCTTTTGCGACAACGCTGCTCATCTATTTAACCATGTTTCTCCAGGTATAATATTTAGCTGTTTTCTTCTGGTATTAAATTCAGATCATCATCCATTCTGGTATAAAACTTGTCCATATGTTTTTCGTGATATGAAGTTTAGCCAATGATTGGTCGAATTCAGTATTCACTGCCTCTGTCATGTTTTGCCTGTCTTAATTTACTTATACTACTGTATAACAGTTAAACCTGTCTGATTGATTGTATGATGTTTAACGCCGTTTTCAACATTATCACAGCTATATTGCTG
Organism: Hippopus hippopus; assembly: GCA_946811185.2. Taxonomy (NCBI): domain Eukaryota; kingdom Metazoa; phylum Mollusca; class Bivalvia; order Cardiida; family Cardiidae; genus Hippopus; species Hippopus hippopus. The sequence goes on along the minus strand of OX328099.1, from coordinate 4,227,476 downwards.
CAGCCTGTGCACCTTTCCAGGTTTTCCTGGAGTTTCTTTACCAGTACTCTGCACAATCTTCTTTCCAAGCCACTTGCTGCTTTCCCACAATATCATGTATCATGCAAGCATCCACTGAGATTCCAAAGAAGAAACAATATGTTGGATTGTACCTGTTTAAAGCAGCCACCTGTCATAGGTGAGCACTTCACTCTTTACCACACAACTGTGAGTTTGAAAAACCCTCAAGAAAAAGCCTTTTGAAAACATTGTGGGAAAAGGAGAAAGTGCTGGTTTCCATCATTTTCTCCCTGTCCCACAATAGTTTCAACCCTTTCAAAAACAAACTACATCATTTGAGCCACTTTCACCTTATCTGCATAGGCTTTCAATTTGGATTAATCTAAAATTTTGTAGTGTGGTAGTGGTTTAGACAGTACATTTTGAGTGTTCCTTGGGTGCTTGATTAACCTTTGTGCTAAATTAATGAAATGGACATTAGTGAGTACTTAAAGCTCAGTAAAGGCTAAAGTATCAAAGCAGGTGTCATAATACATCTAAATCTAAATCATACCATTTAAAAGTATGGAAAATACATGTACTGTGGAAATGACAGTCAGTTATTGTGTATTTGGGCCATACGTTTGTCACTGGCAGAAAAAAAGAATTTTAAAATCAGGCAAAGAGTAAACAAAAGACACCGCTACCCGGCACGTTTTAACCTAGTTTTAAAATTAATTTCTCTGTCAGCGACTAACACTTGGACCGACCGTACAATGACAGATTGTCATATTCACAATAATTTCCATACTTTTAAATGGTATGATATAAATTCAGATGCATTTAAAAACCCGCTTTGTTTACATTTGGTCTTTATTGTCACTTTAACCTTTGTGCTAAATTTAGGAAATGGACATTCTCAGTGAGTACTTAAGAAACAGATATTGAAATGTCAAAGCTGTGTTTGTCAGAGTATCTGACAAAGTAGCAAATGTTGTAAATCTTCTAAGGTCGGCCTGAATGTCTGCAATCTTATCATGATCAACACACTGGGCAAAAGCAGTTAACCCTTCTGCTGCTAAGTGCGACTCACTGACCTTTTGCAGACAGTGTAGATCAAGATCAGACTGCACAGAACGTGCAGTCTGATCTTGGATCTACACTGTCCAGTAAGGAGATATTATTCCCCAAAACATGACCTTGAAATGTCAATATTTGGATTTTTACTATCGAATTGAAAATTTCATTTTAGTTATTTAGCAGGATAAGGGTTAAATCCAGGTCCAGTACAACAAAGGTTAACCCTTTACCAAACAATCCCGAGTTTTAATAACCCTGAGGAATAAGTCTTTTGTTTTGAAAACATTGTGGGAAAGGGAGAAAATGCAGGTAAACAGCATTTTCACTTTTTCTCCAAACTGTTTTCTATCCTTGAAAAACAGAAATAATCTTTTTAGTTATACATTAATAATATTGTCGTCTGCCAATGCTTGTAAGTTGGACAAAGCCCAGGAAATACATGAATTTGTGAGCTGTCTCAGTGATATAACTGAAATGTTGAAAGTGACGTAAAGTACCATTTAATCAATCAATCAATCAATCAATCAATCAATCAATCAATTTGGGCAAGTCCAAATTTTTGTCACTTGGTAAAAAGTTAATAAAATTTGACTGTCTATGCATTTATAAATTATAAGAAAACAAACTAAATACATTGTACACTAATTTATTTGCATCTTTTCTTTGTTTTTGTTCAAATTTGATAGTTTCATACAACAGGTTATCAATGACACATACACAATATATTATACAGTATGACAAAAAATCTGTGCCTTCCTGCACTAAAACATGTAACTATAATAAATTACAGCTAATGCACAACAAAATGTTATAACATGATAGATCATTCAGCCTTTATCCTCTACCAAACAATCCTGGAACCATATTCACCAATCATTCTTGATTTTCATTCAAAGTGTAATTCTCTATTTGGAAAGTTACACAACTTCAGATTGGCGAGACCATTGAGCCATATTCTGTAAAAAGGGGGCTTAATGCATCTGCAGAAAGTATCGACCCATGTCAGCCTGCGCAGGCCACGCAGGCTGACATGGGTCGAAACTTTTCGCTACAGGTCATTTTTTTGCATGGCAAAGGACCATTCTACCTCATAGTTCAGCCCGTTGTTTAAAAAAATGGCTATTATGGATCCATACTTATGTGATTGCTTGCTTGGTATCATGTATCTCGTAGATGCATTAAGCCCCCTTTTACCAGAGCAAGGCTCAGTTATAAACTCAACCTCTTACAATGACTGAATGAACAATCCATCAAAACTTAGAAAGATTTCTATATGAAAGACTTTTCTAAACAAGTGATTGGTATAGATTGCATGTCATTTCATGCTTTCCGGTAGGATATCGAGAAATAGCAGTGAAAATATTTTTTGATATTACACGGGTACGACCAGTGAAAATACCGATTTTCATGTTCTTGTTGCCTAGGTAAATTGCGCGTGCCTCACAACCAGTTGGAAATATGACGTCATTTACCTTGCATTCCTCGCGCTTGACATAATATTGTAATGCGTTGCCATGCGGGAGGGGTACCCCACGGGGAATAATGGAAAAGAACTGTACTAGATTTTGATAAAGCTCCTCCCAGAAAGGGTTAAAAGCATGAAATAAATAAATTATTTGTTTTTTTCGGTGAAAGATCGCGCCACTCGTGAAAATATTACTGATGGTGTTCACGGGATGAAATAAATTTCGATCTTTCACCGAAAAAAACAAATATCCTCTATTTATTTCAACCCAGATATTGATCTTTGATGACTGTAAAAGCCTGTGCCTTTACCTATATTGCTATGAGATTTTGCTTAGCTGTTTGCAATTGGGGACTTCTTCATCCTGAGGCACGCCACTGTTGAAAACATAGTAGCAAAAGGAGAAATTGCTTGTGACCTGCCATTTTTTATTTGTCACAATGTCCAAAAAATTTGGGTCATGCTCTGACAAAAGATGGTTTAATGCATCTCCATGATGCATCATACCAAGTACATGTAATTTATCACACTATTATGGATCCATAAAATGCATTTCTTCTAATAACTGACTGAATCACTAAATGCTTTGACATACAGAAAATCTACCTATAGCAAAAATGTTCAACCCAGGTCAGCCTGTATGGACTGCGCAGGCTGACCCAAATCAATACTTTTTGCAGATGCATTAAGCCCTCATTTTACAGACCATAGCTCATTTCTGTATGCATACAACCTTTATTTATGTTACTTATCTGAAATTTACGAGTGACATTTATAAAGTCATCTGCTAAAAATTCGTTGCATGAGGTAATAAGTAAAATCAAGGAAATCAGTAACCATCTTGGGAACAGGAGAAAATGCTGGATTTCAGCAATATAGGAAAAGGAGAAAATGCAGGTTATCTGCGTTTTCTCCTTCTTTCCATTATCTTTTGTACAAGATATAAAAGAAAAATTCCACCATTTTAGTCACCCTTTATTTGTTGTCAACAAATGCTTTGAATTTGGAATAGTAAAATATTTTCTTTTATCACATAACCTCCCTTGTTTTCAGTGTAAGATACCCATCACGAATTTTCTTATCTTATACACGTTTGATATCATATTTGTGTGACGTCATTTTTGACGTCATTTTTGACGTCATTTTGTACGTATTTCATAGAAGTGAATGGGTTTTATAGATATTACCGCGGTTTTTGCATCATCTGATATATATTTCGTGAAATATCGTTATGTGATAAAAAGAATCTGACATTCGTTGGCGTTTGAGATAAAATGTTATTAAACTCGTCAAGGAAAAATGTTATTAAGCTCGTCAAAGGCTCGCTTAATAACATTTCCCTAGACTCGTTAAATAACATTTTATCTCAAAAGCCAACTCATGTCAGATCCTATATGTCCAGTATAGAGTTAAAAAGAGCAAAATGTTGCTATTTCAAACACTGTTTCAAGTCTATCTCGCATACAAATGTTCAGTGATGATCAAAGATCAGACTGCATGTTTTGTGCAGTCTGATCTTAGAATCTACACTGTTTCCCAAAAAAGACATAAAACAAGTTATAAACATCCTGAGGTCTAAAATACATTAGATGAAATAAAAATTTAATCTATTCTTCCAGGAAAACTTCAATTTCAATTACATCTCTATAAACAAAGCCATGCTTTCATCTCCCAGTGATATATATACATTTATATACCCAGGGAGGCTTATCAGCACTAGATTCCAAATAATTTTCCAGTAACATCTGTGAATGTAATGTATGTTATTTTCTTATCTTTTAGATTAAGTTCTAAGGAGTGTTGCCATATTCCCTTATCAAGACAATCTCAGGGAGCTCAGGGGGTCCCAGAAAATGATCCCTTTTTGTGGCTGTACCAGTAGTTCTGGTTCAGTTTTTTCAGTATACATGTTGACCCAAAAAATACCTTTCAACAAAATAGTTGCCTTAAGGTCCAGTGTAGATCAAGATCAGACTGCATGATACATGATACATGCAGTCTGCCTGCTTTGTCGAGAATTCTGGCACATCAATTTTGAAAGAATTTATTGACAGCATATGAAATATAAAGCTAACGATGGAATTTTTCAATGAAGGGTAAAAAACATTGTTGGTAAAGGAGAAAATGCTGGTTACCAGCATTTTCTTCTTTTCCCACAACATTTTTTTTTAAAAAAGATTTCTTTCTCAGGGTTGGTGAAACTTGGGATTGTTTGGTAAAAGGTTAAAGTGCCTTACACAACTATATTAGCCTTTGCAGCTAGTGTAGACCAATACCAGAATGCACAAAATGTGCAGTCTGATCTTTGAACTACACTATCAGCTTTGTGGAGATATTCTTGACAATACGATTTCCATATAAAGAAGACTTTTTACATCCCAAAAGTGGACGGCCTTTAAAATCATTGTGTGAAAAGGGTCAAATTCTTTTTTTTCCCACAGTGTTTACAAAACCTTTTCTCCTTAGGGTAGCTTAAACACTTGATTGTTCAGTATAGAGTTAATTTCGGTTATCTATTAATAAATACCATAAAACCACTCAAAATGATATGACATTACATTAAACTCCCTAAAAACTTTATTCTGTGATAAAACAGTATCAGAAATAAGTTAGATGCATCTAAAAAATGAGCCTAAATTAACACTGATATCATTTTTACTCTTTCCCGCAAAACAAAATTTTAGATCAGTCTATTTTGAAAACATATGAAGCTGACAAATGTTTCTCAAATACATGTAATTGGATTTCTTGTTAAGGTAAGAAAACATTGTGGGAAAAGGAGAAAATGCTGGTTACCAGCATTTTCTCCTTTAACCACAATGTTTTCAAAAGCCTTCTTCTTCATGGTTGTTAAAACTTGGGACTGTTTGGTAGTGCATTAACAGTTTCCAATGGTACCAAAATGTCCTCCAGGATGAGGACAAAACATGGGCTTGTACACACAACTGCGAATATGAACGCCTATAAGAATAATGTACAGTTAGTGACCATAAATATTTCATCAAAGTCTGAATTCCCTTTGACTTAGGTACATGTATTTCCAACTTTACTTTGTAGTTTGATTTAGCTTTAAAAAATGGAGTTTAGTTACGTATCTAAAATGAAACTTGAGCAAAATGAATTTTAAAATGAAACATATATTTGAAGACTTGATGTACAAATGTAATCTGATATAAATGCAATTTTTCAAATGTGATCAATATTTTCAAAACATGTTTTTTTAAATCCACGTTAATTGTGATGATAGAAAAATTCAGCGGGGGGGGGGTGGGTGGGTGGGTGGGTGTGTGTGTGTGTGGGGGGGGGGGGTTGACCCCACTGGTATTTCGACAGCTACAACTTTGGCTACGAACACTAATAGTATATTCATGTATTTATGTGTAAAATAGCTCCAGTAACCTTGCTTTCTACCAGTACACTTTTCCCTCTGATTGAATGATCAGAAGCAGCGTAATTAATTTTCTTGCATATTGAAAAATGCATGTAGAGTCAATGGGAATTCAGAATTCGACGACACATACATGGCCACTAACTGTATGCAAACTGGACCCACTGACCAAAATTCAATTCTATTCTCTAGCAAAAACATAAATAAATGTAAAACACCAAAATCAAATCAATCATATCATATCAAAATGCATCTGGCAATCCTTTTTTAAATAAAAGTTATAATATATACATATACAGCATTGTACCTCTAAATTTCTGAATGAAAAATCCGATTGGTTTAGAGGCTCTGTCCCCTCTAATCAGATGATCAGCCTTGACAATTACTGTATACGTGGAAATATATGTGTGTTGAAAAATTTGCCAATTATTGATTACGAACATTTTGCGTGTGGAAATGTTTGCGAATTCAAGACACTCTATATTTGTTGGTATACTTGTTGTGAAATACATGAACAGAAAAGTTTGCGAATATTAAAAATTAGTGGAATCGCTTAAATTACCACTTATACAGTACCTCTACCATACAATCTTGTGTTTTAACAATCCTCATTTAGAGTTTCTGAAAACATTGTAGGAAATGGAGAAAATGCTGGTAACCAGCATTTTCTCCTTTTCCCACAATGTTTTTAAAAATTCCTCTTCCACAAGGCCATCAAGATATTGGATTGTTTGGTAAAGGGTTTACCGTGTACTACTTGAATAGGCACCTTGTAGGCTGAGATATACAATTGAAATACTAAGTGTCTGCTCTAAAAATTATCTAATCTTCAAAAAAAAAAAAGATTCATTATCCTTACAAAAAAAAAAGTAAATGGAAAATGAATGTTCCAAGATATTTAGGATGTTTATTTTACCACATTTCCCTTCTGCATCCAACTTTTTAGGTTTTTCAACAAAGAAGTTTTAAAACATTGTGGGTAAAGAAGAAAAATGATTGTAAGTATCAATTTTTCACTTTGCAACAATATTTTCATTTGTATTTGTCTACTAAACCTCAACTCTTTACCAGATGATGAAATTTTAGACTCATCCAATTTGAAAACATTTGCAGACAACAAATTAACTGTGACACAAAAGATGAAAGTTTTCTTTGAAAGGGGTAGAAAAGAAAAAAAGATTGTGGGAAAAGAAAAAAATGCTGGTTACCTGCATTTTCTCCTGTTCCTTACATATTTTCAGAAGGTCCTTTTCCTAAGAGATGGTAAAACATGTTTGGCAAAGGGTTAATTCATGTTTAGCCTTTTCCAAATAATCATGAGTTTTAACGTCCCTGAATAAGAAGGATTTTGAAAACGTCGTGGGAAAAGGAGAAAATGCTGGTATTTTCTCCTTTTTCCACAATGTTTCTACCCTATCAAAGACAGAAATCATCACTTTAGCTATGTTCATGTTGTTGGCTGCAATTGCTTTTGTTTTGGTTAAGTCTAAAATGTTGTTGTTTAGTAAAAAATTAACTAGTCATGTTTCCCAAGCAGTCGACTGCTGTATTTTTGTTTCAGGAAGACTAAAGTAAACACTTTACCAAACAATCTACAATCCTGAGGAAAAGCCTTTTAATGTTATATTTGCCATTGCAACCAGTGTAGATCAAGATCAGACTGCACAAATGTGCAGTCTGATCTTTTATCTACACTGTCTGCTTTCAAAAGACAATCTGAACAAAATCAACCTTAAAATTGCTGTTACTTGGGTCTTATATCTAGACTAAACTTGCCAATCATGGTTTATTTGGTGCCCAAAGAGTTAACTCTTTACCAGACGAATTTTAGACTGGTCCAAATTAAAAACATTAGCAGACGACAAAATTAAAGTGACTCAAAAATTGAAATTTGTTTCGGGAAGGGTAGAAAACGTTGTGGTTACCAGCATTTTCTCCTTTTCTCACAATGTTTTCAGAAGCCTTCTTTCTCAGAGTCGTGAAAACCTGGGATTGTTTGGTAAAGAGTTAAATTAACTTCATTACATTTTCTCTCAACATTATCTTATCAACCTGAACTGTTCAGAGTTAGGCAGAAGCTGTGGACAGGAAGTACAATCTCTTGACAAAATTGGCTCTTCTTAACACATTATCACACTATGCTGAGTTTTAACCGACCCTGGGAGATTAGAGTTTTGAAAACATTGCGGGAAAAGGAGAAAATGCTGGTAACCAGCATTTTCTCCTTTTCCCACAATATTTTCTTCCCTGAAGAAACAATTCAAGATAGTTTGAGCCATATTTCACTTGTTGTCTGCAAATGCTTTGAATATGAAACAGTCTGAAATTATTGTCATGTGGTAAAGAGGTAATCATTTACAAAACAGTCTTACATTTGTACACCCCTGAGAAAAGAAGCTTCTGAAAACAAAGTGGGAAAAGAAGAAAATGCTGGTGACCACCATTTTCTCTTTTTTTTTTCCCCTACTTTTTTTTCCGACCTTATAACACCACATTTTCATCTGTTGAGTCAAATTTGTGGTCTTAAAAGTGCTTTTGTTTTGGACTAGTGTGAAACCTTTGTCATCAGATTCTGGTAAAATTTAAAGAGTTGAATATAGAGAAAAAGAGGATATTTGTTTTTTATGCGAAAGATTGAAATTTATATCCATAGATGAGTGAACATCATCTATAATATTTTCATGAGTGGCACAGCCACAAGTGAAAATATTACCAATGATGTTCACATAATAAAATATATTTTGATCTTTCACTGGAAAAAAACCCACAAATATTCTATTTATTTCCTGCTTTTAACCCCTTTTTTGTTGGGACTTTCATCAAAAGTGCATGTATGATGAGAGTTAGAGCTAACTTCATTACGTGTTCAATCAGCATATCTTATCACCTCGAGCTGTTCAGAGTCTGAGTTAGATGCTGTGCACAGGAAGACTTATCTAGATAAAAATGTTTTTTCTGATCTTAAGAGGCCTCAAAGAACCTAGAATCCTTCTTTCTTATATATTGTCCCCTCCCCTAACCCCAGGTTCCAGTCTGATCATTTTTTACTTTTATATATTTGGATGTCACTTTGTCAAAAATGACAATAATTACTGAACTAATTATGTTTTTTGCCACAGATCTGTAGGGATTGTAAATGGATACTGTGAAACTGGAGACTGCTGATATTAGAGACAAGAGGGCCATGATGGCCCTGTATCGCTCCACTGGCTAATACGTAAAATCACTACATGCCAAACATTACAATACTTGGCCAATTGGTTTTGAACATAAGACCCCTGAGACAGGACTAAAATTGGTAGCCCTAGTTCATATAGTTAGTAACAAGAAGATTTCTAAAGATTTCACTATATAAGCCCATGTAAAACTTCTGACCCTTCGGGGTGAATCAAATTCCCCCCTAGGGCTATAATTTACGCACTCTTGGTGAAGGGCCTCTAGATATAGCTACATGCGAAATTTGGTAGCCCTACGCTTTATGAATAAGTACAGGGAGATTTCTTAAGTTTTCTCTATATAAGCCCATGTAAAACTTGTGACCCCCAGGGCAGGGCCAATTTTGACCCCAGGGCTATAATTTGGGCACTCTTGGTAAAGACCCACTAGATAAAGCCACATGCAAAATTTGGTAGCCCTAGGCCTTATGGCTAGGTACAGGGAGATTTTTAAAGTTTTCCCTAAATTAGCCCATGTAAAACTTGTGACCCCTGGGTTGGGGTCAAATTTGACCCAAGGGCTATAATTTGGGCACTCTTGGTAGAGGCCCATTAGATAAAGCCACATGCAAAATTTGGTAGCCCTAGGCCTTATGGCTAGGTACAGGGAGATTTCTAAAGTTTTCCCTGTATAAGCCCATGTAAAACTTGTGACCCCCAGGGCGGGGTCAAATTTGACCCCAGGGCTATAATTTCAAGAAACTTGATAGAGGTTCACTAGACAAAGCTACATGCCAAATTTGGTAGCCCTAGGCCTTATGGTTTCAGACAAGAAGATTTTCAAAGATTTCCAATATTTTTAAGTTTTGTTGCCATGGCAACCAGAGTTTTTGAAGGAATCAAATTCTTTCAAGAAATTCTGAAGGGGACCATGGCAGGATCATTTCTGTGAAGTTTCATCAAAATTGGATGGGTAGTTTCAGAGAAGATGTTTGAAATAAAAGTTAACGCATGGACGGACGGACAGACACACGCACGGACGCACGCACGAAGGACAACTGGCCATGACATAAGCCCACTGGCCTTTGGCCAGTGGAGCTAATAATACCGCCTGGACGCAGGCTACCTCCCCCGTGTATATCCAATTTCACCATGAACATGCATTTTTTCTGTTAATAAAACCAGTGATTGCATAAGGTGATTTTACAGATACAAAAAAAAAACCTCAAAACACAAGAAAAAGGAAAAGAAAGTGGGTACCAGCATTTCCTCCTTTCTAACCATGTATTTCTATTTTTTCCCCTTTTTCTTCAGGGTAGTTAAAATGTGGGATTGTTCAGGGTAGTTACAATGTGGGATTGTTCAGGGTAGTTACAATGTGGGATTGTTCAGGGTAGTTACAATGTGGGATTGTTCAGGGTAGTTACAATGTGGGATTGTTCAGGGTAGTTACAATGTGGGATTGTTCAGGGTAGTTACAATGTGGGATTGTTCAGGGTAGTTACAATGTGGGATTGTTCAGTAAAGATTAACCTTTATCCTGCTAAATAAAAGAAATGAAACTTTCAAGCCAATAGTAAAACCCCAAATTTTGCTATTTCAAAAGTATGTTTTGGGCAAAGGTATCTCCTTGTCTGACAGTGTAGATCCAAGATCAGACTGCACATTCTGTGCAGTCTGATCTTGATCTAAAGTGTCCGCAAAAGGTCCTTGAGTCATGCTTTAGCAGCCTAAGGGTTAAGACATGCAATGTCTAGATTGCTAGAGGTAATAGCAGATTAGAGACTTTATGATCTTCCTTCAATATAGAAAAAGATAAGATTATCAGTTCCTTATTAGCTTCCACTTCAATAACCATCTGATAAGCACTCATCACTCCATCCTTTACCAGGCAATAAAGCCTAAGACAATTTCATCTTTGAAAGCATTTTGTAGATGACAAATTGACTAAGTGACTAATATGGAAGAGTTTGGCATTGAAATGCTGGCTACCAGCATTTTCTTCTTTTCCCCCATGTTTCCAAAAAGCCTCTGTCTCAAGTTCATTAAAACTCTGGACTGTTTGGCAAAGACTTAATTGGTGCCACTCTATTTCTTCTTTATTCAGCTTAGGTCATTCAGTAAATCCATTTTTTTTATAGATGTGAATTTTCACCTCCCTACAGAAGACTACTTTTGAAAAGTTGTGAAAAAAGAAGCCTTCATCTTAACCAAATTAAAAAAATTTATGACTTGTTCATATTGAGAATGTTTGCAGACAACAAATTAAATGTGACCAAAATGATGAAATTTGTCTTGAAAAGGGTAGAAAAAATTGTGGATAAAAGGAGAAAAGGCTGGTTACCAGTACTGTCTCCTTTTACAACAATGTTTTCTCACTTATCAATGACAAATTCCATCATTTGAGCTAAATTTAAATTATCGTCTTTAAAACATTTCAATTTGAAATAAAATTTTATATCTAAAGTATCGTTGTGCAGAAAGGAGTTAACTTTATTTAGCTGAATTTAAATCTGTTTGTGTGTTTGTTTGTTCAAACTAAATTCTGCTTTACTTTTTTTCATCCTATTTGCTCAGAAACTCTACAAAAACTTAGACTTGCTTCTCAAAATTAACCCTTTACCCACCAATGCTGCATCTTAACAACTCTGGGAAAGACGGCTTTTGCAAACATTGTGTGAAAAAGAGAAAATGCTGGTAACCAGCATTTTCACTTTTTTAAACAATGTTTTCCGCCCCACTTAACCCTTTACCACACAATCCCGACTTTTAACGACCCTGAGAAAGAAAGTTTTTGAAAACATTGTAGGAAAAGGAGAAAATGCTGGTAACCAGCATTTTCTCCTTTTCCCACAATGTTTTCTACCCTTCCAAAATCAAATTTCAATTTCTGAGTCACATTTATTTTGTCGTCTGCAATTGCTTTCAATTTGGACTAGTCCAAAATTTTGTCGTTTGGTAAAGAGTTAATACAGTTCATATTATTTGAGCAACATTTAGTTAGCCGTCTGCAAACACATGCATTCAATTTAGGAAAGTCTATCATTTTGTTGTTTGCAACAGAGTTAACCTTTATCAGACTAAATAAATGAAATGAAACTTTCAAGCCGATCGTAAAAATCCAAATTTTGCTATTTCAAGGACATCTCCTTATCGGACAGTGTAGATGCAAGATCAGACTGCACGTTCTGTGCAGTCTGATCTTGATCTACACTGTCCGCAAAAGGTCAGTGAATCGCGCTTAGCAGCCCAAGGGTTATGAGCACTAAGAGAAAAATAATTTCTGATAGTTGTGATCATAATTACCAGTTAGAGAGTTGGAAAAAAAAAAAACGTTGTGGCAAATGACAAAATCGCTTGTTACAAGCAAATTCTCAGTTAGACCCTAGATTTTCAAATGTCATTATTTGGTGGTGTCTCATCGCTAGTCCATGTAATCTAATGTCGGCTGTAATTCAGCATCAAGAGAATTCAGTTACGCAATACAATTAAACTCTTCACCACAAAATACCAATGTTTAACGAATCTGAGAAAGATAGCTTTTGAAAACATTGTACGAAAAGGAAGAAATGCAAGTAAACAGCAGTTTTTCCTTTTCCCAAAGGTTTTCAAGCCTTTCAAGGACAATTTTCATAATTTGTGCAACATTTTATTTCTCGCCTTCAAGTGTTTTCAGTTTTGATCTGTCTATAAATTTGTCTTTTGGTAAAGAGTTAATAATTGCCATTTTAAATGTTATGTATTTGGTACACTTCCACATTCTCCAACACAAAATGGATCTGGTGTGAATGATCAAATTTTGACTAATTTGAACGTGGTGACATTTTTTCCAAATACCAAAAGCATTTTGAAATGTCACTTATACCTCACTGAATTTTGATTGAAGATCATATATTTGGCGCTAAAAGGTTGTTTCTATCGAAGTTTAACGCCATTTAAGCAGCTTAGGTCATATCACTGCAGTCAGTGCACCTACACATGTGTTTCCGGGATTTCTCACACCAGTACTGATACAACTTTCTTTCCAAGTCACTGACTACTTTTCTCATTTGCATCACAGGTAAGAGGAGAAAAATCACCAAACTTGCAACCACCGGGTCACCAGTCAGATATGCTAACCACTGAGCTACCTGGCCAGGTGGGACTGAAAGTGTTCATGGGAGGGGAGGAATGAATCCTGTAAAAATAACTCTCATAAATACTTGTGAAGAATTCTGGTTCAAACATACCTCTTTGCCAAACAACAAAATTTATGACTTGCCCAAATTGAAAGCTTTTGCATGCAACAAAATAACTGTGACTGAAAAATAGAAATTCACCTTTGGAAGGGTTGAAAACATCATGGGAAAAGGAGAAAATGCTGGTTACCAGCATTTTCTCCTTTTCCCACAACGTTTTCAAAAGGCCTTTTCCATTGGGTCTTTAAAACTTGTGATTGTACTGTACAGGGTTACCATAATTGGATTCCAGGATTATTAGCTGTTCATTACTCACTTTCAAAGACAACTAAGTAACACACAACATTCTATGTAAAGACAGTCAAGAAAACATTGTGACAAAAGGAAAAAAAAAAACGCTCAATATGAGCTATTTCTCTATTTATTAAAAGATATCAAAACATCATCAACTGGCTATTTGAGGAAAAGAGTAACTGCATTCATATTAGGAAAATGATCATTATATCTGATTCAAGCTCTATGAAAACGTGGTTTAATACATCTAGAAAAAGTTTTGACCCAGATCAGCCTGCCCAATCTGCACAGGCTGACCTGGTCAAATTTTTTACTACTGGTAAATTTTATTTGCGCGTCACAGGACCATTCTACCTCTGGATTCAATTGTTTTTTCACGGAAAATAAGTCTATCTCATATGGTGACTTGCTTAGTATAATATATAACAAAAATGCGTTAATTAACCCTTTACCAAACAATCCCTGGTTTTTATGACCTTGAGATAGAAGTCTTTTGAAAACATTGTGGGAAAGGAGAAAATGCTGGTAACCAGCATTTTCTCCTTTTCCCACAATGCTTTCTACCCTGCTGGAAACAAATTTCAATTTTTGAATTACGTTTATTTTGTCGTCTGCAAATGCTTTCAATTTGGACTAGTCTAAAATTTTGTCGTTTGGTAAAGAGTTAATCCTTTAACAAATAATCCTGACTTTTAGCGACCCTGAGAAAGAAGCCTTTTGAAAACATTAAGAAAAACAGAAAATGTTGGTAACCAGCATTTTCTCTTTTTCCCGCAATGTTTTCTACCTATTAAATGACAAACACTAATTTTTGTAAAAAATTTGAATTGTTGTCTCTAAATTCTTTCAAAATGGACGAGTCTAAAACTTTTCCGTGAGGTTAGGGTTTAACCCTTTACCACACAATCCTGACTTTTAACGACCCTGAAGAAAAGACCTTTTGAAAACATTATGGGAAAAGGAGAAAATGCTGGTAACCAGCATTTTCTCCTTTTCCCAGAATGTTTTCCAGCCTTCCCAAACCAAATTTCAATTTTTCAGTCACATTTATTTTGTCATCTGCAAATGTTTTCAATTTGGACCAGTCTAAAAATTTTTCGTATGGTTAAGCAGTTAAACCCCTTTTCGCCAGTGCACTGTTCATTTTGTATTACAAACTTTATGTATATTACCCTTACATGCTCTCAAGCAGAGACAAAGTCCTTTGAGCCAAAAATATCTTTAACGCTCTACCACACAATCCTGAGTTCTAACGAACCTGAAGAAGAAAGCTTTTGAAAATATTGTGGGAAAAGGTTGATTAATTGATTGATTGATTGAATGGTGTTTTACACCTCTTTCAACATTATTTCAAGTCATATCACGGCAACAGCTCACATATTCATGTGTTCCTGGGTTTTACCAGTACTAGGCTAGGGCTCTTAGGTGTCTTGCCCAAGGACACTCCCACAAAAAACCCAGTGCATCCAGTGCGGCTTGAACCCGTGGCCTCCAGGTTACGAGTCCCACACTTTACCACTGAGCCACGCAGACCCCTTGTGGGAAAAGGAGAGAGTGTCAGTAACCAATATTTTCTCATTTTCCAACAATATTTTCTTTTTTCCCTTTCAATGATAAATTTCATCATTTGAGCCACATTTAATTTGTCATCTGCAAATGGTTTCAATTTGGAAAAAATCTAAAATTTTGTCATCTGATAGTGAGTTAACACCTAACCAGATGACAAATTCATCGTGGCCTACAGGAAGAGACCTGATTTTCAAAGGGTAGAAGAAAACATCATTGGAAACGGAGAAAATGCTGGTAACCAGCATTTTCTCCTTTTCCCATGATGTTTTCAAAAGTCTTCTTTCTCAGGGTTGTTAAAACACAGAATTGTGTGGTAAAAGGTGAAATACATTATTTTACAAGAAACATAAATAATTATACTAACAAGGAATTCTAATACATGTTACTGCTGAAAACATGGTACAGAAATTGCACCACAATAATGCAAAACAACACACTGAATTAACTACAGTATATGTTACAACTGCTTTACATGAACTTCATTTTCATTAAAGGTTAAAAAAAAGAACTATTACAGCAATGGAGGATAACTGTTTGACTTGACGTAAATCCAAGATGTCTTTACAATGAGCTAAAGGTACTACTGATACTTTCATAAATGGTAAAGCCATTAGAAAAATAAAAAAAAAATCAATCTTAACCAATATCTATACCATACGTAAAAAAAAATCTGCAATTTTTTGTATTTTATGCATGCAAAAGAAGAAGTAAACAAGGGCATTGCAGGCAGGTGCCTACGCTTGGCTGTAAGTGCTTCATTTTCAGTGAAAATTATGCCAAAAAAAGGGGCATAACTGCGTCGAAAATATTTTGATAGTTACCTGCTCCCACTGTAACAGTTCCTCTGTCGATAATTAACAACTTGTCCTTGAAGTTTGAAGTGAATACATAGTATAGATCTTCAGTAATAACAGAGATATTACAAAATGTCAAAGATTTCCCACGTTGACATCAACGCAGACTTCAACCAGTCAACGCCTGAGGTATGGCAATAACTCATTGTTTTCTTCGAAAGCTGAGCTAAAAATTAAGTCTTCATTTTTCTACTCAGTGTATTCTTTTCAAGATAACACCCTCTCCATGTAAGCAACATTGTGAAAACATTGTTTTTGGCATTTTTGATGCTAGGTTCTTAAAGTATTAATGATGCAACCCACTACTGATGCTATTGTGGTGACAGAAATAAATTATTGACATAGCAAGCATAACATAACGCTGCATTTAAACATTTGAGAGGTATCATTAGTGACTGTTGATAGTATGTACTATAGATCAGTTACTGTATATCTTTAATATCTGAGCCAGGCTCTAAAAAAAGGTGGTTTAATGCATCTCCATGCTGCATTATACCAAGCAGGTCATTACATGGTTATGGATCCATAAAATCCATGTTGTGTAACAATCTACTGGATCTGGAGGTAGAATGGTCCTTTGGGATGCAGAAAATTAAGCAAACGCAAAAAGTTTCAAACCAGGTCAGTCTGCTCAGGCTGACCTGGGTCGAAACTCTCTGCAGATGCATTAAGCCCCCTTTTCACAGAGCATGGCTCATTTGTAACTGACAATATTCAATATTTTCACAATGGCTTCACCACTTATGATAATGTAAAAATTTTCGTTTACTTAGAAAAACAATGTTTGTTTTATGAACTATTCCAGCACCAAATACACAAAGTCTACCTCTCTCGACGGCTAAAAATACAATCCAATGAAACTCAGAAAGATTTTTTCTTATTAGTTTGATTAAACAAGCAGACAGTAAAGATCCAAGATCAGACTGCACATAATGTGCAGTCTAATCTTGATCTATGCCATCTGTAGAAGCTCCTGACTTTTCACCAATGGTGCTGCAACATTTAGTTTAGGTGTTTCAGTGTTTTAACCCTTTACCACACAATCCCAAAGTTCAACTACCCAGACTAAAAAGGCTTTTGAAAACATTGATGCAAAAAGGAGAAAATGTTGGCGATCAGCATTTTCTCCTTTTCCCACAATGTTTTACACCCTTTCAAAAAGAAATCCATAATTTGAGTGACAGTTTGTTTGTCGTCTGCAAATGCTTTCTATTTGGAAAGGTCTAAGATTTTGTCGTTTGGTAAAGAGTTAAACCAATTCATGATTGGCTATTTTCTACTTTATAAAAATAGAATCAAGATCACATGTTCATATTTGTCATACACTGACATGCATTTTCTGTACCTCTTCTGTATTCTCATTGTTCAACATTTCTTCATACAAGGATGTGATGATTTTATGTATAGTTTGAAACTTGGGGCGATTTGAGGGTTTTCTAGTCCAACATTTTAACATTAAATTATACACTTGTACAGGGGTATCTTCCGGACACACAAGGTTTTTACCCTCCTTTAAAAACTCTACCACTTCTTCATGTGTCATTCCATAGTACGGTTGTAAGGCATACGAGAAAATTTCCCACAGAATTACACCAAATGACCAAACATCTGACTCAACCGAAAATTTGTTATAAAGTATCGCTTCTAGCGGCATCCATCGAATGGGTATAGCGTCATTATCACTACCTTTGTAATAATCCAGCCTATGAATGCTTCTCGCTAGTCCGAAGTCAGAGATTTTAACAGTGAGGTTATCACACACCAAACAGTTTCGAGTCGCTAAATCTCTGTGTACATAGTTTTTCTGAGAAAGGTACACCATCCCTGCAGATATTTGGCGTGAGATATTTAATTGGTCCAGAGTACCAGACATTGACATATCTTTACTTAAATTTTCATTGGTCCTTCTTCTGATAATATGTTGATCGGGACTACACATTCGTAAATAGTCATTTAGATCCCCCTTATCCATGTATTCAAACAATAAACACATAGGTTTCCCAATTGCACACACCCCTAAAAATTTAACAATGTTTGGATGGTTAAATTCTGCCATCAGCGATGCTTCTCTCTCAAAGTCAGCTTGCAAATCGTCAGAAGCATCTTCCTTTAACATTTTAACTGCCACAAGTGTCTCTTCACCTGGCTTGTTTAAATTTGGTGCCTTGGCTTTGAACACACGCCCAAAAGCACCTTGACCTATGTCTTTAATATACACAATGTCATTTCTTGGATATTCATAGGCTTCTAACTTTGGATTTAATCGAATGGGCTCTTCAACACAGTGGTATGACATATTTGCAGGCAATTTTTGAATGTCAATTTCAAGGTCATCTTGGGGCGTGTTCTTGTAATGAAAGGCACGCCTTTTCCTTTCCACGATGTGATAACACAGTACACTGACAATACCCAAAATGAGCACACCCACAGAACTTAAAATGGTGGAAATGAGAATGGTGGGCCCTGTAAGCAGGCTGGATTCATCATCCTCCTCTAAATCACTGGACATCGGCTCTTCATCTGAAATATCAAAAACTTAGAAATCATGCACCATAAATCATTGTTGGTTTGCAGCTAGTACAGATTAAGACCAGACTGCACAAAGAGTCTGCTTTGCCCAGACATACATGTACCTGACAAGAGTTACCCTAAAATACTCCTTATTACCCTTTGTGAACCTCTAAGTTAAAGGTGCATTTAGACCTACTACCAGGACCATATGTAAACAAATATCAATGGCAACATGTACTATATAGAATCAAATTCAACTATCTTTACTAATGGAAACACATTTCATTGTGCTGCAGTGTCTCATAATTACATTCAGACATTTATTTCACATTTGTTATTCTCAATATAGGTTATTTAATGTATTGTCTATGCTACTGGCACTGCATCTGACCTAACAATAAGCACTGTCTCAAGAGATTGGCACATTTTCCAAGCAAATATGCAGAAGAGTTCTCAAAGAGAGGTAACTTTATTGGAATGGCAACAAGAATAATTGTTATCATCTCAGTCTTATTTCTAGACTAAACAAGAGCACCGCATGCGGGTGCCAACACTCAGCTGCAGTTGCTTGATTTTCAGTGAAAATTATAAGTCGAAAAAGGGGTATAACTGTCAAAAATATGTTGATGATTATCTGTTCCTTTTGTTCGGGTTCTCCTTTGATAGTTTACAATAACAACTTAATTGAGTTTGCAGTTTATCTTCACCAATAACAGAGGTATTATAATGTCAAAGTTTTTGCATGACCACGACGATACCAGGGCTATGACAATACCCTGATGTTTTCATCAAAAGCAGCTGAGCTAAAAATGTCTTTTAGGTTTCTGATGGCAACTAGCACCATATTTTTTGGTTCCATAGGCAAATCCCATGATTTAAATCACATTAAGTATGCAAATGTTTTAAATTTTGACAAATCTAAAAATGTAGGTAATAATTTAACTAATATTAGATCTATATCAGAGAGTTTATGCATAAATACATACAACATTTAGGTATATCACACAATTCCCAGCGATCACTGGGTCTCTCTGAATCTATATAGCACCAAGGTGAGATTTCTTCTCCTCCGGGATTACGACAGTAGTTCTCCGAGTTCTCCAGCTCCTTGAAAACATGTGGTGGACGTTTGTGTTTCTGTGGTGTATTTTCAGACCACTGCTGGCACGGTTTCCCAGATTTTGTGACATTCACAGTTCCATTATACCATCTACCCATGTCCACATAACAGTGAGCTGTCAAAATAACCCATTTAACTCTTTACCAAATGACAAATTTTTGGACTGGACCAAATTCAAAGCATCTGCAGACAACAAATTAAATCTTGTTAATATGATGATTTCTGACTTTGATAGGGTAGAAAATATTGTGGGAAAAGGAGAAAATGCTGGTTACCAGCATTTTCTCCTTTTCCCACAATGTTTTCTATAGGCTTCTTTCTCAGGGTCGTTAAAAGTCGGGATTGTGTGGTAAAGAGTTAAACACTAGTTTTACCCTTTACCAAACAATTCAGACTTTTTACAAACCTGAGGAAGAAGGCTTTTGAAAACATGGTATGAAAAGGAGAAAATGCTGGTAACCAGCATTTTCTCCTTTATCTACAATGTTTTCTACCCTACCAAGGACAGATTGTGTCTTATGAGCCACCTTTAATTTGTGGTCTGGAAATGCTTTATATTTGGACTAGTCTAAAACTTCGTTGTTTGGTAAAGAGTTCAAATATTAGTATAACTCTTTATGTGACTCGACAACATTTTAGACTAGTCAGAATCCAAAGCATTTGAAGACAACAAAATAACAGTGACTCATATGGTGATATTTGTATTTGAAAATGGAGAAAACATTGTTGGAAGAGAGAAAATGCCAGCATTTTCTCCTTTTCCCACAATGTTTTCAAAAGCTTTCTTTTTTAAGGTTGTTGAAACTTGGGATCCTATGGTAACAAGTTAAACCTTTATTTAATTGAGAAACAAGTTCTAAAACAAATACATATTCTGTATGATCCTAAAACCATGATTATTGCTTACAAATCCATGTGGAAAGTTATCTGGCAGTGGCCAGTGCACCTACTCATGCTTTCCTTAAATTTCTTTTGCCCTTGTTTTTGCACAACATTCTTTCTAATCCACTGGATGCTTTCTGGTTTAAACATTGTTGCAAAACTGTTCAGTGGACAGAAGTATGAATCAAGTTGCAATGACTAAAATCAATCCTAAGAAAAAACTGGCAGAGGTGGGTCCAGGGCCCGGTTTCACAAAAAAACTTAAGTATCTTCTTTCACTCAACTCAGGCTTATTTTCAGACTTAAGTTTAGTTTGTTATTCCAGACGCATTTCACACACATTAACCAACTTGTGGAACATTCTCAAATCCAAAGTTGACACAACGTTTCAGACTCAACTCAGCAAAATAATAGACTTAAGTCTGTTAATCAAGTCCATTTACTTTGCTTACTTAAGTCTGAAACATAGTGTCAACTTAGAATTTTAGAACGTTAATACAGTCCGTTAACATTACTGAAATGCATCTCATATAATGAACTTGATTTAAGTCAGAACCTGGGACCATTAGTAAATTTGAGTAAAATAAGAGACTTAAGGTCTACGGCCCCTACCTCTCATATTAGAAGACGGAAGCTGCTGAGACTGGCCGAATAGCCTTTACGAAAGCGTCAATGTTACATGATATTTACTGATGAGTTAGGGGTTGTAATCCTTTAGATTTTTCGTGAAACCCGGCCTAGGTGCTCTTTTGCTGGATCAATAAGACAAGACCCTTACCGGTGATCTCTTCTGGAGTTCTCTCAAACAAGTTTGCACCATTACAGGTTTGATCCTCATCCCATTTCGACGGCAAAGTGGCATCACAAGCTGGCAGTTTGGCAATTGAATCAGATCTCTGGACGACAGGCCATTGTACATAGCACAGAAGGTCTTGCATGGCCATACAGCTCTCCCTGTAAATACAGACAAGATAATATTAATTAACTTTTTATCACAAAACAAAATTTTAGACTAGTCCAAATTCAAAGCAGTGGCAGACAATAAAATGTGACTAAAAAATTGCAATTAGTTTTGGGAAGGATAGAAAACATTGTGGGAAAAGACGAAAAATGCTGGTCACCACTATTTTTTCCTTTTCCTACTATGTTTTCAAAAGCTTTCTTCCTCAGGGTCATTAAAACTCGGGATTGTGTGTTAAAGGGTTAAAGCCCTGGAAAAACCCAAGGGACATTTAATTCTTGATTAAAACATGATTTCATGGCTAAAGCGTTTTATGGTATTTTAGCAAAGTCGACAGAGTAGATCAAAGATCAGACTGCATGTTTTGTGCAGTCTGATCTTGGTCTACACTGGTCACAAAGGCAACTGAAGTTGTGAAAGGAGCTCTAAGGGTTTACCCTTTACCACACAATTCCGAGTTTTAAAGATAGGGCACCAAAATGGGATTTGTGTAACATCGCCGAAAAAGCGTACGGATTCCTCTCAGACTCGTGTAATCTGTAATCGATCAGCCCATTTCCCGCATTGATTACGGATTATCCAAGTCTTAGCCGAATCCGTACGATTTTTGGCAATGAAAGGCGATGTTACACGAATCCAATTAGGGTGCCCTATCCTTAACAACTCCCAAGGAAAAGGACTTCTGAAAACATTGTTTGGAAAAGGAGAAAATGCTTGTAACCAGCAATTTCTCCTTTTCCCAACAATGTTTTCTACCCTTCCCAAAACAAATTTCGATTTTTGAGTCACATTTATTTTTGTTGTCTGCAAGTGCTTTGCATTCGGATTAACCTAAAAGTTTTTTGCGTGGTTAAGAGTTAAAGCCCTGCATAATTCCAAGGGACATTTCATTCTAGAATAAGACAAAGATAATTGCAGATACATCGGATCTGACATGAGTTGGCTTTTGAGATAAAATTTTATTAAACAAGTCTAGGGAAATTTTATTAAACAAGCCTTTGGCGCTTGCCTAATAACATTTTTCCTTGACGAGTTTAATAAAATTTTATCTCAAGCGTCAAAGAATGTCAGATTCTTTTTATCACATAATGATATTTCACGAAATATAGATCAGATGATGCAAAACCATTTATAGATGCACCCGCGGTAATATCTATAAAACCCATTCACTTCTAAGAAGTACGTACAAAATGAAGTCAAAAATGACGTCACACAAATATGATATCAAACATGTATAAGATAAGAAAATTTGTAATGGCTATATTACACTGAAAACAAGGGAGGTTATGTGATAAAATTGTGGCTGCCTTTTACTCTGCAGAGTTTTAGCAAGCGGACACTGTAGATAAATACAGAATATTATGTTGGAGCAACTTTCCTGGTCCTTTTTTTTAATTTGAGCAGCGAGAGAAAATTTGATATCATGCAAGACCGAAGGTTGAGCATGATGTCAAAATTTTCTTACGCAACGAAAGGTAAATACAAGCACTAGGAAAGTTGCCACAACATAATATTCCTTTTATCATACACCTACAACTTTAAACGACAACATTTTGCAATTATTGACATTTTATTCGAAAACGGCAAACAAAATGAGACAATTAATAGTGTCGATGATAGTAACTCTGTTTTTATGAATGGCGGATTAATATTACAGCGTAACATTTTGACTGATCAAATCACAAATCAATGCATGATTAGTTCGTGTGCGAGACACATCATCATACCATATTTGGGACCGTATTTCACAGTGTGTAGATACAGTTTTTTTTTGTGTGTGTCATGTGTGTTACTTCATCTGATTGCAATGCATATATTTGAGCCGGAAAATTTACTGGTATATAATGAAAGATCAGACTACATGTTTTGTTAAGTTGAATATCGATCCAAAAATTAAATTTTCACCTTTGAAATGGTAAAAAGATCCATTGTGGGAAAAGAAGAAAATGCAGGTTGTTAGGCAAATTGAATTTCATAGATCCACAATTATGTGATGACTTGCTTGGTATAATGCGTCATGGAGATGCATAAGCCTTTACCACACAAACCTGAGTTTTAAGACCTTGGAAAAGAAGGCTTTTGTAAACATTGTAGGAAAAGAAGAAAATGCTAGTTACCAGCATTTTCTTCCTCTCCCACAACATCTTCTACTATTTCAAAGATAAATCTCATCATATGACCTACACTGAGTTTGTTGTCTATAATTTTTTTTTATTTTTGCGAAGTTAAGAACTTTGTCATCTGATGTAGTATTAAACCTTTATCACACAATCCCAACTTCTAATGATTCCGAGAAAAAAACCTTTGAAACCATTGTTGGAAAAGGAGAAAATGCTGGGTACCAGCATTTTCTCCTTTTCCCACAATGTCCTTTACCCTATCAAAGACAAATTCCCTCATTTGAGCTGCATCTAGATTGTCGTCTGCAACTGCTTTCAATCTGGACATGTCTACATTTTTGTTGTGTGGTAAACAGTTTAACAACTCTCCACTTCTGACAAACTGTTTTTTGAAAATTCTAATTAGTTAACTGTAGAATATAAGTGCCTCTACATAAAGAAACCGTGTTATTCCATGTTGCATTTGAATTAAATAACGAAACAGTATCTGCGTTTCATCACTCCATTTCCAAAGGCAACATATCCCAGCTGGCTAATGGTAAAAACGGCTGGTAAATGTTCCAGTTGTTCCATTTGTACATGGAGTTCTAACCCTTTACCAAACAAGTGGACCCTTTTGAAAATATTATGGGAAAAGGAGAAAAAGCTGGTAACCAGCATTTTCTCCTTTTCCCACAATGTTTTCTAACCTATTAAAAACAAATTCTACCATTTCAGCCACACTTAACCCTATACCACACAATCCTGAGTTTTAACGATCCTGAAAGTGGAGCCTTTTGAAAAGATTGTGGGAAAAGGAGAAAATTCTGGTAACCAGCTTTCTTATTTTCCCACAATGTTTTCTACCCTATCAAAAACAAATTCTACCGTTTAAGCCACACTCAACCCTTTACCACAAATTCTGAGTTTCAACGATCAAGAAAGTTGAGCCTTTTGAAAACACTGTGAAAAACCAGCATTTTCTCCTTTTCCCACGATGTTTTGTACCCTATTAAAAACAAATTTCAACATTTCAGTCACACTTAGATTGTTATCTGCAAATGCTATCAAATTTGGACATGTCTACATTTTGTTTTGGGTAGTACAGAGCTAACTTCATAAAAACTTTCTGGTTCATCCATATATCAGTTTCTCCATCTCATTATTATATGCAATATAAGCAGCTTCTGATGACAGTGTAGATCAAGATTAGACTGCACAGACAGCGCTGTAAGAGTTATTCTTGCATCTGCACTGTAGGCTACTTTTTTCAAAAACTTTGAAAAAAAAAAGGTCTGTTCATTTATAAAAATAAATGCATGTGCTTTGTTGGTTTGTTTGTTTGTATTGGACTTTTATGCTGTTCTAACAGCTATGGTAATATCACAATGGTCAGTGCACCTACACAAGTGTTTCCTGGCTTTCTTACAGCAGTACCGACACAACTTTCTTTCCAAGTCACCGATTTCTTTTCTCATATGCATCAGATGTGAGAGGCGAAAGAGCATCAAGAAAGTTTCTCTAAACCGGGTATCGAACTCACAACCACCAGGTCAAATCAGGTATGCTAACCACTGAGCTACCTGGCCCGGCTTATTTCCTTGCTGATTTACAAATCACCACCTGTTTACTTCTTTTATTGTCTAAAAGCACACCAATTTCGTAGCATTGTACCAGAAGAAAGACAGCTTTTAACTATCACCTAGCCAAAAATCTCCCATTCAGCACTTGAAGGACAGGTGAGCTAAAATGTAAAGTAACTTAATAAAAAAAAAAGTATGCATCAACCACCAAATTTTACAAATTTTAGTTCTACCAAACCCTTTCCATACAACTTCAAGATTTAATGACCTTGAGGTAGAAGGCTTTTGAAAACATTTCGAGAAAAGGAGAAAATGCTGGTTACCAATGTGTTACAACCCTTTTAAAGACTTGTCCATCATTTGAGCTACACATCTTTTTTTGCCATCTGCAAATGTTTTGAATTTGGACATACCTGAAACTTTGTTGTTGGGTAAAAGGTGAATTTATTTCAGAGCACAGAAAGGCAACATATTCTCACCTACCAGGTGAGTCTTATTGAGAAAAAAGTTTTCTATAATATGTATAATAACAATTTGAGAATATCTCTGGCAATAATAAATGAGCCATGCTCTGGCAAAAGGGGGCTAAATGAATCTCCATAATGCATTGTACCAGGCAAGAAATCTCATATTTAGTGATCCATAAAATCAACTTTGTCTAACAACCGGCTGAATCATGTGATAGATTTATCCTTTACTATGGAGAAATTTCAAAGATAGCGAAAAGTTTCAGCCCATATCAGCCTGCGCAGACTGACATGAGCTGATACTTTTCGCAAATGCATTAAGCCCCCTTTTCACAGAGCATGACTCAAATATAACCGACTGATTGTTAAATAACCCTCTTCCAGACAACAAAATCTATCCCTGATGCTGCTAAGCATGGCTCAGTGACCTTTTACAGACATTGTAGATCAAGATCAGACTGCACAGTGCATGCAGTCTGATCTTGGACCAATAACGTCCGATAACGAGATATTTTTTCTCCAAAATATAGGGCTGAAATAAGATTATTTGGGTTTTTACTATGGGCTTGAAAGTTTTACCTAACTTCTTTAGCAGGACAAGAGCTAAGACTTACCACAACAAAGCATTGGCAGATGATAAAATAAATGGGACTCGAAAGGCAGATAATGCATTATGACTTTGAAAGGGTAGAGAACATTGTGGGAAAAGGAGAAAATGCTGATTATCAGCATTTTCTCCTTTTCCCACAATGTTTTCAAAAGCTGTCCCCCCTCAGGGTCATTAAAACACAGGACTGTTTGAGAAAGAGTAAAACAACTTGCAATAAACAATCTGCCATGAAAGTAAGCTCATATAAGCTTGATTTATAATCTATTCCCAGACATGTTCTAATGGATTTGAAATTGAATATGTCACTTATATCATCAAATTATTCTAGCCTTATCAAAAAATGTTGTGAACAGAACCTTTACATCTTGTTTTTTATTTTTTCTAATTTTCAAATTGTGTCTGGAATTGAAAAATCATTTACATAAAAGAGACGATCAAAATCAGAGAAAATTAAACACTCCTTCACATTCTGAGTTTTATCGACCCTGATGAAGAAGCCTTTGGAAAACATTGTGGGAAAAGGAGAAAATACTAATAACCAGCATATCCTCTTTTTCCCACAATGTTTTCTGCCCTTTCAGAGATAAATCCAGTCGTTTGAGCCACTGAATGACTGTACGATAGAACTACGGCAAAAAGTAAATCTTGCCGTATTTGTAACAAAGATTCATACTTTTTTGAATTTTCAAAATTGATATATACTTGCAGTTTTAATTTGTCTAAATTTCAAAATTATGTGAAGAAAAGAGATTGACAAGACCAGAAAAAAACTTAATATTATAAAATAAAGAAAGAAATGTGAAATAAAGTAATTGGCTCATTTTGAGATACTCCTCCATTTGCAGCAATGTTTCATATTTATTTGAAATTTGTATGGTGTCTTATGCCACTTTCAGCAGTATCATTTCAGTCTTCAGTCCGAGTAAAAGATTATTTATCTTCGTCTGTCCTGGGTTTCAAACTTGGCTTGATTTCTGAGCAGCCTTTACCTGGGGGACACTCCTGTAGGATTTATTCTATCAGTTGGATTCAATCTCTGGCTTTTTTTTTTTTTAAATCTCAGACCTTAACCCTTTATCCAGACAATCCTATTCATCAACAACTCTAAAAAACAGTATTTTTAAAAACAATGTTGGAAAAGGAGTTAATGCTAGTCATCAGCATTTTCTTCTTTTCCCATAATGTTTTTCACCCCATTAAAGACAAATTCCATCATTTGAAGCACATGCATGTCAAACATGTTGTCTGCAAATGCTTTCAACTTTGACAAATCTTTAATTTCATTGTCCAGCAAAAGGGTTGACTACCGAGGTGTGAGGATTTGTATGATATCTAATGCCATTTCCAACATTACTTCAGTGTCTATTGCACCGGTCAATACAACTATCCTTGCTTTCCTGGAGTTCTTTTACAAGTACTTCGCATTCTTCCAAGCCCACTGGCTGCTTTCCGACATAATTTGCTGAAAAAATGACCGCAGGTTGAGAGAGGAATGAATGCTCTTGAAAAACGTTTTCATCAATCCTTGGAAAGAAGTTGGCCATGCTGGGGATTCAAACCAGCAAACCCCTGCTTTCAAGCAGTAAGTTATCGACTGAGCTACTGAGGGTTTGGCCAACCACTGAGGTATGAAGGGCTCCAACAACCTTTCAAAACATCTTTTACTTGATGGAAACAAAATAAGACAGAAGATGCTATCTTCAAAGATTGTCTGAAGGTAGCTAAGAAATAAATCAGTAGTTGTTGATAGCAAGGATGCAGTTAATGCAAATTGTATGTTACATCATTTGAGATAATACTTTTATTTTTACCTAGCTCTCCCCTGTTATCATTACAGTGTTCAAATTGAGTTGCAGTTGCTGATAACAGGAGATGAAGTTATTTTACAATATATGCACCATGCTCCAGGAAAAGGGCGTTTAATGCATCTTCATGATGCAGTTTACCAAGCAAGTCATCACATAATATGGATCCATAAAATCCATTTTGTCTAACAGTTGACTGAATCTAGCAGTAGAATGATCCATGGACATGAAAAAAATATACATTGTTACGGGAGATCACTCCTTCCTTACTGCATAGCTTTGTCCCATACAAAATCAATAGACTCTACCTAACAAGTGCACTAGAGAGAATTCTCTTTAGCTCAGTGGTTATGGTGTTTGTCTTTTAAACCTTGAAAAAACTCAGATCATGTCCGCGTGGGTTCGAATCCTGCCAGGTGAGGTTTGTATTTCAGCTATGCATTTGTTGCGAACTTTCACGTTCATAAGACATATATGTGTATGGAAAAAATTTTGACACATGTCAGTCTGCGATACTTTTTGCAGATGCATTAAGCTCCCTTTTCACAGAGCATGATTCATACCTAACATCATTTAAGATTACTTTTATTTTCAGTCTGGTTTTTAAAGTCTCCTGTCTTTACTGTGTTCTAAAATATGGAAGGCAATGAAAACATGGGGTGCGGTTAAATGATACTATTCAGAATTTTTTCATCATACCAACCTACAATCAAAGTATTAAAAGTACTGACAGGCTAGCGAATCTGGAATAAGTGCCTCGGTGAAAACAAAACTTGGTTGTTCTATACAAGATTAAAGAAAAATGGTCCAAGCCAGATATTAAGTGTGATCCAGTCCAATCTGGTTATAAAGTTATATCTGGCTCAGCCTAGTCCAATATGGTCGTCTGATCCGTATTGATTCGGTTACTTTCCCTACGGCCCAGCTGCCCTTTACTAATATCACAATAGGAATTACCATGAAAAATTTGTGTTTATTGATTTTTAATTGAAAAAAGAAAGTGAAGAACATACCAATCTGATGATTTGGCATTTGAATACCTTCCAGAATTCACTTATAGATGAACTTTCTATGCTTTTCACTTTCTTATTGACTGAACAAACTCCTAGCTAGCAACATTATCATATTTAACCCTTTACCAAACAATCCAGACTTTTAACGACCCTGAGATAGAAGCTTTTTGAAAACATTGTGGGAAAAGGAGAAAATGCTGGTAACCAGCATTTTCTCCTTTTCCCACAATGTTTTCTATCCAGCTGGAAACAAATTTCAATTTTCTAGTTACGTTTATTTTGTCGTCTGCAAGTGCTTTCAATTTGGACCAGTCTAAAATTTTGTCGTTTGGTAAAGGGTTAACAGAATTACATTTTCTAGCAGAGAATTTTATTTTCTATGGGGCAGTATTTAGCATCTGTGGGGTTTTGTTTACATTTGAATCTAGGTCATGCTGTACGACAATATGAATACACTTGTGATCTTATGTGCCCTGTGAAGAGAAGCTTAATGAATCTGCAAAAAGTATCGACCATTGTCAGCCTGTGCAGTCCCCGCAGGCTGACATGATTTGTAGCTTTTTGATACGCGTAATTTTTCAGCCACAATTAATTTGCCGTCTGCAAGTCTTCTCAGTCTGGACAAGTCAGAAATTTCGTCCTTTGATCTTTAACATAATCTAAGGGATTGGAAGCTTAATACTGTTGATGCTAGAAATATCAAAATAAAGTAGTGTTATTATGTATACATTCATTGGATGACTAATAATAAAAAGACTTAGAAATTGTATCAAACTGCCAATCTGGCCATAAGCACTGAGCATGATCTGGGATCTACGTCGTATGATGTGACAGAGAATTTCTGGTCAAAAAGAAGCTTTGAAATTATAATACGATATGGCTTGCAACTCGCTAAAAGGGGCATTCAGACATTTGCGTAAAGTGTCGTCTTGGATTAGCCTGCGCAGTCCGTGCAGGCTAATCCGAGACAGCACTTTACAACTACATTAGATTTTGTGCTACAGTAGACTAGCACAAACAGAAAATTGCATAAAAATGGAAAGTGTCCTTTCGGATAAGTCTGCGCGGACTGCGCAGGCTGACCCAAGATGACACTTTACGCAATTATCCGAATGCCCCTTTTTGTGTGTTGCAAGCCATATATGAATATTCAGAATGTTTCACTGATGGAAACTTCATCTAGATCTATTCATTGATAAAACATTTGAACTATCTCTTCACCACAAAATCATGAGTTTAGCGACACTGAGGAAGAAGCCTTTTGAAAACATTGTTGGAAAAGGAGAAAATGCCGGTAACCAGCATTTCCTCCTTTTTCCCCCACAATGTTTTCTACCCTATCAAAGACAAATTTTATCATTTGGACCACATTGAAATTGTACATCGACAAACACTTTCAACTTGGACATGTCTAGATTTTGTTGTGTGGTAAAGAGTTAGAATCATATAATAGAATTTCATTCACTGATGGAAAATTCATCCGGATCTATTAATGGATAACACATTTGAATTAAAAACAAATCTAGTCAGAATTCTTACGAACATGAAAGATCACAACAAATGCATAGCTCAAATACAAACCACACCTAGCGGGATTCGAACCCTTGTGGAAAAGATCCTTGATTATTGAGGTTTAAAAGACCAACACCATAACCACTGAGTTAAAGAGAATCCTTCCAAACGCACTTGTTAGGTTTTGATTTTATACATAATGAAGCTATGCAATAAGGAAGGAGTGATCTCCCGTAACACATCCCCTCTTAAATGTAATCATTTTGATGACAGAAAGCCATATTAGGCAGTAGTTCTTTTTTTTTTCAGACAACAAATGGCTCAATGGCCAATCCGGGACGAGTCCCCATCTTACGAACATGAAAGATGGCAACAAATGCATAGCTCAAATACAATCTGCACCTAGCGGGATAAGAACCCGTACCGATTAGATCCTCATTTATTGAGGACCAACACCAAAACCACTGAGCTAAAGAGAATTCTCCACAACATAGTTGTAAGGTATTGATTTTATGCAGGATGAAGCTATGCAGTATGGAAGGAGTGATCTGTAACACAATAGTAACTCACTGTTGTTGGATAATATGAACCCAAGATATTGAGTCTATCTATGTTGCAATAGTTCCTGAAAATTTATCAAAAGATCTACTTCAGTGCAGGATTCAAGAGGAAACATTAACAAGATATAAATCAATCAAGATAACAAAAATAGGAAATCCAACATTTACCCCATCTCTTTGCCAAACAGTCTCAACTTTAAATGACACCAAGGAAGACAGCGTTTATAAACATTGTGGGAAGAGGAGAAAATGCTGGTAACCAGAACTTTCTCCTTTTCCCTTAGTGTTTTCTTCCCTATGAAAGACAGTTTCATGTTTTAAGTCGCATTTATGTTGTCTTTGCAAATGCTTCCTATTAGGACCAGTCTAAAGTTTTGTTGTATGACAAAGAGTAAACAGGTGCAATTTCAGGTGCTTTTGCAGGCTGGAAGATCAAGATCAGGCTGTACATTTTGTGCTGCCTGATCCCTGATCTATCCTGGCTAATATTGTGAGAGATTCATGGATAAAGGACAAATGAAATAGAAATATCCATTTTGTTAAAACTGAAAAAACAATTAATAGTGTTCTACCACAACTGAAGAGACTGTCTACTGATTATTTAGATCCAAGAAGCAGATGGTGTAGATCAAAGATCCCAATGCGGGAAAAGGAGAAAATGCTGGTTACCAGCATTTTATTCTTTTCCCACAATGTTTTCCAAAGAAATTCTTCCGCAGGCTGATTAAAAACTCAGGATTGTGTAGTAGAGAGTTAATCCTTAGGCTGCTAAGTCTGACACACTTACCTTTTGCAGACAGTGTAGATCAAGATCAATCTGCACAAAACATGCGGAAAAAGAAACCCTTTTGAAATGGTAAACAAATTTGGGTTTTTACTATATCGCCGATAAGGGCTTAAAAGTTTTATTTCATTTATTCAGCAGGATACGGGTAAATAGAAAACTGAGCTGCATCAAAAAGCATTGCCAAAATACTCAATCAGAGAAACAGGTGCAAACTACTGAGCTTTACAACAGTGAACAATTCTCATTGATAAACAAAGTCGGTATAAAACAATACAGGTGTTTTATCACAGAACTGCCATGTGAAGATTTCCTGTCAAAAGCCTGGGGTTCATCAGTGCTCCCCTACTGTTTTCAATCAAAAGAAAGTTCTATCACAGAATCTTTTAACTGTATCAATCAATTTCTCAGTGGTTAAAGTACAATTTTGTCCAATATCTTTTATTTCCAGGAATAGTGTTTTGTGCCTCTTTCACCCTTTACAGCACAATGCCGACTTTTAACAACCCTGGGAAAGAAGCCTTTTGAAACCATTGTGGGAAAAGGAGAAAATGCTGGTAACCAGCATTTTCTCCTTTTCCCGCAATGTTTTCTACCCATCAAAGAAAAATTGCATTATTTGAGCCACACTGAAATTGTCATCTGCAAATGCTTTCAATTTGGCTAGGTCTAAAATTTGTCGTATGGTAAAGGGTTAAACAGTGTTTTTATGTCGCTTTCCATTGTATGTCAGTTGTATCATGGCGACAACTCTCTTGTTCATGTCCATCCTGGATTGAACTGGCACTGTAACAGACCTGATACATGAATTCCCTGGACGGTACTGATCCCAAGTCCTCTAGGCCCCTAAGCGAACACTCTACCACATTGCTACAAAAGCTGATTCTATACCAAGGCAGTACAAGTTTCCCTTTATACAAACACAAGCTGTACATTTATATCTATCTGCAGGACAGACCAGTGTTCCAAGACACTAAGTCTTAGGGCTGGCGCTCTGCATTGTTTTGACAAAGGACACTCTCAGATACCAGTAAAAAGGAAGAAATGGGCATATACAATCAAGTGTAAGAAACTTAAATATTGCAACTTCTTGTCTTTGCCAGAATGGGCATAATTTATAATCTGATCTGTCTGCAAAAGCAATTTCAACTTAACCTTGTAATTTCTAAAGGTGTGAAGTGGTAAGCAGAAAATTAATTTTTGCTCTTGCAGCTGGTGTACGTATTTTTTATATTTTTGTTTACAAGATATTGTAGTTTAACTCTTTACCACACGACACCATTACAGACTTGTCCAAATGGAAAGTATTTGCAGACAACAAATTAATAGTATCCCAAATAAGGGAACTTTTTTTTTCAAATGGTAGAAAACATTGTGGGAAAAGGAGAAAATGCTGGTTTCCAGCATTTTCTCCTTTTCTCACATTGTTTTCTAAAGGCTTCTTCCCAAGGGTAGTTAAAACGTGGGATTGTTTGGTAAAGGGTTAAGAAAATGTCCTTAAACCATTACTAAAGAATCCCATGTTTTAATGACCCCAAGGAAGAATCTCATGTTTTAATGACCCCAAGGAAGAACCCCATGTTTTAATGACCCCAAGAAAGATCATTGGAAAAGGTAATCACTAGCATTTTCTCCTTTTCCCCCAGTTTTTTCAACCCTCTCAAAGACATAATTCATCATTGAGCCATGTTCAACCTGTCGTCTGTCAATGCTTTCAATTTGTACCAGTCTAAAATTTGTCATTTGGTAAAGAGTTAATCCTTTGCCAAACAATTTAATTCTTAGCCAAACATATTCCATATTTTTTTATATGCCACAAGGAAGATGACTTAAGTAAATATCAAAGATAAGGACAGCAATTCCTCTTTTTCCTACCTACGCAAAGACAAATCAGACACACTATGGTCTTACGAACTAAGTCCGTAACAAAGAAACAAATGAACAAATGCATAGCAGAAATACAGGGACCGGGCAGGATTTGAACCTAGAATGCCTGGATGAAAGGCCAACACCATAACCACTGAGCTAAAGAGAATTCTCCCTAACGCAGTTGTTAGGTATTGTATTTAAATCGGGATGAAGCCATGCATGAAGGAGTGGTCTCCCGTAACACACCCCCTCTTAAAGTCATCATTTATTGATGACTCAAAGCCGTATTAGGCAGAAAGTCCGTTTTTGGACAACAAATGGGATTAATGGCTCAATGGCCAATCTCGAACCAGCCCCCATCTTACGAACAAAGTCCGTAACATAGAAACAAATGAACAAATGCATAGCAGAAATACAGGGACCGGGCAGGAATCGAACCTAGAACGCCCAGACGAAAGGCCAACACCATAACCACTGAGCTAAAGAGAATTTTCCCTAACGCAGTGGTTAGGTATTGTATTTAAATTGGGATGAAGCCATGCATGAAGGAGTGGTCTCCCGTAACAATGGTAATTTGTCATCTGCAAATGCTTTCAACATAGACAAGTCTAAAATTCTGTGGTCTGGTAAGCACTTTATAGAAAGGAGGAGAAAATTTTGCACTTGAGTTAGAAAAAAACACTTTTGTTTATCGTTTACTGTTGCAACAATAGTCAAACAGCATGTCATTGAAAACCTTTTACCACAAAATCCCAAGTTTAACGACCTTAAGAAAGGGAGCTTTTGAAAACTTTGTTGGGAAAGGAGAAAATGCTGGTAAACAGCATTTTCTCCTGTTCCCACAAGGTTTTCTCCCCTTTCAAAGGCAAATCCCATTATTTGCCCCAAAATGAATTTGCCATCAGCAAAATAATGCTTTGGTTTTGGACAAATCTAATTTTTTGTTGTTTGGTAATGAGTTAACCACACAATTCCAAGTCTTAACTACCCTGAGCAAGAAGATTTTGGAAAACATTGTCAGAAAAGGAGAAAATGCTGGTAACCAGCATTTCTCCTTTTTCCGGAATATTTTCTATCCTTTCAAATATAAGTCCTATTCTTTCAGTCATATTGAAATTGTTGTCTGCAAATGATTTCAATTTAGACAAGTCTGAAATTCTGTCCTTTAGTAACGAGTGAACTCTTTACCAGATGACAAAATTTTAGCCTTGTCCAAACTAAAAACATTTTCAGATGACGATTTCAATGTGGCTCAAATGGTGCAATCTTTCTTTGATAGAGTAGAAAACATTGTGGGAAAAGGAGAAAATGCTGGTAACCAGCATTGTCTCCTTTTCCCACAATGTTTTCAAAAGGCTTCTTTCTCAGGGTCGTTAAAAGTTGGCATTGTGTGGGAAAGGATTAATGCATAGAGCACCTTATAAACCAAAGAGACCTTTTCAGTCTAGTAGTAAGAGCCCTGTAATTACATTTCAAGGTTACTTTTGTCTATAATGTTGAAACAAAGCTTATAGTGTAGATCAAAGATCAGACTGCACATTTTGTGCAGTCTGATCTTGATCTACACTGGCAGCAAAGGATTCATGAAAAGCACTTTCAGGGTTAAAGGACTTTGGGGCCTGCATTTTGCTAACAGACAGAGAGGGCCATGTGGTAGTGGCTGATAAACAACTTTCTCACAGGGTTTTCTATCACTTTATCATCCCTAATAAAATGCCAGTTTACATGATTTAGATTTTATATCTGCTCCTGAGAGACGCTGCCAATGCAACCAGTCTAGAATTTCAATTACCCTTGTGACTGCTACAGATATACCATTGACATTTTAAGCTGTACATCAGACCCAAGTGGTACATGTTTCACTTGATGCCAAATGACAAAATTTTAGACCAGTCCAAATGGGAAGCATTTTGCAGATGACAAAATAAATGTGACTCAAAAATTGAAATTTTTTGGGGGGAGGGTTGAAAACATTGTGGGTAAAGGAGAAAATGCTGGTTACCAGCATTTTCTCCTTTTCCAACAATGCTTTTCAAAGCCTTCTCTTTCAGGGTCGTTAAGAGTTGGGATCATGTGGTAAAGGGTTAAGCTGTACATCAGATCCAAGTGTTGTATGTTTAACTTTATACCAAAGGAAAAAATTTTAGACCAGATTGGAAGCAATTGCAGATGACAAAATTAATGTCACTCGAAAAATGAAATCTGTTTTTCAAAAGGGTAGAAAACATTGTGAGAAAAAGAGAAAATGCTGATTACCAGCATTTTCTCCTTTTCTCAAAATGTTTTCAAATGCTTTTTCCATCAGGATCATTGAAATGCCACCAACAGTTACTGTTTTCTCTATTTTTCAACCATTATAGCACTAACAGCTCATCTGAACAATTGTGGCTTTGAGAAAATAACTAAGTTTACAATACTGTGAAATCAAGACCAAAAGTCTCACTAAAATTCATGAACATTGTGCAGAAAATATTATTCATAAATAGCACCTCCTCTGTAAGACTGTCAAGAAAAACATTTTACCACCCATGGGACATAAAATTATACCCTATATATTGCATGCAAGGTTTTTTTGTGGTATTTGTCGAAGACAATACCACTATGAGTTCAGTATTGAATTTTGAAGACCATGTATTGTATTTTGTGCAAAGCCGAAGGAAATAAACCCAATTAGACTCAATTTTTCTCAGGCATATGAGTTTTTCGGTAGCACTCAGATATGTAATTGGAAATGGCATGTTAAAATACGCTGGGTAAGGCCATCGATCGTGGAAATACTAATTTTTGATTAAAAATAACTTCACTTGCTCATAGCCTTCTATTGGCGCAATGATACAAAATTTGTCTACTGATCGCTTGCTCCTTGGCTTTTTTGTTCCAAAACCAGTTCGTCCCATGGCTTGTTCATCCCATTTGATTGGGCATGAATATTTATAGATCGAAATAATTGATTGTAATGTTGGGAATTAAATGTTAACGGCCAAAGATATTTCAAAATCATAGTTTTCAGGTACAAACTTAATTTTATTTGATATATTCACATGGTTTCTCTCTCTATCCATCCTACATCCTACTGTCAAGGGACGTTACTCCTGACTCCTCCTAATGATCAAAGGGAGACCATCAATACAAAAATAATCCTAACTTTGTCATGAGTACTCTCCCTTCAACCAAAAAGGTATTCATTTGCTTAGTAGGTTGACTTTCAAGCCAATATCTGCATGATATTTCTCTTTTTCTTTCAAATTATTAATTCCACACAATGGCTTCCTTGACAAATACCACTTCAGTGTTTTCAACGCTTTGATTTTTAAATGCTTGGGCCTATTGTCCTACTTTATGATTGCAGATAAACATTTTTTTGTGTTGTCCAAGATAATCATGTCAAACATGATGACCAAGATTCATATGTATTGGACTAAAAGTGGCCTGTAGATTGCACATACTGTTTTTTCCAAAATTTGACCTAGTGACTTATTTTTCAACCAATGTTAACTATTTTTGAACTCCTGCTAGATAGTCCTTGCCAAGTTTTATGAGCAATGGAAGGAAAATGTGGCCTTTACAGTGCACACAAGGTAAAGGTTGAAAACTTACAATTGTAGACAACATTTGACAGACACTGCACAACCATTAAGACATTTCCTTTGTTTCAAAAGTTTCCACTTACATAGTCACTAGTTATTTGTTCATCTTATACTTGCCTACTTTATTTATATGACTAAATGATCAAGAGGGCAAAGTCATTCGAAGAAATTTATGTTTGCCACTTCAAAAAAAAAAACCACCCCATCCCCATGAAAATGCAATGGACACTGTGACCACAACAACTCACAAAGAACACATTGTGCCAAGGATAGGCTACCACTAACTCTTCAATGCTCTATAATACGTAACTCTATACCACACAGTCTGGAGTTTAAATAACCCTAAGTAAGAAGCCTTTTGAAAACATTTTGGGAAAAGGAGAAAATGCTGGTAACCAGGCATTTTCTCCTTATCCCATAATGTTTTCTACCTTTTCTGATACAAATATGATCATTTATGTCACATTTAATTTGTTGCATGCAAATGCTTTCAATGTGGACTAGTCTAAAATTTTGTTGCAAAGTGATAAAAAAAAAAGCAGCCAAGTAATAAATTTTATCAAATTGATTTACAATCAGGCAAAATAAATTCAATTTTCTTTAATCCAAGATGGCACCTGGAAATATGCAAAGAATTTATTACCTTGATAACTTGTGAAACAAGACAGATTAAGTATTTTTCAGATGCTTGTCTCTGAGATAACACTTTACAACTAGAAAACAGAACTTTAGACTTGTCCGTATTGAAATAATTTGCAAATAATAAATCAAAAATGATATATGAAAGGGTAGAAAACACTGCAGAACAACAAGAAAATGCTCATAACCAGCATTTTCTCCTTTTTCCACATTGTTTTCTAAAGTCCTATTCCTCACCTTTGTGAAAATACAGGTTCAATTCGAAAAGGGTTTTAAAAGGGGAATCAAAGATAAACTTAAAAGCTACTTAATATCAATTTTGATAAAGAGAAAATCTGCACTAACATACCTGCATATGGGAACTGGCGTCGGATCAAGAAAGTTCACGCATGGTGGAAATAAGTAATGGCACACAAATTTCTCCGCATGCCCGTCGCATCTTTCTTGAATGCTTTTCGTGGTCGAGATTGCATGCATCCTCTTAAGCAGATCTATGGCCATCTTTTCTTGATCGTCAAACAGATGTGATCGAGACAGATTGAGAAATACATTGCTGGTACCCAGAACTGATGCACATCGGGTACCGTTATACTGGGCACAAATCCCTGGAGTTCTGTAATGAGAAAACAAAATCCCTTTGAAATCAGATTCATATTTACTTAAAGCGCCAAATAAAATAAACAATTTCAGTTAAAAAAAAAAGAAAAAGAAAACTCAAATAAATGTTGCAAGACTGGTAATGGCCAGAATGTCTCTCGAATCAGACATTGTAGAACCAGCATCTGGTTAAAATGATCCCTTAAGTCTTAAGGCCTGTAGGCACTAGCAAACATTTGTTTATAAACACTACCAAACATTTGTTTGCAAACACTACCAAACATTTGTTTGGTGTTCATCATGTTTGGTTGCAAGATGTCTACACTACAACAAACAATGGCAAACAATGTTTGGTGATGTTTGAACATCATGTAATGCATCCATCACATGGTAACTAGACAGCTTCTGACTGGTCAATATACTTAGACACCACCAAACATCACCTAACAGAGCAAACAAAAATGAACATGTCAAAACATCACCAAACACTGTTTTGTGATGTTTGCATGTGTTTGCTGACTGGTCTACTCTAGCAAACATTTGTTTGCAAACATCAGCAAACATAGTGTTTCGTGCTGTTTGCAAACAAATGTTAGCTAGTATAGACAGGCCTTCAGATGACAAATTTTGGACTTGTCCAAATTGAAGGCAATTGCAGATGACAAATACAATAAGGCTAACTCAATGGAATTTGTCTTTGATATTGAGGGGAAAAGCAGAAAATGCTGGTCTGAAATTTTGTCAAATGATAAAGAGTTAAGAAATTTTTTTTAAGCAGCCAATGCATTGCTCTCATTCAATTCTTATTTCTACACTTAAAATTGTTGGTTGCATTTGCCCGGCTCTCTAAAAGATAAACTTTTCTGCACCATAAAGCAAGTTTGAGAACATACAGTCTGCTCTTAGATCTTACACCATTCCGCTTGTTCAGACAAGCCAGTCTAAGATAAAAATCTTACTGAGTTTTCTGTGAATGTATTTCAAAAGAGGTTCAGTTTATAATTATTTTGAACTGATAGATAGCACATAATCTGAATTCTAACAAACCAATGAGAAAAGAGGCTTTTGAAAATATTGTGGGAAAAGGCAAAAACGCTGGTGACCAGCCTTTTTACACCAAGTTTTCTACTCTATGAAAGACAAATACCTAAATTTACCATATATTATGCCATATTTAAATTGTCCTCTGTGACTGCTTTCAACTTGGAAATATCTTCATTCCTGTAGAGTTAACACTCCTAAAGAGTTAACTCTTCACTACACAATCTGGAGGCCCCAAAAATGAATGCTATTAAAAACATGTGGCAAAAAGAGAAAATGCTGCCCTTAACCAGCCACACATGACTTTTAACAACCCTGAAGAATAAGGCTTTTGAAAACATTATGGCAAAAAGAGAAAATGGTATTTTCCCCCTTTTGAGAGACCATTTTCATGTTTTTGGTAACAATTCAGTTGCTGTCTGCAAAAGCTTTCAACTTGGTCCAGTCAAAAATTTTGTCATTTGTTAAAGGGTTAACCCTTTACCACACAATCCCGACTTTTAACGACCCTGAGAAAGATGCCTTTTGAAAACATTGTGGGAAAAGGAGAAAATGCTGGTAACCAGCATTTTCTCCTTTTCCCGCAATGTTTTCTAGCCTTCCCAAAGAAATTCCAATTTTTGATTCACATTTATTTTGTCGTCTGCAAATGCTTTCAGTTTGGATGAGTCTAAACTTTTGTCATTTGGTAAAGGGTTAAGCCAAGGCTTCTTATGGCATCATCATCACCATCTTGAGAGAGACAAGGCTTCGATTGATTATGCTCATGAAAGATTCATCTGTTAGTCATAGAAAATCATTTAAAATGCAAGAAAAGATTGAAGAGATATGCAACACCAAGCTTTTGAAATTGCTATTTCTTGGTAAGATGAGATCCATTGCTCATGCAAGTTTGATTGCCCACAGTACCAGTCTTTGACATCAACGCTATCAGTTCAAGTTACAGTACAGCCTGATCTGCAACATGAAGCTTTCTTTGTTTGTATAGAAGTTTAACACCGTATTAACAGCCAAGGTTATATCATGGCAGTCAGTGCACCTACGCATGTGTTTCTTGGCCACACCAGTTATGGTTTGGTTTGTATAGGAGTTTAACACCATTTTAACAGCTTAGGTCATATCATGGTGGTCAGTGACGCACCCATGTTTCCTGGCTTTCTCACACCAGGACTGACACAACTTTCTTTCCAAAGCCATCGACTACTTTTCTCACATGTTTGCATCAGAGGTGAGAGGGGAAAAATCATCAAGAAGAAAGTTTGCCTCAACCAGGTATCGAACTCACAACCAACAGGTCACATGTCAGATACGCTTACTGAGAAGAAAGTCACTGACAATCTTAAATTTCTCATGTGAGTTTAACTCTTTACCAAACAATAAAATTTTTGGGCTGGTCCAAATTAAAAGCATTTGCAGACAACAAAATAAATGTGGCTCAAATGATGAAATTTGTCAATGAAAGGGTAGAAAACATGGTGGGAAAAGGTGAAAATGCTGGTTACCAATTTTGTCTTTTGGTAGAGATTCCAAGTTTTAACGATCCTAAGGAAATAGCCTTTTGAAAACCTTGCGGGAAAAGGAGAAAATGCTGCTGGTAACCAGCATTTTCTCTTTTTCCCACAAGGTTTTCTACACTTTTACAGAAAGATATTCATCATTTCAGCCACATTTGAATTGCCTTCTGCAAATGCTTCCAATTTGGACAAGTCTAAAATTTTGTCATTTGGTCGAGAGTTAACTGAATAAATTATACAACTTATCCTATATTGCTGTAACACAACAAAAGTTCCCTGTTGAAAGCTTTCAGGCTTTTCAAGATTAAACATGTCTTAACAAAAATATATAAATATTTAGGAGCCAGATTGTGCTAAGATGTGTTTTCGAGATAAAAGTGACACATTCTAACATATTAAATAAACACCCTACATTATCTGTAAACAGAAGTAGAAATGGAAAGAAAGGGAACCAGACATTAGGGACGTACTGTTAGACAGCTAGAGATGGGACACATGTGATATTGAAATTTATATCATTATTCTTTTGACAGTGAATCTCTCACACATTAGGCTTTAACAACCATATTTAAGAACTTTACAATTCAGAAAAATTTTAGCTCAGCTGGTTTTGAAGAAAACATCAAGGTTTTGTCAAAGCCGTGGCGCCATCATCTGCGTTGTCTGCCCTGTATGTGTCGTCGTGCAAAAACTCTTACATTTTATATAATTTGTATCATAACTGAAGATAATTGACTATATTTACTTCACAGTAGTTGTTGACTATCAAATGGAAAACCCATACAACAGTGGGCTGGTAACCATCAAAATATTTATTGACCCAGTTATGCCCCTTTTTTTACTTATTTTTTTCAATAACTTTGACATTTTATAATACCTCTGCCATCTCTGAAGATATTTACTTTCAACCTGGACTAGGTGTAAACTATCAAAAGGGAACCCATACAAAAGGGGCAGGTAACAGCTGAGAAAAAAAATTTAAAACTAGATTAAAAGTTGCCAAGTCACTCCATCTTTTGTTTAGTTTTTGCCTTATTTTAAAATTAATTCTTCTACTAGCAACTAACACTTGAACCGACCGACCACACAATAACAGATTGTCATCTTTACAATATTTACCATATTTTTAAATGGTATGATTTAAATTTAAATGCATTTCAACACCTGCATTGTTAAGTTAGCCCCTATTGGGACTTTACTGACTACCAATTACTTCACAATTTTTTTTTGTAAAATCAAAAACAACCAAAAAATATATAACCAATGGAAGCCATGACATTTCATAATCTAGAACAAAGAAAGCACTCAGTCCCTTTCATTAACCTTGGGGCTGCTAAGGGCAACTCACTGACCTTTTGCAGACAGCGTAGATCAAGATCAGGCTGCACAGAACATGCAGTCTGATCTTGGATCTACACTGTCCAATAAGGAAATATTTTTCTGCAGAAAATAAGTTTGAAATAGCATTAGTTGGGTTTTTACAATCAACTTGAGTGTTTCATTTATCCTGTTAACCCTTTACCACACAATCCCGACTTCTAACGACCCTGCAAAAGAAAGCTTATGAAAACATTGTGGGAAAAGGAGAAAATGCTGGTTACCAGCATTTTCTCCTTTTCCCACAATGTTTTCTACCTTTCCAAAATCGAATTTCAGTTTTTGTGTCACATTTGTTTTGTCGTCTGCAAATGCTTTCAATTTGGGCAAGTCTAAAATTTTGTCGTTTGGTAAGTAGTTAAGCAGGATATGGGTTAATTCCAAAACTTCTGTCATTTGAGGTACAAATAGTAGCTGTCGAAAATGATTTATTGTTGGGCTGCAAGCATGTGCTCATTTAGTCTCTTAGTCCATGATCCTTTTATGCTAACGGTGCCATGCAGAACAATGCCTGTTTTAAGCCCTACAGTGCTGAATTAACTCTTTACCAAACAACAAAATTCTAGGCTAGTCCAAATTGAAAGCATTTGCAGACGACAAACTAAACGGGAATCAAAAATAGAAATTTGATTTGGTAAGGGGAGAAAACATTGTGGCAAAAGGAGAAAATGCTGGTTACCAGCATTTTCTCCTTATCCCACAATGTTTTCAAAAGCTTTCTTTCTCAGGGTCATTAAAAGTCGGGATTGTGTGGTAAAGGGTTAATGAAATAGATAATTTCAATCTGGGAAACCATTCAAAATATTTTTATTTCAAGGTTTTTTTTGGCCAGAATATGTAACAAAGTAGCAGACAGTGTAGATCCAAGATCAGACTGCACGTTCTGTGCAGTCTGATCTTGATCTG
This sequence comes from Hippopus hippopus, assembly GCA_946811185.2. Taxonomy (NCBI): domain Eukaryota; kingdom Metazoa; phylum Mollusca; class Bivalvia; order Cardiida; family Cardiidae; genus Hippopus; species Hippopus hippopus. The sequence goes on along the minus strand of OX328099.1, from coordinate 4,184,077 downwards.
CACTGTCTGCAAAAACAGCTTCAGTAAGTTCCAGCACTTTATGGGTTAAGCCCTACACAGAAAAATCCTTTGATTTTATGACACTGAGGAAGAAGGATTTTGAAAACAATGTTGGAAAAGGAGAAGAAAATTCTAGTAACCATCATTTTCTACCCTAAGAAAGACAATGAGAAAGACTTAGGCTTCAGGTGTGGTGTGAAAAGGAGAAAATGCTAATGAAAGGCATTTTCTCCATTTCTTATACTGTTTTCTTTTTTTTTTATCAGTGACAAGTTGCTTGAGCTACATTGCTTTCATTGACAAATCCCATAATCTGTGCTACATTTCCTTAGCTGCTTGCTAATGCATAAACCAAAAGTTATGCCTGGGTAGCACAGTCGGTAGTGAACTTGAGACCAGAGGATCGCTGGTTCCAATCCCTAGCTTGACCAATTTCTTTCCGATGATTGATGATAATCATCCTGACAATATTTATTCTTCTCTCACCACTGATCATTGTTTCCATGAAGGTTATGTGGAAAAGCAGTCAGTGGCTTGGAAAGAATATTGTGCAGAGTACGGGTAAAAGAAACTCCAGAGATGAGCATAGATGAATGCATAGCCCACCACAACATAACTGAAAAAATGTGGAAAACTGTGTCAATCAATCAATAACCCCAGATGGATTACTAAATTTAAACAATAACTCTATTTATCACAATGCTTTACTGACAGTATCAACATCTGAAATTTGTTTGTAAACACTCTCCTCTGGCTATCAAGTTCTACAGATGTTTTCTTTTAGAAAGCGTCCAGAAACCTAATAACTCTGAAATAAATGAGCTAAGTGATAGTTTAACAGGTTACAAAGCCCTTAGTATAATTCATTTAAACTCATTACCACCTGTAGAGTTTTTTTTCCCTTCATCCTGCAGACTACTTCTGACACCATTGTGGAGAAAGTGCTGGTATCTTTCATTTTTTCTGTGTAGCTGAATGTGCTGGCTCTGGCTTTTGATCTACTTTTTGGTATTAATAACAAGTGAATGAATAGAAATTTATGACTGGTCAAAAATGTAGACATGCTTAAGTTAATTTAATTGTTTATAAGTTAATTGTCAGTCTATTTGCTGGCAAATTTAAGCTGTATATCTTTTTTTAAAGTTATTTCTTGTTACTTTTTCTACATGTTAAGAGATCTTAACTTATGTTGATTGTCTATATCTTAGGAGGAAATTTTCTAAGTTACTCTGCTGTTTAACTCTTCACTACACCATCTCAAGTTTTAAGAAAACAAGAATGCTTTGAAATCATAGTGGGACCAGCATTTTGTCCTTTTCCCATTATGTTTTCATCCTATTCAAAGTCAAATTACATTATTTGAGCCACATTTCAATGGTTGTCTGCAAATGCTTTGAATTTGGTCAAGGCCAAAATATTGTTGTTTTGTAAAAAGTTAATTGTCTTAGGAGGGAGTCCAGAAGTTTACTCTTTACCAGAGAACTAAATTATGAACTTTTCCAAATTGAAGGCAAATGCAGAAGATAAAGGTGGCTCAAATAATTGATCTTATCTTAGGGTAGAAAAACATTTTGAAAAAAAGAGAAAATGCTGGTTACCAGCAATTTCTCCTATCCACACAATGTTTTCAAAAGCCTTCTTTTCGAGGGTTGTTAATTAAAACAGAGGACTATTTGGTAAAGAGGTTATAGGAAAGGGTTTCAGTGCCCATGATAAGCCTGGCACTTCAGGCTGTCAATTAGCCCTGTAACTGTCTATCTGAATAAATGTCAGTGAGAATTCTGCAGCTATCTGCATCCCTAATCTCAATAACAGTTCATCACCCATCTTGTGGCCATCAAGTCTTTTCATGGCATGGCTGACCCTTAGTAACCTGCCACCCATGGAAAGGTTATTACAACCCTTAACCCTTAAAGTGCCTTTCAAGACTATAGTGGCCTTTGCGACCAGTGTAGATCAAGATCAGGCTGCACAAAACATGCAGCCTGATCTTTGATCTACACTGTCCGCTTTGCTTAAACACTCTAGACTACAGCAACTTTGAAATTGTGATAATTTGGTCTTATATCTGTACTGAAAATAATTATTTTGGGTCTGTGCGGCACTTTAGGGGTTAATATTTCTTGACAAATCCTTGTTCTTGCATCTAGGAGTAACATACCTTTATTTCAAGACAAACCAATAAGCCAAGAAAAAAAGAATACCTGCATTTCAGGTGACCCAACTGACCCTACCCAATGGCCCCTTACTGATATTTAACTTTTCTTTTTTGATTTTTGCCAGTTTCAGGCTATGTTTTATCCCCAGCAGTTTTGTTCCATTTAGGTAAACAGTGAAAAACACAGCCAATGTCTTTCAGACAGTAGGCTTAAACAAACAATTTCCGTTTCATCTATTTTGTCCAATGCATATTTTAGGCTGACCCATCTTTCAGACTCTTGAAATCAGCCTTTGCATGATTGCTGACTTCCTTCAAAACAGCAACCGCCATTCTCTCAGTCAATGTGAAAAAAATGTCCCCATTTCCAGGCACTAACAAAGTCGGATCATAGTCCAATACTTTGCTAATGTGCATGCATTATTTGGCTGATGTACCAACCACCACCAGGGAAGTACACTGCAGTCAAAATAAGGGGACAAGAGAAAGAAGACAAGGTAAAAATTTCTAGATGTCACATAAATGAATAAAAAGAGAATAAAAAGTGTCATTTTGAAAAATTATTTTAATCCCAACTAGTTGCAGTTATTTCAAACCTTTATCAAGGGACATATTGTTTATCCATATTGTTTATCAAGGGACATATTGTTTAGATGTCAAATGGAATTCGTAAACATATCATCTAATTATTTTGCAGCTGGTATGAATAACTCTAAAATCTATGGTCATTTTGCAGTTGTTATACATGATATGAGCCATGCTCCGGCAAAAGGGGGCATTATGCATCTCCGTGATCCATGGTACAAAGCAAACCATCACATACTTATAGATCCATATTATCCACCTTTTGAAACAACCAACTCAATCATGAGGTGGACTGGTTCTTTTACATACAGAAAATTGACCAATAGTGAAAAGTTTCGGCCCAGGTAAGCCTGCACAGAGTGCGCAGGCTGACCTTGGTCGATACTTTTTGCACTTGCATTAAGCCCCCTTTTTCACAGAGCATGGTTCATATATTTATAACAGAGAAGAAAATAGCTGGAATAATAATAGTAATAAAATAATTGAGCTTGTATTTGAAAGCATAGAAAACATTAAGGAAAAACGAAGAAATTGTTGGTTACTAGCATTTTCTCCTTTTCCAACAATGTGTTCAAAACTCATCTCTGTGAGGGTTGTTGATACAAATGACTGCATAGTAAAGGTTGAACTCTGTCCATGAGTAACTGATACAAAAGAATGGGAAAAGCCTCAATTTGACCCCACTTTCTCCCATATGCAATTGTAATTTTCCAGAAAAACACATCATGGCTATCAGGTTTGAGGGATCACCCAGGGGCCATCAGGGTCACAAGTAACTTCCTGTGATGGGTTCATACCAGGAACATCTAATTAATATGCTATGACAGCTACTGCTGGGAAAAATTGTCTTGCCTTAGAATACTCTAGATGCCATCCTCACTAAGTATCCTTAATCACAAATCCATTGCAAAGATTTCAATTCAAGCCGTCTGAATGCCCAAGACATTTTGTCATAGCAAAATCAATGGTATGCTTTGGTGTTCTAAACTTTAAAATTTGAAAAAGAGAAAATTTTAATTGAAGGTTAATGAGTTAACAACCCCTGTTTTCTGTACAGGAGAGTAAGCACTTTTATTGGGTGATCCAACAAACCTCAAAATGGTACAACCATCATTGAGTCAAGTATCAATGCCAACACTGCATCTTTTAACCCTTTACCACACAATCCCGACTTTTAACAACCCTTTCAGAGAAGAATTTTGAATTTCATCTAGTCCCAAGTTTTGTTGTTTGGTAAAGAATTAACTCTTTACCAAACAATCCTTGGAGTTTAAGTCATCTGAAAAGGCTTTTGAAAACATAGTGGGAAAAGAAGAAAATGCTGGAAACCAGCATTTTCTCCTTTACCCACAATGTTTTCTACCCTTTCGAAGACAAATACTATTGTTTGAGCTACACTGCAAATGCTTTAAATATGAAAGAGTCTAAAATTTTTTTGTATAGTTGAATTAATGTATTCATGAATTTTAGGGTCACAATATTTGAGCCTTGCTCCGACAAAAGGGGGCTTAATGCATCTCCGTGATCCATTGTACCAAGTAAGCCAGCACATACTTATGGATCCATAATATCCACTTTTTTAACAACAAACTTAATCATGAGACAGACTGGTCCTTGGATATACAGAAAATTGACCAATAGCGAAAAGTTTCAGTTCAGGTCAGCACAGGCTAACCTGGGCCAATACTTTTAGCAGATGCATTAAGCCCCCTTTTCATAGAGCATAGCTCATTTTTTATTACAGATTTGCAGACAAGCACTGCTGATCAGGAACATGCTATTTATTCGGCACAGTGTGAATAAATTAAATCATGCGTTGACTTAGCAGTAAAAATGTAATAAAATTTATATGCTAAACAACTTAAATACCTGTTGGAAATAATTAAAACCATTCCTTTAAAATCAGAAGCAGGATCATAACAATTACTGAAATGACATTATTTGGACTTTCCTAAAATTGAAAACAGTCAAAGAAATCTAAATGAATTAAACAAAGGTATTGTATGCTGAATTTGCTAGCACATGGCTGCAGTAGTTTTTTCATTGTAAGTTTTAAGTCAAAAAGGGTCTGTTTGTGTTGGAGTTGAGCTCTTTACTGCACTATCCCTGCTTTTAAAGACTCTATAGAATAAGCCTTTTGAATACAATGCTGGAAAAGGGGAAAATGCTGGTTACCAGCATTTTCTCCTTTTCCCACAATGTTTTTTATCCTATTACAGACAAATTTCATGATTTGAACCTAATTTAAATTGTCGTTTTCAAATGTTTTCAATTTAGAAAAGTCTAAATTTATGTTGTGTGGTAAAGAGTTAATGCCGTTTAAACATAGGTCATTATTATTACAGCGGTCAGTGCACCTACGCATGTGTCACCTGGCTTTCTCACACCAGTACTGACACAACGTTCGTTTCAAGTTAATGACTACTTTCCTCACATGTATCAGGTGAGAGGTTATTATAAATCACTGGACAAAAAGTTTGCCTCAGCCATGTATCCAACTAGCAACCACCAAATTACGAATCAGATACATCACCACTGAGCTACCCGGCAAAAAGGTTTTTGACTGGACTCCTAAATTTAAAATTATAGGAGCCCAGCTGGCTACTGAAGCAACAAAAGCACTGCATGCCCGTGCCAACACTCAGCTGAAGTTGCTTTGTTTTCAGTAAGAACTGTAAGTCGAAAAAGGGGCATAACCTGGTCAAAATACTTTGATAGTTATCTGCCCTTTATGTGTGGGTTCCCCTTTTGATACTTTACAACTTGTTTGAGTATGAGGTGAGTATCTTTGGTAAAAACAGATATAAAATGTCACAGTTTTTGAAAATTCTGTCGAAACGGGGGCATAACTATGTCAAAAATATTTTGATGGTTGCCTGCCCCTGTTGTATGGATTCCACTTTTGATAGTTAATAACTTGTCCTTGATATTTAACAACTTGTCGAAGTTTGAAGTAAATATTTTCAGTAATAACAGAGATATTATGAATTCATTATAAACTATCAAATTTTTTTCACCACAACAACACTGACAATGACAGCAAGGCTGAATAATAATTACAATATCTCAGTGTTTCCTTAAAAAAAAACAGAGCTAGGAATGTTAGTCTTCATCCTTCCACCCCCATTTTAACCTGATGAAAACATTATGGGAAAAGGAGAAAAAGCTGGTAACCAGCTCCTTTTCTCAGTTCCTTTTCTCCTTTTCTCATATGTTTTCTACCCTATCAAAGACAGAAATCATCACTCGAGCTACATTTACTTTGTCACCTGCAAGTGCTTTCAAGTTGGTCAAATCCAAAATTTTGTCATTTGGTAAAGAGTTAAACCTTTTCCTAATGATAACTTTTAGACTCTTCCAAATTAAAAGCATCTGCAGAAGACAACTTTGAAAGCCAGGTACAAATACACTGAAGTTCTTTGATGGGGTAAAATACATTGGGGGGTAAAGCAGAAAAAATGAATATGCTGTCTGCCAGCACTTTCTCCTTTTCCCACAATGTTTTCAAAACCGTTCTTTGTCAGGGTTGTTTAAAGTTGGAACCACGTGGTAAAAGATTAAAGCACTTATATTTTTGATGGACCCATAACTGTTATCATGTCTATTAAAAAAAAAAGCACAAGGCAACCCCCCTCATCTCTTTAATATTCATTTTATCAAGTCTAAAATAAACATACAACACCCCTTTCTTCATCAGCAACAGCCATTTCACTTCATAATAAAATACCTTTGTACCATTAGACCTTTACTATAAAAACTCATGCTTTAACAACTCTTGAGAAAACTGCTTTAGAAAACATTGAGGCAAATGGAAAAAAACCTGAATGGGGCAATGACAATCCTTACTTAATAATTGATTGATTAATTGAATGGTGTTTCATGCAATGCTGCTTCCAACATTATTCAGTCCTATTGCCTTATCTCTCATGATTATATTCATGTATGTCCTGGTTTCACCACTTCTACTAGCTAAGTGCTCCAATGGTCTTGCCCAAAAACATGCCCCAGAAAAACCAAGTGATTCAAGTGAGGATTGAACCTGGGACCCCAAGATTACTAATCCTACCTTTACGACTGAGAGATATGGGAACACACTATCCCCTAAATACTTCCCCCCAACAGCCCTGCCCAGTTAACTCTTTACCAAACAACAAAATGTTGGACACATCCAAATTAAAAGAGGTCAAATCAAATGTGGCTAAATGGTGACACTTGTCTCTGAAAAGATAGAAAACATTGTGGGAAAGGAAAATATGCTGGTTACTAGCATTTTCTCCTTTTTTCCACAATATTTTCAATAGCTTCCTTTCTCAAGGCTGTTAAACTCCAGATTGTCTGGCAAAGGAATAACCCTTTACCAACAAAGCTGAGTTTTCAGGCCCCATAGAAAAAAGCCTTTTGAAAACATTGTGGAGAAAATAATGGTAAAAAATGTATTTTACCCTATCAAAGACAAAATTCCATAATCTGAGTCACATTTAAATCGTCTGCAAATGCTTTCAATTTAGTAAAGTCTACATTTTTGTCGACTGGTAAAGAGCAAAGGGTATAATCCAAGCATTTCTACTGTTTTTATGCATCCCTGGCTATGAGGTACATGAGATATGTAAATACTAGATCGACTGATAAGCCCTTTTAGATATGTAAAACAGTTTATCTCTAAGAACATTCAACATGCGATGTTATCAAAGAGGGATAGAACTCAGTTCCACTCCTGAAACCTCTCTTTTGTCGTTAAGAGCCAAGTCTTTTTACTCTTTAACCGGTTGTTTTGCCTCTCACCTCTGATGCATGTAAGAAAAGTAGTCAGTGACTTGGAAAGAAAGTTGTGTTAATACTGGGAGAAAACCAGGAAACACATGCGTAGGTGCCTTGACCACTGCGATATGACCTACGCTGTTAAAACGGAATTAAACTCCAATACAAACAACCAAATTAACGCTTTAAACAAGAGGGCCAAGATGGCCCTGGATTGCTCACCTGAATTTTTGAGAGGACCATAGCCAAATTTTTTTGAGGTATTGAAACCTTAAAAACAAAATCATTATTTTGCCAAGCAATTTTGAAAAGGTCACCTGTAAAAGTCATTTCAAAATCTGTCACCACCCCTACAATCATCACCACAGCAATGATTTTGATGAATCAGAATTCTGCAAATAAATTTTTGGATAGATCACCCAAGGACAATTTCTTGAAGAAGAGCACATGCTCGATATTGACTAAAAACATAAGTCGAACAAGAGCACCACATGCAGGTGCCAACAATTGGCTGTTGTTTTTCGACGGATAAAAATTTCCCTAACAATTTTTGAAAAGGGTCACCCTAGGAACATTTCTGTGAAATTATTTCAAAATCTGACCAGCCTTTCCAGAGAAGAAGAATTAAGAAATTCCTCTTCATGTCCCTGTAGTGCAAATAGCTCCCACCATCAGAGCCATGTTTTTTGACAGATTGCAATTTTGTAAACAAGTTTTGAAAAGAGTCACCCACGGAACATTGCCGTGAAATTATTTCAAAATCTGACCAGCGGTTTCAGAGAAGAAGAATTTTTAAGAATTTCTTCATGTCCGTATGGTGTAAATAGCCCACAGCCATCAGAGCCATGTTTCTTGATGGATCAAAATTTCTCGACCAATTTGCAAAAAGGGTCACCCAAGAAACATTTCTGTGAAATTATTTCAAAATCTGACCAGCCGTTTAGAGAAGAAGAATTTTTAAGAATTTCTTCATTTCTGTATAGTGCAAGTAGCCCCCAGTCACCAGAGCCATGTTTCTTGACTGATCAAAATTTCGCGAACAACTTTTGAAAAGGGTCACCCAAGGAACATCTCTCTGAAATTATTTTAAAATCTGACCAGTGGTTTCAGAGAAGAAAGAATTTCTTCATTTCTGTATGGTGCAAGTAGCCCCCATTCACCTGAGCCATGTTTCTCGACGGATCAAAATTTCGCGAACAATTTTTGAAAAGGGTCATCCAAGGAACATCTCTGTGAAATTATTTTAAAATCTGACCAGTGGTTTCAGAGGAGAAGATTTTTAAAGAATTTCTTAGAAAATTCCATTTGGTTGCCACGGCAACCAGAGTTTTTGATGGAATCAAATTCTGTGAACAGTTTTTAAAGAGGACCTCCCAAGGAACATTCCAGCCAAGTTTGGTCCAAATTGGCCCAGCGGTTTAGGAGGAGTTGATGTTTAAAGAATTGTTGACGATGCACGATGCACGGACGCACGACGGATGACGGAAGATGGACACCCGGTGATCCTAAAAGCTCCCCTTGAGCACGTTGTGCTCAGGTGAGCTAAAAAGTATTCCATGTTTAAAAAACTCTCAGGAAGAAGGCTTTTGAAAAAGTTGTTTGAAAAGAAGAAAATGCTGGTAACCAGCATTTTCTTCTTTTCCAACAACATTTTCTACATTTCAAAGGCTAAATCTATCATTTGCATTATGTTCAATTTGAAGTCTGAAAATGTTTTCATTTCCAACTAGTCTAAATTTGTTGCCTGGTAAAGAGTCATCCCTTTAATAGATGACGAAACTTTACACTGTTCCATATCAAAAGCACTTACCGACAATTAATCACATGTAGCTAAACTGATGGTATGTGTCTTTGACATGGTAGAAAACATTGTTGGAACAGAAAGAAAATGCTGGTCACCTGAGCATAATCTTTTTCTACAATGCTTTCTACTCTTCGAACAAGAATATAGGGTTAACTTTAAAAAAGCCAACCAAATGAAACAGATATTTTAAGAGAAGGAAATTATAAGACACATCACACTCCAAATTCTAAAGGAATGATAGTACTAGAATATTTCACAAACTATCCAACAGTTTAGATCCAAGGTCAGACTGCACAAAATGTTTAAAAGTACCGTGCTGCAAATTGTTTGACTCTTTACCAAACATCAAAATTCTGAGCGAGAACGAATTCAAAGCATTTACAGAGGACCATTTTAAATGTACCTCAAATGATGCAATTTGCTTTTGATGGGGTAGGAAACAGGGTAGGAAAATCAGCATTTTCTCCTATTCCCACTATTTTTTTCTAAAGCTTTTTTGTTAGGGTCAATTAATGTCTGGATTGTGTGGTGAAGTGTTACCTTCTTTGCAGCGAACTATGAAAATAAATTCAAACTTTTTCTGGGGGTCTAAAATCAAACTTCAAATGCAATTGTACATGATTCAAGGTCATGGTATAGCATCAGGCTTCAGACGATGAAGATACAGGATCAGATTTTTCCTTCAAATTGATTAAAACCCAGGTTTGTGTTGTAAAGGGTTAAAGTTTTATTGTATGGTGTTAAATGCTTCTTTCAACATTATTTCATTTATATCATGGCAGCCAGTGCACCTATCCATGCTTGCCTAGAGTGTCTTTTACCAGTACTCCGCACAGTATTCTTTCCAAGCCACTGGCTGCTTTCCCACAAAACCATTGTTAAAACAATGATCAGTAGTGAGAGAGGAATGAATCCTGTCGCAATGACTATCATCGATCTTCGGAAAGAAATTGGCCAAGCCAGGGATCAAACCAGGAACCCCCTGTTCTTGAGTCCTGTATGCTACTGACTGCGCTATCTGGCTCGGCAAAGGGTTAAAGAGGAAATAAGATGAAGGATTAATGGCTCTCAAAATAGGATAAATCTTTTACAAGTACTGATATGTTCAAAGGAAGAGGTGAAAAAACAGCCAGTAGAGATGAAAAAGAAGATCAATGAAGGACATTTAGATGCTACTGTTAAAATTAATTTATCATGGAGCTAATTTGTGAGAGCTACTGGAGAATCTAAGAGGCTTTGAGTTATGTCTGAAAAAATATTGAAACATTAACTTGACTAAAGCTTAGCAGCTTGGATCTGGCAAATATTGAAACATTAACTTGAGTAAAGCTTAGCAGCTTTCTCCATCATCTTTGAACTATAATTTATCTTTAATTCTTTAACAAACAACACAATTTTGGACTTTTCCTAATCCAAAGCATTTGCAAATGACAAATCAAATATTGCTGACATGGTAAAGTTTGTCCTGGAAAGGCTAGAAAACATGGTGGGAAACAGAAAAAAAATGCTCTTTTTTACAGCATTTTCTCCTTTTCCCAAAATGTTGTCATAAGCTTTCTTCCTCAGAGTTGTTAAAATTAGGGACTGTGTTGCAAAGGGTTTGATAATCTTTTGTAAAGCTGGTCCTTATAGATTTTAAATGATCTCAGGTTCTGATTAAATAAATGGTGTTAAATGGCCCTTTCAACATTATTACAGTCATATCAAGGCCACAGGTCACAATGTCATATTTATGTGTGACACACAAGTACTTGGCTAGAGCTCTGAAGTGTCTTTCCCAAGGACACTCCTACAAAAAAAGTTAGAGCTTCTAGTGACGCTTAAGCCAGGAGTCTCCAGGTTGTGAGTCCTATACCAAAAATACCACTGGGCCATGCAGGGGCATAACCCCCACCCTGGGGTCAGATCAATTGATGGATGGGATGACAACAGAAGATACCAGGGCAAATCTGTAGGCCTAGTCCTCTCCAGAAGAAGACCAGTGAAATACAAAATTTTATGCACATTTCTTTTATTTTTGATGTAACAGAATATCTATTGTAGTCATCTGACATGTTTCTTTTTCTGAATTTTAAAGATACTGAATAATATTCATCAGACTTAAAATTACTTATGAAAAGTAATTATTTGTCCTTTTTCTTTAGTTGCTATGATACATGTACTAATTCTGACTCACAATCTAGAGAGTTTTGTAATATTGTCTGCTGCAGATGCATCGAAAATGTCTGCAATTGAAGAAAAGTTATGGTTGTGACTCAGTCCGTAATTTTCGGTGTACGACTTAACCCTGTACCACACATTGCAATGGAATGGCCTTTTGAAAACATTGTGGGAAAAGGAGAAAATGCTGGTAACCAGCATTTTCTCCTTTTTCCCCACAATGTTTTATTCCCAGTCAAAGAACTTCAGTTCATTACTACTTGCGAATTTGTCAGTCTGCAGAATGCTTTGAATTTGAAAGAGTCTGGAATTTGTTGTTTAGTAAAGAGTAAACCCTTTACCAAACAACAGTATTTTGGACTTGAGCAAACTGAAAGCATTTGCAGACAACAAATTAAATGTAACTCAATTAATGATTTTTGTCCTTGATACCGTAGAAAACACAGTGGGAAAAGGAGAAATTGTTGGTTATCAGCATTTTCTCCGTTTCCCACCATGTTTTCAAAAGCCTTCTTTTTCAGGGTTGTTAAAACTCAGGATTATGTGGTAAAGGGTTAATGGGGCTCTCCAGTTGTCTCTTGAGCTGTAATTGGCTGTTTGTTGTGACTGTCAAAATCCATTGTGTTTGGCTGATTCATCTCTGAGTTTTTGTCTAACTCTTTACCAAACATATACCAAGTTTTAACAAGAGGGCCTTTGGCCCTAAAGCACTCACCTGAGCATAGTCATCAATGGTTGACAAAGCTGAAAAGATCCTGGTTTAAATGATGTAAAACATGAATGTAAGTGACCTAATTTTTTGACCCAACAGGACACAATTTCAAATTTGTCCAAGATATTATCGAGACAAACATTCTGAAAAAGTTTCATGAGTATCAGACTGAAAATGTGGCCTCTAGGGTGCACACAAGGTTTTTCTAATATTTGGCTCAGTGACCTAATTTTTTACCAGAAACGACCCAATATCATCAAGACAAACCCTCTGACCTAGTTTAATGAATATCGAGCTGAAAATGTGGCCTCTAGAGCGTACACAAAGTTTATCTAAAATATAGCCCGGTGACCTAATTTTTGACCCCACATGACAAAATTTTAAACTTGTCCAAGATATCAACATTTTGACCAAGTTTCATGAGTATAAGGCTGGATATGTGGCCTGTCGAGTGCATACAAGGTTTTTCCAAGTTTTGGGCCAGTGACCTACTTTTTGACCCAACATGACCCAACTTTAAACTTGTCCAAGATATTATCAAGACAAACAGTTTTGAGTTTAAGACTGAATTAGTGGCCTCTAGAGTGCACACAAGGTAGATGTTTATGACCGCAAGATGGACAATACACTACGCACAACGGACACAGCACAATCACAAAAGCTCACTTGGTGCTAAGGTGAGCTAAAAACCTGGATGAAGAAGGCTTTGGAAAAAAAAAAAAATGCTGGGAAAAGGAGAAAATGCTGGTTACAACAAGAGAAAATAATGGGAACCAGCATTTTCTCCTTTTGCCATGATGTTTTCTCCCATTTCAGAGGCAGATCATACCATTTCAGCCCATTTGGTATGTTGTTCTGTACAGATGCTTTGGCTGTTGACTAGTCAGAAATCACCAAAAGTCTTCATGACCCTAACATGGCACTGTTTTCTTGATTGAATGGTTTTCAACTCTTTACCAAACAACAAAATTTTAGACTGGTCCAACTTTTGCAGGCATTTGCAGGCGACAAATTAAAAGAGGCCAAAATGATGAGATTCATTCTTGATAGGGTAGAAAACATTGTGGGAAAAGGAGAAAATGCTGGTTACCAGCATTTTCTCCTTTTCCCACAATGTTTTCAAAAACCTTCCTTTCTCAGGGTCATTAAAACTTGGCATTGTGGTAAAGGGTTAAGTCGCTTTTGACATTATTTCAGTCATATCAAGGCAAAAGCTCACATATTTTTGTATTTCCTGGGTTTTACCAGTACTATGCTAGGGCTCTGAGGTGTCTTGCCCAAGGATACTCCCACGAAAAACGAAGTGGATCCAGTGAGCCTCAAACCCGAGGCCTCCAGTTTATGAGTCCCACACTCTACCAGTGAGCAATGCAGGACCTGACACCATTTTCTAGTTGAGCTATATATAAGAAGGAATTTCTGAATGGAAGATCTTCAAAATTTCTTTCTGTCAAATACCCCCAAAAATATGCCAAAACGACAGCATGATATCTGAAAACATATGAAGTATTTTCAAGAAAATTCATTCTAAAATCCTGCATGCAGTTTCTGATAAGATTACTAAAGCCTTCCCATTCCATTGCCATGGCAATCACTGATTACAGAAAGTCTTACATGAAATTCAATCCATTTCCCAAAGATTCTGGAAATAATTGTCTGGAACTGTGACTCCTTTCTTTATCAAAAATTCACCACCCATTCTACTTTTCATTGCAATAAAAATGCTATAGTTGATTAAAAAATTTTATCAACCATTTCAGTTATGTTTTAGTTAGTACCCTTTCCTTTGAATAAGTAAATTTTACTGGGATCTGTGACAAGTCATAATTTTAACTTCAGCATGATAAATACCAGTTGAATGTATTATTTTATAAAATAAAATTTAATGTGCATTAAGAAAATTTTGAAAACCTTGTAAATATCAACAATAGGCATGAATCCAGATTTAACACTTTATCAAACGATCCAGTGTTATGAAAACTTGGAAGCTTTCGAAAAACATTGTGGTTAAAGGAGAAAATACTGGTAACCAGCATCTACTCCTTTTCCAATAATGTCTCCAACCTGTTCAAATACAAATTCCATTATTTCTGCCTCATTATATCTGTTGTTCACACAACAAACATTTCATTTTGCTGAAATCCAAGGTATTTCCAGACAGCAAATTAATTTTGGCTCAAAGGATGAGTTTTGTTTTCCCAATAGTAGAAAACATTTTGGGAAAATAAGAAAATGCTGGTTACCTGCATTTTCTCAATTTCCCACAATTTTTTCATAAGCCATCTGCTTCAGGGTCGTTAAAACATGGCAAGTGTTCATAGTCTGATACCTGAAAAAATATGCAAAAAGGACTAACTGCTCACTTCATCTTCTTTCCACTTGCCATGATATTTCCACAATATTTTAACCCTATATGTATTTTAATTACCCATTATTTAAACCCTTTACCACACCATCCCGAATTTTAACTACCCTGCCAGATAATACTTTTGAAAACATTGTGGGAAAAGGAGAAAATGCTGGAAACCAGTATTTTCTCCTTTTCCCACAATGTTTTCTCTCATATCAAATATAAATCATATCAGTAGATCTAAGTTGTCCTCTGCACATGCTTTCAATTTGGATAAGTCTAAAATTTTGTGCCGAGCTCCAATAGCTCAGTCAGTAGCGTACAGGACTTGAGAACGGGGGGGTCGTGAGTTCGATCCCCGGCTCGGCCAATTTCTTTCCAAGGATTGATGATCATCATTGCGACAGGATTCATTCCTCTCTCACCGCTGACCGTTGTTTCGATGATGGTTATGTGGGAAAGCAGCCAGTGGCTTGGAAAGAATATTGTGCGGAGTACTGGTAAAAGAAACTCCAGGAAAGCATGGATAGGTGCACTGGCTGCCGCGATATAACTGAAATAATGTTGAAAACGGCGTTAAACACCATACAAACAATCAATCAATCTAAAATTTTGTGGTGTTGTAAAGAGTTAAAAGGATGTTTTCCAAGTCTTCTGCTACAACTTTGTTGCGGAAAATAATGAATTAATCTGTTACTAAAGTCAAGTTATGTGAGAAAATATCATTTTAATCAAGCTAGAAAATACTTAATGCAAGAAAATGTGCAACTTAAATGATGGATCCATGTTGAAGCACTGTAGTAAAGACCCAAATCCTCCACCCCCAAACAGATGTTGGCAATATTTTATTTTGACAGATCAAGATGGCAGGTTCTGATGGGGGTCATGAAAAAAAAGTCAATGGTGAAATTTAATTTGAAATCTACACAGTGGTTACACTGTTGTACGCTTTTGGTGTGAACCCATTACCAAGTAATCCCAAATGTCTGGTGAACCTGGGCAAGAAAACTTTTGAAAACATTGTGGGAAAAGGAGAAAATGCTGGTAACCAGCATTATCTCCTTTTCCCACACTGTTTTCTTAACTTTTACAGACAAATCCCAACATTTGGGACAGAAGGCTTTGAATGAAAACCCTTTATCATCATCACATTATAACAGATCCATACAATCTTTTTTTTTTTTTTAAAACAACCTACTAAATCATGAGGTGCACTTGTCCTTTGGCATGCAGAAAATTTTCCAAAAGCAAGAAGTTTCCACCCAGGTCAGCCTGCACAGACTGCACAAGCTGACCTTGGCTGATCCTTTTCGAAAATGCATTAATCCTCCTTTTCACAGAGTATGGCTAACATTTAATGAAATGGACATTTGAAGTCTCTGCTCACCATGCATTATTGCAATATCAAAACTTGAAAATGCAAAGATGCCCTAATCATTTTGAATGGGCAGGATGGAAGCAACTGAATTTCAGCAATCTCTGAGCACCTTCATACAACTCTAACCATTTATAAAAAGATATACACACAGATGTCATTGAGTGATCCCTACAGCTCCCTTTCCACTGTAAAAATCTATAAACCTTCAAAACTTTAAAGTTTAACGTAGACAATGCCATGTTGCACTTGTCATATCGATTCAGCAGAATGGAGGATAATAATTTCCCCAGTCTCAGAGTATCTTCACACCACTCCAACCATTCATAAAAAGACACAGACAAACATATGGCTTGTCAATAAACATTGAATAATCATTTCATCTTGCTTTCAACTACTCTGTATCAGCCTATCAACATTTAAAACTTTAATGTTGATCCTGGAGAAAGCCAAGGCACATTTATCATATTGATTTGGCAGAATGGAGGATAAAACACCCACAATCTTTGTTGATCTTTATACAACTCTAACTATTCATAAAAAGACTTATACACCAAACGTAGCTTGTCAATAAACATTGAGTGATCACTGCAGTTTCCTTTTAACTGTATAAGCCTATCAAAATTCAAAACTATTAAGTTGACCCTAGAAACTGCCAAGTTTTATTTATCATATTGGTTCTGAAGGATGGAGGATAAAATTTCCACAATTTTTGAACAATCCTTATACAACTCTAATCATTCATAAAAAGACTCAGACAAGACAAACATAGCTTATCAATAAACATTGAGTGATCAATGCAGCTTCCTTTCAACTATATCAGCCTATCAACATTTAAAACTTTTAAGATGACCCTAGAAAACACTATGGTGCATTTATCATATTGGTTTGGCAGAAAGGAAGACAATTATTAATTTCCACAATCTTTGAGAATCTTTATACAACTCTAATCATTCATAAAAAGACTAATAGACAAAAAACATAGCTTATCAATAGGCACTGAGTGATCATTGTAGCTTCCTTTCAACTATATCAGCCTATCAACATTTAACACTTTTAAGTTTACCCTAGAAAACACCAAGGAGCACTTTATCATATTGATTCTGAAAGGATGGTGGATAAAATTTCCACAATCTATCAGCATCTTCACACCACTCTTACCATACGTAACAAGACATAGACAAAAATATGGCTTATCAATAAACATTGAATGATCATTGCAGCCTATCAACATTTAAAACTTTCAAGTATACCCTAGAAAAACACCAAGGAGCATTTATCATATTGATTCTGAAGGATGGTGGATAAAATTTCCACAATATCTGAGCATCTTCACACCACTCTAAGCATTCATAAAAAGACATAAACAAACATATGGCTTATCAATAAACACTGAGTGATCACTTCGGTTCTCTTCACTATATTGAGCCTAAAACTTACAGCCCCGCATTAAAATAGGGGACTGTGTAGATCAAAGATCAGACTGCATACTGGCATTCTGTACAGTCTGATCTTAATCTACACAAACTCAAAAAAAAAACCTTTCGTTGTGCTTTGTTCTATACCCACTAGAGTTGTTAACACCTTTAACTAATGACCCCAGGGAAGGGCTTTCGAAAACATTGTGGGAAAAGAAGAAAATGCTGGTTTCCAGCATTTTCTTCTTTTCCCACAATGTTTTCTACTCTTTCCAAGAGAAATCAAATAAATTGGTTCACATTTAATTTGTTGTCTGCAAATGCTTTCAATTAAGATAAGTCCACATTTTTTTCGTCAGCTGAAGGTTATGTTAAGCAATCATGAAAAATAATATACAAAATTACTATTTCTAATGAATTAAAGTCCCACATACCTTTTACTTGCATCTGTTGGGAGTACCAGCCAAACAGGAATTATGAAAAATAAGAAATAAAAGTACTTTGTTAAGCACATCTTTAATGAATGTGTCTTAGCCTCACTCTACAATGTTTTAAACGTTTTTGTCCCTTTTAATTTTCACTTTTTTATGGTGTCCCTTTCTTCGGTCCCTTTTGTCATCCCAATAAACTTTTATAATAATTCCTCAAACAGTATTTTAAAGTCATAGAATAATTTCAACTAAGGTACATCTTTTATGGGTGTCATGTAACATCACCCAACAATATTCCAGACTTTTTCTTTCTTTATTTCTTTATACTTCTCATTCTCACGAATACTTCAGTTCCTTTTGTCTCCGGGCTTTTTCCGCAAGCCATATACAATAGGAGTCACATGTTTCTAATCCAGAAAAGTCACATCAACGTTCTGTTCTCTGCACATAATTTCTGTCTAATTGTCACGTTGCTCTCGCCTAAATTTCGTCTTGAGCTGCTAATTTCCAATAAGGGGGGACAGCCTTCAGCACTATTGTTTGAGAAGAGTCCTTTCTTTGTCAAAAATTTATTTCTTAGTTTGAAATAACTCTTTACCACTCACTGCGTAATTTTAACATCCAAGAGAGACAAGGCTTTTGAAAAAATTGCGGGAAAAGGAGAAAATGCTGAAAGCAAGCATTTTCTCCTTTTCCCACAATGTTTTCTACCTTCTAGAATAGAAATATCATATTTTGAAAAACAATTGTCATCTGCAAATGCTTTCAATTTAGACAGGGCTGGTAAAGAGTTAACCCATTAATTTCTGCCACAAATCTGCTGCAGGCAACTTTGAAATTTCCTTTTGAAAACATTGTAGGAAAAGGAGAAGATGCTGGTGACACATTTCCCCTTTTCCTGCAATGTTTTAATTGCCTTTCAAAAAACAAAGTTCAATTTTTGAGTCACATTTCTTCTGTCCTCTGCAAATTCTTTAACTTTGGACAAACCTTGATTTTTCTTTGAAAACATTGTCGATAAAGGAGAAAATGCAGTTAATGAGCATTTCATCCTTTTCCCACATTATTTTATTCCACTTCCAAAAACAGATTTCAAGTCATAATATTTTGGTCCTCTGCAAATTCTTTCAATTTGGACAAGCCTATTATTCTGTCTTCTAGAACAACAGTTAAAAACATGTAATAAATATTCATGACACAAGAAAAATTTTTGAGAAAATATTATAAGCTCATCCATAACAAATCACCAACATAATGACATTTTCACTAAATCCCTCTTGCACCACTTATGACTACAATTATTACCCAAGGGTTTATCATCATGGAAAAATCAAAGCGACTGTAACTACAAAGAGAGCTGTGTGATTGGCCGAGACAAATTCTGTCTCAACCTATCAGATTATTTGTCTTAAGAGTTTTAAATAAGAATTGAACTTATAGTTTAGGAGTTTAAACCCTTATTATATTATTGATAAATCTGAAGTTACGGTACATTGTAATTAGAATTCTCAAGCACTTCTGGAATAGAGGGTCACAATGAACGAAATAATTCTCCAAAATAAACCCAAGATTCAACATCGAGTGGAAAAAAAAAAAAACCCACAGAAGCAGTAATAAAGTCTATGTGTCTTGTCTCGAACAACAAAAAAATTCACAGTTCAAAAGATGTAATAAAAACTGAGAATAAAGTCTACTTCTTGTCTCTTCGGTAAAGAAACTAGAGTTCAAAAGCAGAAAAAATGACAACTGAGCATGTCTACGTCTAGTCTCGTTACACCTCTTGCATGTCTTAGGAGACAGCTCTCGACTGAGCGCCATGGAAACAATTTATCATGTTTTATCAAACCTCTCTATTGACTCTCCACAGAGTTACAGACATGCAGAACTACTTAATCCTTTACAGAACTATCCCGCCTTTTAATGACCCTGAGTAAAAGGCCTTTGGAAAAAATTGTAGGAAAAGGAGAAAATGATGGTAACCAGCATTTTCTCCTTTTCCCACAATGTTTTCTCATCCATCATATACAAAGCCCACCATTTAAGGCATGTTTTATTTGTCATCTGCAAATATTTTCAGTTTGAACAAATCTATGATTTTGACTAAAGTATATATCCTTCGAGCTAAAAACGTGACTTTGATTGCTTTAGCGTACAGCATACATCAAGAGCAGACTGCACATTCTGTGCAGTCTGATCTTGATCCACACTGTACGCTATCTTGTAACAGAATCTGGATGTAAAAGCTTTGAAGTTGCATCATTAAATCAATGCTCATTAATTCAGCTCACTCCAAGTACTTATATCCTTACCAAACAATCTGGCATATTTCACTGAGGTAGAAGGCTTTTGAAAACATTGTGTGGATTGCAGAAAATGCTGTGCAATCAGCATTTCCTCCTTTTCCAACAATGTTTTCTACCCTTTCAATGGCAGATCCCAGCCCTCAAGTCTTAATTTAATTATAATATCTACAAATGCTTTCACAAGTCTTCAATACAAACAATGCTGACACTGAGATCCATCATACTGGTGCTTTGTGATACCAAAAAGCAAGAGTCTTTGGAAAACATTTTGACAAATGGAACAAATTGTTTAAATTGAGTATTTTGTCAATTTGTCACAATGTTCTCTTGACTGTTTTGTGTCTTCTTTGAGCAAAAAATGATGCTATTATTGGAGGTTTGTAACGAAAGCAATAATTGAACCATGCTCTGTGAAAAGGGGGCTTAATGTACCTGCAAAAAGTATCGACCCAGGTCAGCCAGCGCAGTCCGCTGACCTGGGCCGAAACTTTTTGCTATTAGTCCATTTTCTTCATGTCCAAGGACCATTCTACCTTATGATTTAGTCATTTATTGGAGAAAAGGAATATAATGGATCTATGATTATGTGATGAACTGCTTGGTACAATGCAGCACAGAGATGCATTAAGCCCCCATTTGCCAGAGCATTGGCTCAATTGTTTTTTATGACATCATGTAAGGGGTACTAGGTAAAGTAACAGACCATGATATCATGTTGGAATTCTTTTCCATCCTTTCTCTTAGACAATCTCTCAGAGCAGATTATCCTTTACCCTACAACTTCCAAGTTTTATTGACCTTGAAGTAGAAGCCTTTTGAAAACACTGTGGGAAAAGGAGAAAATGCTGGTAACCAGCATTTTCTCCTTTTCCCACAATGTTTTTTATCTTATCAAAGACAGACACCATCATTTAATCATTTTGTTTTTTGTCATTTGTACATACATGTACTTTCAGGACCAGTCCAAAATTTTGTTGTTTGTTAAAGATTTAATATGTTATCTCAAATGAATGCTTTAAATCTGAACCAGTCCAAATTTTATTCTTATGAAGTTTAACACATTAAATGAAGCCGAGAAAATATTTGATATTTGACCATCAGAAAAATAATTCAGAAATTATTCAGTAGTGCCGGATGATTTAAGTTTCTTACAGAACTTTCAAGGCAGAGCCCATATTCCAATTTAACTCTTAACCAAACGACATAGATTTATACTTAAGTCCAAATTGAAAGCTTTTGCAGATGACAAAATCAATATGACTCAAAAATTGAAATTTGGTTTGGGAAGGGTGGAAAACTTTGTGGCAAAAGGAGAAAATGCTGGTGACCAGCATTTTCTCCTTTTCCAACAAAGTTTTCAGAAGGCTTCTTTCTTAGAGTCGTGAAAACCCGGGATAGTTTGGTAAAGGGCTAAGGATAGATGTAATGTTCATAGATAAATGTTTGCAATTTAATATTTTTCTGGAAACATGATTTTTCCATTATTTATAATGTGAACTAGTACTTTGTAACCCATCTCATCATACAGAATACATAGAGGAAATTTGTTTTTTACGGTGAAAGATCGAAATTTATTTCATCTCGTGAACATCATCGGTAATATTTTCACTTTAGCCTCTTACAATACCGTTCATGGTTCCATGTTTATAGTTGTAGTTTGGTTTCAAATGTGTACATACACAAGTAGATAGTTCTTTGACATTTACACCAAAAGAAGAACGAAATAATTTATAGAGGGGTTAAGTCCACCTATTTCCGCAAAAATATTAATTCTAAGAGACTTTCGCTGCATTTTTTGTGTCTTTATCGAACATGAAAATCAAAAACTTTCCACGCGCATACGTCTTAGCAACAGTGACGTCATTTTTTCCCGAAACGCCGTAGCAGTACGAATTCCCACACAAACTGTGGTTGGTTTCTCTTGCTTCACGCGTTCATGACTGAAAACTGATCAGAACCAAAAAAGGATAATACACTAGTGTATTATCGAAAATAAGTCATGGGTTTAATACACTGCTGGAGACGGTTTTATGTGATAAAACATTGTTATAAATGGAACAGATGCAACTATAGGTAGTTTGCAGTTCATAGGGACCCCCTGAATTTTGAAATATCTTGAAAAATACCGTATCAATTTTTATGAAACTTCTCAAGATCTTTTAAAATGACCTTACCAACTCTCACAGTGAAAATCAGAAGTTTTCTTTTGCAAAAAAGAACATTTTGCCTATTCCAGTACTGTCAAATTTTTGCTCTAAAGCTTAAGATTCTCCGACGGTTTCGCACAGTGACTAGAACAGCAAACATAAATGGACAAGTGCATGACTTCAGAACGTCACTTCAGTTAAATATGAGGCCCTGAAATTGTTTTCTGTACAAATAATATAGTTCTATACTTTCCCATAGATACATGTATCGCTGTTGACACTTTCATTCTAACTTTGAAGTCTAAAATGATTTGTCCAATGTCTTCCTATAATTATGGTGTCTGTTCTCCAATATTTGATTAAATTTTATATTCAACATGGCTTCAAGTTTTTATACTACTTCTGTTGAGATATGTGTTCAAAACCACCTGACACTTAAAGGTCCTTCATGGTTTGAATCTTTTTTCGCTATGATTTTTTTTCAGTTCGCCTATAATTAGCTGAATTGTATTATGGTCACACTCATAGGGTGGTAGTCTTAAAGACACTGTGTCCCTTTGACTGTGAAAATTCATCCACAACAATACGTTTCAGCTTGTTTATGGAACTTAACCATTTCATACAATGCACCCTTCTTCATTTTATTGTTGTATACTATACCACACGATGTGAGCCAGAGTTTGACTGGGTTTTGGAAAAAAAAAACGTCTATGGTTGGGCGTGGAAAAGAAAGCAAAGTGTAAACAAGTGTGTGCAGGTCTCCAATATTGAATCATTAAAATAAAACCCAAATAAAAAACGAGATCAGGGCCTCAAAAGTTGAAGTTTTTACTATTCAAACAATTGATGACCACAGTTACAGTACTTGCATGAGAATCCTTTTCATAAACTGGTAAACCCTTTACTTGGAATAGCCTTCAATCCTCCCACTGTTTTTAAGCTGGTAAAGGTAATATTATTAAGTATGCAAATTTTCAGTACAATAGCTAAAGCATTTTTTGAGATATTTCAAAATTCAGGGGCTCCCTATGAACCTCAAACTACCTATACCTACATGTAGATGTTTAACTCTTTACCAGATAACAAATTTTGTACAAATTGAAAGCATTTGCAGATAACAAATCGAATGTGGCTCACATAATGAGATTTGTCTCTAAACCTGATGAAAACATTAAGGGAAAAGAAGAAAATGCTTGTTTCTAGCATTTTCTCTTTTTCCCACAATGCTTTTAAAAGCCTACTTTTTCAGGGTCATTAAAAGTAGGGATTTTGTGGTAAAAGGTTGAATAAAAATACCATTCTCATAAAAAAACATTATCTTGCATAATGCTTTGACATATGACCCAAGTTCAATGGGTCCCTTGTTTATTCTCAAAGGGGCTTTTAACTCTTTATCAGACAACAAAGTTTCTGACTTGTGCAAATTGAAAGCATTTGCATACGACAAAAAAAAATGTTAAAAAAAAAAAAATGAAATTTGTTTTGGAATGAGTAGAAAACATGGTGGGAAAAGGAGAAAATGCTGGTTACCAGCATTTTCTCCTTTTCCCATCATGTTTTCAAAGCCTTTTTTTCTCTGGGTCGTTAAAAGTCGGGATTGTGTGGTAAAGGGTTAAAGTCTTGACTCTGATGTTATCTTATCTACTGAACATTCTTAGAAATACATGTACTTATATAAGCCTTTAAGAGGTAAAATAAGACGCAATGGATATTTTCAGTATGCAAAGAAAAAAACTTACCAATCTTGTATTTTCAAGGTTTTATTTTTACGTAGAGAATATAACAAAACATATGTAATTTTGTATATCTACCCTCCGACCCGACGTTTTTTGCAGTCTGATCTTTATCTAAGTTGTTCTAAAGATCATTTGTGCCCAGTACTTCTAAGATTGTCTCCTTCAGTTGTAGAGGTACATATTTTGAAGGATGTGAAAAAACAAATTTTGAAAACATAATGACAGATGCAAACTTTGCTCATTACAATGTGTTAGCAAATTTTATATTATTTTACCCAATTAACGAGTTTAAACGACCCTGATGGAAAGAGCATTTTAGACAAAAGCAATCTAGTAATTGCAATTATTTGGGTCTTATTTTCAGTGTTTAGATGTCGGATGTGTTTCTTCCACCCTCTAGGGGTTTAAATTAAATGTAAAAGCTTACATGTGATTCTGCATTAATCCAATTTTTTTGCACAAAGACTTGTTTTATTCAAATCTTTACCAGCTGACAAAATTTTAGACTTGACCAAATTGAAAGCAAATGCAGATGATATATCTAACTTGGCTCTCAAATGATGGCAATTGTCTCTGAAATAGTGGAACATACTGAGGGAAGGGAAGAAAATGCAGGTGACTAGCATTTTCTTGTTTTTCCGACAATGTTTCAAAAAGCCTCTTTCCGTGTAGTCATCAAAGCATGTGATAGTTTGGTAACGGTTTAACTCTTCACCAAACAACAAAATTCGAAGCATTTGTGGACGACAAATTAAATGTGAATCAAAATTTGAAATTTGTTTTAGGAAGGGTAGAAAACATTGTGGGCAAAGGAGAAAATGCTGGTTACCAGCATTTTCTCCTTTTCCCACAATGTTTTCAAAAGCTTTCTTCCTCAAGGTCGTTAAAAATCAGGATCATCTGGTAAAGGTTTAACCAGGAAATAACAGAGAAACAGTATTTTGATAATTCTCTGTAGAGACATTTTAGCTGACAAAAAAAGGCTCTGAAAGCCATGATCGTGTGGTTTTTCTTGTTGTTGTTTACTGAAAATGTCCTCAGCATCTGTTTAGCACATTTCACCCTTTACAAAAATGCCAAAAAATATCTTAATGACCCTGAACATGGGGCCTTTTTATAACATTGTGGGAAAAGAAGAGAAATGCTGGTAACCAGATTTTCCCTTTTTCCAAAAATGTTTTCTACCATTACAAAGGCAGGGATTAATTGTCTTTTGAGCTACAATGAATTTGTTGTCTGACACTTGCTTCAATTTGATCAAATCTTATTTTGTTACTTGGTAAGAAGTAAAGATTAACCCTTTACCACATAATCACAAATTTGAACAACCCTGATGGAGAACACTTTTAACCCTTTCCTAAATGACAAATTTTAGATTCTTTCAAATTCGAAACATCAGCAGACAACAAATATAACATTGGTACAAACGAGCTTAACCTCTCTAATAGAACAGAAAACATTGTGAGAAAAGGAGAAAATGCTGGTTACCAGCATTTTCTCCTTTTCCCACAATGTTTTCAAAAGCCTTCTTTCCAAGGGTTGTGAAAACCAGGGATTGTTTGGTAAAGGGTTAAACATCTAACGAACATTCTCTCCTTCTTCTACAAAGTTTTTCTACCCTTTCAAAGGCAAATTTCATATTTTGAGTCACATTTGACTTGTTATCTGCAAGTGCTTTCAATGTATACAAGTCTAGAATTTCTTCTTATGTTAATGGATCAAAAAAAATTATTCACTTGGAAAGCATTTTAGGATCTGCCTACATCAAAAATCTTGTAAATACATCATAGACAGGTATTTACGGCCCCTTTGAGAATAAATAAGGGACCAAATGAACTTGAATCATATGTCAAAGTTTTAACCCTTTACCATACAAACCTGTGTGTTCAGTTAAACAACCCTGAAGAATAACGCTTTTGAAATAATTGAGGGAAAAGGAAAAAAATACTGGTAATGAACATTTTCTCCTTTTTCCTTAATGTTTCTCCCCCTTTATAAACTGATATCATAATTTGAGCCATCTGTGTGTTCATTGTGAGATAAGGAGAAAATTGATGCTGTTAATGAACATTTTCTCTTTTTCCCACAGTGTTTCCACACACCTTTTTCCGCAGAATCATTTTAACTCAGGCCCGTTTGGTAAAGGGTTAACTCTTTACCAAATGACAAAATTTTAGACTGTCTCAAACTGAAAGCACTTGCAGACAATAAAAATAAATGTAATTCTAATGTTGGCATTTGTCTTGGAATGTATAAAAAACATTGATGGAAAAGGAAAAAAATGCTGGTTTCCGGCACATCCCACAATTTTTTCAAGAGCCCTCTTCTTATGGGTTGTCAAAGGATTTTTTGGCACATTGCAAAACCATTCTCCCAGTTCTGTGTAAGGCATCCTGGAATAAATCTGTGACCATAAGGAGAATGACTCAAGGATGCCAAACTTCCTCCCTAAACCAACCCGGGCTCTGATGTGATCTCCAGGGAGGCTAAAGTGGCATAATTAACAGATTTAATCTAACAATCTAAAGATTAACCCAAGAATATTGATGCCTATCTTTCTGGTTTAACCCTTTACCACACAATCCCAAGTTTTAAGGATCCAGAGAAAGAATGCTTTTTGAAAACATTGTGGGTAAAGGGAGAAAATGCTGGTAACCAGCATTTTCTCCCTTTTCCCACAATGTTTTCTACCCAATCAAACACAAATTTCATCAATTAGAGCCATATTTAAATTGTTGTCTTCAAATGCTTTCAATTTGGACGAGTCTACATTTTTGTTGTGTTGTAAAGAGATAAGAAAGCTTTTTCTACAGATCCAGATCATGTTTTTTTCCGAATTCTGTGAAAAACAGGTCTCTGTAAAAAATACTTAATAAAGAATACATGAATTTTGATTTTTTGTGTGTGTGTGTTTGTGTTGTCTTGGTTTTTCTCATGAATATTACATCATATCGTTTAGAAAAAAAATATCAACCCAAAACTCTTCACCAAACGACAAAATTTTAGACTGGTCCAAATTGAAAGCATTTGCACACAACAATTTTAATAAAGCTCAAATTTAATGATGATTTATGTTTTAGATACGGTAGAAAACATTGGGGGAAAAGGAGAAAATGCCTGTTACCAGCATTTTCTCCTTTTCCCAAAATGTTTTCAAAAGCTAAATTTTCCAGGATCATTTTAATATGTAATTGTTTGGTAAAGATTTAAAGCACCTTTCAAACTATAGTTGCTTTAGCGGCCAGTGTAAATCAATTTTGTGCAGTCTGATCCTTGATCTACACTGTCTGTCTTACAGAGATATACTAGACAAAATCAACCTTGACATTGCATTTATTTGGGCCTTATTTCCATTTTCAAAATGTCTGTTGGTTGTATTCGGCACTCTCAGGGTTACACAAATTAAAAATTAAAAAAAAGGACATTACAATGGAAAATATAGAGTTTCATTTTTCTTTCCTGCAAACAACTTTCTTTTTATTTTGCAGTTGAATGCTCTTGAAAACATTCTGGCAAGAGCAGATATTGCTTGTTGTGAATAATTTTTCTACCAAAGCACCACAATGTTTTTGTCATCATTCATAGATTTAACCCTTTACCACCAAATCCTGAGCTTTAACGATCCTGAGGAAAAAGCCTTTAGAAAACATTACTGGAAAAGGAGAAAATGCTGGTAACCAGCAACCATATCTGACCTAAAAATATCATGCTGTCCTGCGAGACTTGTTCATTTTCTCACCAAATATATGCAAGAGTGCTCCAAGAGAGATAACTCCATCAGCTGGCAATAATAAGTATTGTAGCAAAATCACAGTATTACCTCTTTACCATATAAGATTTTAGACTCATCCAAGTGAAAAGGATTTGCAAGCAAGTAAAATGTGGTAGAATTTGTCTTTGAAGAATGAGGAAATCATGTTGTTGGTAACCAGGATTTTCCTTTTTTCCATCAATGTTATCAAGAGCCTTCTTCTAACAAAGTAGTAAAACCCAGGGGGGATGGGGGTGTTTTAGTGCTGGATTAAGAACAGCAATCCTTGGCTTTTTATGTATGCAAAATTAAGAACAGCAACTCTTGTCTATAATGTATAACTATGACAGTAGGGGTTATCTTTCTTGAACATGAGGCAAACCCAGAGATTGAAACTCAGAAACTAAACTGGGATCTTGATTTCTCTACTTGCATTGAATCTAGCAACCTTCTTTAGTTTGGATTCCTTTTCAGTTAGATTCTGTGAATCTCGGCCTTGCAAAAAGTGTTAAATTACATTATTGTGATCTTCATTTTGAAATGTATCCAGCAGTCTACGAAAACATCATGTAAAACATGGAAAATCAACACAAATCAGTGTTTGTAAAACAACTTAATACAATGAAAAATATTGTGGCAAGAGAAAGAGTTACTTGCTAACTCTTTGCTAGATGACAAAATTTCAGACTTATCCAAATTGAAAGCATTTACAGAAAACATATTCTATATACCAGTAACTAAAAATCTTAAATCAGTCTATCATAGGTTTAAAAACCATTGTGGAAATAAGAGAAAATGCTGGTTACCAGAATTTCCTCCTTTTCTCACAATGTTTTCAAAAGCTGTCTTCCTCAAGTTTGTTTAAAGATGTGATTTGTGGTAAGGGGGTTATAATGGATTTCTCCTTCTGCCACAATAATTTCAAAAGTGGCTTGCTGCAAAAAACAATAAGTCATCTGCAAGGATGTGAGAAGTCTCAATAGAAAAACCTTTAACTCTTTACCAACCAACAAAATCTAAAACTTGTTGAAATTGAAGGCATATGCAGACGACAAAATAACTGCAACTCAAAAATTGTATGCCGTTTTAGGAAGGATAGAAAACATTGTGGGAAAAGGAGAAAATGCTGGTTACCAGCATTTTCTCTTTTCCCACAATATTTTAGAAAGTCCTTTTCATTGGGGTCGTTAAAACTTAGGATTGTGTGGTAAAAGGTAAATCAGAAAACCTACCATGATTTGGCAACACAACAATTTTGAAGTTCTTGGATCTGACAGAGGGCCCTCCGATATTCTGGTTGACGGCTTCACATTCGAACGTGGTAGACTTGGTGAGATTATCGGTGGTCAGTAACGACTGTAACACATATCCTTCTCCCGTTCTTGTCTCCAATATTTCCACTCTAGCCTCAGATTCATCGATAATCTGCAAAGACATAAGATTCCCTTTTTTCCTCTTTCTTTTCATGATGTTTCACACTGTTTTCCACATTATTTCAGTCATATCATGGCTACAGCTCACACACTCATGTATTTCCTGGGTTACACCAGTACTAGGCTAGGTCTTTGAAGTGTCTTACCCAAGGACATTCCCAATAAAAAAATTCGTGGATCAAGTGAGGCTTAAACTGGGGCTCTTCAGGTTACAAGTCCTTTACCACCGAGCCACTCAGGACTCCTCAAACTCCCTATCATCAACCATTTCAAATTCTGTTTTACTTCTAAATTCGCAGACCAGCTATATGATTGGCTGAGACACAATGTCCCAGCCAATCTGAGGGCTTGACTTAAAATTAAGAATAAGAATTAGATTAACCTTTACCAAACAATCCTGTGTTTTAACCCTTTACCATACAATCCCTAGTTTTAACAACCCTGAAGAAAAAGGCTTTTGAAAACATGGTGGGTAAAGGAGAAAATGCTGGGGTAAACAGCATTTTCTCCTTTTTCAACAATGTTTTCTACCCTATCAAAGACAGAAATCATGATTCTGGGCTATATTTATTTTGTCATCTGTAAATGCTTTCAATTCGGTCCAGTCCAAAATTTTATTGTTTAGTAAAGAGTTAACCATCCTGAGAACAAGAGCTGCAAATTGTCGCAAGATACGCCCTTCCCACCGCCAGTTGTCGAGGGGGTATAATAATCGTAAAGGACAGGTAGTGCAACAAACATGTTTACCAAGTCTCAAGTCAATTTGACTTGAGGTGACAAAGTGCCGTTCCGGACAACCAAGAAATACTGTAAAAATGAAGATCAAAGTGGAATTACTCAAAATCTGTACTAGGTAGAGTTATTGTTCTTGCGCACTGTACTCCGTAATATTGCAACAAACATGCATACCAAGTTTGAAGTCACTCTGACGTGAGATGACAAAGTTATATTCCGGACAAGCACTAAATGCTGTAAAAAAAACGATCAAAATGAAATAACTCAAAACTCATGCTAGGAAGAATTATGGTTCTTGTGCACTGCACTCCATAAATTTTCAACAATAATGCATACCAAATTTGAAGATGTTCAGACTAGAGATGACAAAGTTATATTCTGGACAAGCAGAAAATGCTGTAAAAATGACAATCAAAGGGAAATAACTCAAAGACAGCAAGAGGTAGAGTTATGCTTCTTTCGCACTGCACTCCGTATTATTGCAACAAACACAAATGCCAAGTTTCAAGTCAATCGGACTGGAGATGAAAAAGTTATGCTCCGGACAAGCAGAAAATGCTGTAAAAATGACGATCAAAGGGAAATAACTCAAAGAGATAACGAGGTAGAGTTATGCTTCTTTCGCACTACACTCCATATTATTGCGACAAACACAAATGCCAAGTTTCAAGTCAATCGGACTGGAGATGACAAAGTTATGCTCCGGACAAGCAGAAAATGCTGTAAAAATGACGATCAAAGGGAAATAACTCAAAGACAGCACGAGGTAGAGTTATGGTTCTTTCGCACTGCACTCCGTATTATTGCAACAAACACAAATGCCAAGTTTCAAGTCAATCGGACTGGAGATGACAAAGTTATGCTCCGGACAAGCAGAAAATGCTGTAAAAATGACGATCAAAGGGAAATAACTCAAAGACAGCACGAGGTAGAGTTATGGTTCTTTCGCACTACACTCCATATTATTGCAACAAACACAAATGCCAAGTTTCAAGTCGATCGGACTAGAGATGACAAAGTTATGCTCCGGACAAGCAGAAAATGCTGTAAAAATGACGATCAAAGGGTAATAACTCAAAGACACCACAAGGTAGAGTTATGCTTCTTTCGCACTGCACTCCGTATTATTGCAACAAACACAAATGCCAAGTTTCAAGTCAATCGGACTGGAGATGACAAAGTTATGCTCCGGACAAGCAGAAAATGCTGTAAAAATGACAATCAAAGGGTAATAACTCAAAGACAGCACGAGGTAGAGCTATGCTTCTTTCGCACTGCACTCCGTATTATTGCAACAAACACAAATGCCAAGCTTCAAGTCAATCGGACTGGAGATGACAAAGTTATGCTCCGGACAAGCAGAAAATGCTGTAAAAATGACGATCAAAGGGAAATAACTCAAAGAGAGCACGAGGTAGAGTTATGCTTCTTTCGCACTGCACTCCGTATTATTGCAACAAACACACATGCCAAGTTTCAAGTCAATCGGACTGGAGATGACAAAGTTATGCTCCGGACAAGCAGAAAATGCTGTAAAAATGACGATCAAAGGGAAATAACTCAAAGACAGCACGAGGTAGAGTTATGGTTCTTTCGCACTGCACTCCGTATTATTGCAACAAACACACATGCCAAGTTTCAAGTCAATCGGACTGGAGACAACAAAGTTATGGTCCGGACAAAGAACTGGACGCCGCCAGCCCGCCCGCCCGCCATGGATGATCCCATAATACGTCCCATCTTCGACGGGCGTATAATAACTCAAAAATTAAGCAAGCAAGAGTTATTATTCAGTTGCACTGCAATCCCCCTTGATGAGATCTATCAACCCAGGAAATTTGATAACAGTAGCTAGTATAGTTTTGGAGATATGCTCCGGACAAAATTCAAGTATAAAAAAATACAAAGGGCAATAACTCAAAAATTAAGCAAGCAAGAGTTATGATTCATTTGCACTGCACTCCCCCTTAATGAGATCTATCCACCCATGAAGTTTCATAACCGTAGCTAGCATAGTTTTGGAGATATGCTTTGGACAAAATTCAAGTATGAATATAAACAAAGGGAAATAACTCAAAAATTAAGTAAGCAAGAGTTATGATTCCTGTGCACTGCAATCCCCCTTAATAAGATCTATCCACCCATGAAGTTTCATAACCTTAGCTAGTATAGTCTTGGAGATATGCTCCGGACAAAATTCAAGTATGAAAAACAACAAAGGGCAATAACTCAAAAATTAAGCAAGCGAGAGTTATGATTCCTGTGCACTGCACTCCGCCTTGATGAGATCTATCCACCCATGAAATTTCATAACCGTAGCTAGCAGAGTTTTGGAGATGTGCTCCGGACAAAGAATGGGGACGCCGCCCGCCATTCCGCCCACCCACCCGCCCGCCACGGGTGATCCCATAATACGTCCCGTCTTCGACGGGCGTATAAAAATGCCTTTTGAAAACATTGCAGATAAACGAGAAAATTATGATAACCAGCATTTTCTTCTTTTCCCACAATGTTTTCTTTCCTTTCAGAGACAAATCTGTTATTTTAGCCACATATAAGTAGTCAACAACAACTGCTTGAATTTGGGTAAATCCAAATTTTATCATTTTCATTAAACAATCTCAAGTTTTAAGGGAAGTTTTTGAAAACATCATGGATAAAGGAGAAAATGCATTTCCTTTTCCCACTATAATTTCCACTCAATTACAGGCAAGTTTCATCAACTTGAGCCACCTTTGATTTGTTGTCTGCACAAGCTTTGACTTTGGACAAGTCTAAAATTTTGTCGTGTGGTAAACAGTTAAAAATGGTTGGTGACCACAGCTCAAAAATATTTCAGAGGTCCAAATAAAACTGGATCATCAAGTACTGGAAGTATTACTGTATTTCTTCTATCACCCTTTAGCAAACAATTCCTTGTTTTTTATGACACTACATGTATGTTTGAAGTCTTTAGAAAACATTACGAGAAAAGGAGAAAATGCTGGTAACCAGCATTATCTCCTTTCCTTACAATGTTTTCTCACTCTTCACACACAAATTTCATCAGTTGTGCTACATTTGGTGTCTTCAAATTATTTTAACTTGGACGAGTCTAAATTTGTCATCCAATAAAAAGCTGAACGCTACATTCAGGGTACTCTTTTGATTTTTGACGTTTTTGACAAGTCCAATTAATATCCAAAACACATGAGCTATGCTCTGTGAAAAGACAGTTTAGCACATTTGCAAAAAGTATCGGCAGAAGTCAAACCGCGCGGTCCGCACAGACTGACCTCAGATGAAACCTTTTGCTATTATTCAATTTTCTGCATGTCAAAGAACCAGTCTATCTCATGATTCAGTCAGTTGTTAGACAAATTGGATTTTATGGATTCAAAGTTATTTGATAACTTGCTTAGTAAAAGTGCATCTAGGAGATGCATTAAACTCCCTTTTGCCAGAGCATTGCTCACATATTTTAGAGCAGTGCTAATGATGCATTAATCTCTGAGCAGAAAAAAATACTCCCTCGTCTATCTTCATAGTCACATATCATTTGCCGGTAATCATTATATTTTCATAAGGATAAAGAGTCCTTACTGAGATTCCATTTTTTCGCCACTGGATAGTTGGTCCTGGAATACCACCAGCCTTACATGACAGTACAAGTTGAGTTTTATATGGAACATAGAGATCTACTTTGGGACTGTAATCAATGATGGTCACTTCAGCTGTAAAATACAACAGTTTGAAAGAATATGTCTATATGTTAACATTTTCCACAGAACAACAGTATCAGTTTTAGAAGCAAAAGGAGCAACAGTTTGTAATGAGTTACTGTGTTTTCAAGTGTATTCATGATATGATTTCAAAAGTTTTCCTTACTTCTTTCAACAGTATGTATTCCTGCATTAAATCCAAGCCTATTATTGAAGATGAGTAACTTTTCATGCCCCCCTTTACACCCCTCCCTACAGTTGAATAGTTTAGAAAACATAAAAAGATGTAATTGTGTCTTTTACTACAAATTTAATATCTGTATTGGTGAAAAACATTATTTCCTGTTTTCTACAATAGTTGTCCTTAGTGTAACTTTTATGGTGTTTAAGTTGGTCTAAAAATTGTCTTTTCACAAAAAGTCATAGACGTAGCTAGGATTAAAATATCCATATGCACAGTGAGACACAAAGTGTCGATGGGGGAAGGAGCGGGAGGAGGTAAAGCATACAGGATTCCCTATCCATCAGTGCATCAATTTAACCTATTTAGTTTGAAAAGGCGCGCAGATCTAGAGAAAAATGAAAACATGTATGTGATACTATGATTTACTCTCAGAATTTTTTTATTCATGTACGCACATGCATATTGTGCATAATGGGCACTACGCCCTTTAAGTGATCCGATTAATTCAAGTTAATTATCCAAGAGTGTTTTTCAAGTCATCTCCAGTAAATTTGAGTCAATATATTAATCTAAAATACATGTTTGCCTATGAACTAAGAGTAGTTCAGCATCCTTTCTGGCCTATGATGATGATGAGCTTGCAGGATTAAGGTTCTTCTGTGCTCTAGAAATAGATTATATATGCTATTAGTTATTGAGAAAGAATCTGATAAAAGAAGTATAGGTCAAAAAATCTAGCTCTTTTCCAAAAAGACACCCCTCCTGGTTCTATATATGTCCAGTATAAAGCACCGATACATGGATACACGAGGCAAACTCTCAGTTATAAATTAGTTCACATCCAGTTGGGATGGAAACGCAAAGTGTCTCTGAAAAATCCATGCCAAAGATGGGAACAGAATCTGCAACTATTGGATGCAGGTTATCCTGTGTTTCACTACAACATCACCACTTTACCTTCATACAGTTTAGGCAATGAATTTGTAGTCAGGAGGAAATCCTGGTTAAATTCCTATTGGTAGCTCTGCTTGTATGTTACTGCTTTTGTACAAGGCTTTACATGTTTCCAAGACTAGTGCCACATGTACATAACATACATGTAGGATAGGCTTGAATCAGTGAGCTGTCATATGGCTGTTAAAAAATGTGTAAAACCCAATTCAAGTAATCCAGTGATAATTGATTTGAACTTACCAAGAATCAACAGATTGTAAATTTCAACTGAAATAATCTGACAATCTATAAACTAAAAGCAATCTAAAAGCAAACACAAATCCAACTCACCTTCTACAACTAAATACACTGGTTCAGAGAATAGGGCTTCCTTTCCACTTTCAACCTTGCATCGATATTTACCACGATCTCTGACCTTCACCTGTCTAAACCGCAATGTTCCAGTATTCCTTATACGATAGTTTATCCCTATTCGCGGCATTTCTGCTTCATTGTGATACCATTTCACACGAGGTCTTGGTGACCCTGATGCTTCACAGTGCAGTAAAAACCTCTTGTTTTCTAGAACAGTGGCATTTCTTGGAGGCCTTGTTATCACAAGCTCTGAAAAGTCAAAAAGTAGCAATATTAACCTTTTAACACACAATCCCAAGGTTTAACAAACCTTGAAAAAGAAAGCTTTAATTTGAAAACATTGTGGGAAAACAAGAAAATGCTGGTAACCAGCATTTTCTTCTTTTCCCACAATATTTTCTTATCTTTTACAAACAAAACCATTACTTGTGCCACATTTACTATGTCCTTTGGAAATGCTTCCAATTTGGATCTGTCTAAAATTTTGTTATGTGGTAAAGAGTAAACTCTCTTTCACAGGCGAACAAATGTTAGACTTGTCTAGTTTGGAAATATTTGCAGACAAGAAATTAAATGTGTCTTGAATTGAAAGGGTAGAAAACATAGTGGAAAAAGGATAACATCCTGGTTACCAGCATATTCTCCTTTTTGCAAAATGTTTGCATAATCCTCTAGTATCCTTGGGGTTGTTAAAACCTATAAATGATTTTTGTTTTATCAAAAATTGATACAAGCAAGGCAGAGGAAAAAACATTCAGAGATGAAGAAAATACCTTTTTGGGCATGGAAAACATTACAGGAAAAAGAGTGACTACCTGTTTGAAGCAGTTGATTCTCTTACCAGTCTGTTTTCAAAGACAGACAAGAAAAGTTGTATTTGTGCAATTCTGGATTAAATAGCTATGGGTTACTTCAATTTGCCTTTGGCTCATCAGATAAAATTTGTACGCCTTGTCATACTGACCATCTATTCTCTATGTAGAAAGTTTAAATCTTTACCACACAACAAACTGAAAGCATTTCAGGTGACGATATGGATGTGGCTCAAAAGATAAAATTTGTCTTTAAATGAGTAGAAAAAAATATGGGTAAGGAGAAAATGCTGGTTACCAGCATTTTATCCTTTTCCCACAATGTTTTCAAGTAGCCTCGTTTTTCAGAGTCATTAAATCTCGTGACAGTGGTAAAGGGTTAATCCTTTCTCAAGCAATCCTGTGTTTTAATAACCCTTATGCTACTCTCTCACTATTGCGTATCAGTGGCGTATGCAACAAAATTTCTTTACGCAGGTCAATCTCCAAGAACTTGGGCATATTTTGTTCAAAATTAAAGCATGGCATATGTACAACGTTTCTGTGGCATTCCTGTGGTGTATCTGTGTTCAATCTATGGAGTTCAACGCACGTAAAGTACACTGTACTGAGGCATAAGTGTGGCGTATGACGCCTTGCTGTGGCGTCACTGCTTCGTTAGCACGACGTTCCTTTCTTATGTGCAGCCTTGCCGTTGCATAAATATGGCGGTCACAATGGAAAATGCTGTGCTCACTTCATTGCAGTCATTCTTTCAAAAGAAGTCAAACGCATCATGTTAACCAATACGTTCCCGTGACGTAATAAGGGTTCGAGCTACATCACGGCTGCGTTGTTTTCGCTTTTACGGTGTATGTGTGACATATCGGTGCTGCTACGTAAGTGCCACGAATTTTAAAGTGTGGACTTTAAAAAACCCGTCACACCTCCGCGTACAAGGAGACTGTGCTACGTACCAAAGAGTATTAGCTACGTTAAGTTGATGTTACTGCAGGGTTGTCACGGCGTTCCTGTCTTATCGTGATACGCCATACATACGCAAGCCGATACCCAATAGTGAGAGAGCGTCTTTAGGAAAAAGCCTTTTGAACACATTTTTGGAAAAAAGAGAAAATGCTGGTAACCAGCATTTTCTCCCTTTCCCAAAATTTTTGCTATGATTTCAAAGACAAATCTGATTGTTTGTTCCACCTTTCATTTGTTGTCTGCAACTGCCTCCCATTTGGACTAGTCCATAATGTTGTTGTTTGGAAACGAGTAAGTGGTACCTTACATCGAAGGTTAAAAGTATACAAGAGCACTGCATGGGGGTGCCAACGCTTGGCTGCAGTTGCTTGATTTTCATTTAAAAGTCAAAATTGAAAGAGGGGCATAAATGTGTCAAAAATAATTTGATGGTTACCTGCCCTCGTTGTATTGGTTCCCCTTGGACTTGAACAACTTATCCAAGTTTGAAGTAAATATCTTCAGTAATGACAGAGATATTATAAAATGTGAAAGTTTTTGAAAATGTCAAAGCTTTTGCACTAAGACAGAGACAACCACGCCAGAGCTACAGCATTACCTGAATGAGACCAGCCAAGCTAAAAATAAGTGGGTCATCAAGTTCTACAGACAGTACTAAAGTGTTCTTTCACTCAAGCCTATGCTTAGGGCACACAGAATTCTTCTACAGGACAATGTTTTTATGAATACCCACAACATAGGTTGTAATACAAATAACTTAAAATATCATACTATTTGAACTTAAATAATCCTCTTATCCTTTCCTCTATTAGTATGCTGACATACAAACCCTTAGACCTCTGAGTAAATAAAGCATGTGTTGTAACTCTTTACCACAAAATCCTGAGTTTAACCTTTACCAAACAATCCATGGTTTTAATAACCCTGAGGAAGAGGCCTTCTGAAAACATCGTGGGAAAAGGAGAAAATGCTGGTAACCACAGGGACTCGATCCAGTGATTTTTTTGGTATCTTGTAAGTAAATATAGACTATATTTACTTACAAGATACCAAAAAAATTACTGGATCGAGTCCCTGTGCTGGTAACCAGCATTTTCTCCTTTTCCCACAATGTTTTCTACTCTTCCAAAGTCAAGTTTCAATTTTTGAGTCGCGTTTATTTTGTCGTCTGCAAGTGCTTTCAATCTGGACTAGTCTAAAATTTTATCATTTGGTAAAGAGTTAAACAATCCTAATAAAAAGTTTTTTAAAAACATGTTGGGAGAAGTATAAAATACTGGTAACCAACATTTTCTCCTTTTCCCATGTTTTCTAACCTTTCAGAAACAAATACCATAATTTGAGCCACCGCACATTTAATTTGTTGGCAAATGTTTTTAATTTGGACCAGTGTAAAAACTTTGGCATTTGGTAAAAAGTGAACTCTTTACCAGATGGTAATATCTTAGACTTGCCCAAATTGAGAGCATTTGCAACAATTCATTGTTGCCCAAATGGTGAAATTCGCCTTTGATTGGATAGAAAACATTGTGGAAAAATGAGAAAATGCTGGTTACCAGCATTTTCTCCTTTTCCTACAATGTTTTCAAAAGCCTTGCTGTTCTTCTTCAGGGGTGTTAAATCTTGTGATTGTGTCACTGTGGTACAGGGTGAAGTGAGTAGACAAAACTAGCCCTGAAACCCTATGAAACTGCTTTTGCGGACAGTGCAGATCAAGATCAGACTGCACAGAATATGCAGTCTGATCTTTGATTTACACTGTCTGCTTCTTTGCCTGATATGTTTACTAAAACAGCTTTGGGATTGCGTTATCGTCATCTTTAGTTCTGACTTAGAAAGTTCATTTCATTTATTTTGCACTATTGGGGCTAAGGATATTTTGACCCAAATATTTCTACACTTGCTGGACAGTGTAGATCAAAGATCAGACTGCATGTTCTGTGCAGTCTGATCTTGATCTGCACTGTCCACAAAAGCATTCTGTTGCCAAGATGAAAAGGATTACCATGTGTAGTGAAAGATTATACTTCAGATAGACATACTCCATTAGTTTACTATGGAGTAAAATGAATTCTTTTAAATCACAGTATTTCATACCTGGGTAAAAAACAAGAAACAGCCCTGAGACATGATAAAATGATCCACAAACAACCTGACCAAAACATATCAAAGGATTTTTGAATTGCTTATAATGGGGTCAGAGTTCCTAATCACCAACCATTCTTAAGAACATCTCAGTCTTATTCTTCCGAATTTTCTGAATTTGAATGTAACACAACTTCCGATTGGCTGAACCAAATATTGAATTAGCACAATTTCTGATTGGCTAAACCATTTGGTTTAGCCAATCAGAAGTTGTGTTATTTTCAAATTTTAGAAAATCTTGGAGAATAAGACAAAGAATGTTCTTAAGAATGGTTGGTGAATATATGGACCCAGGTGTTATTTTCTTTGCAAATTTTGTATCAGTAAAATTGTTAACTACCAGGATTTAACACAGAGCTCCAGATAACAGGGAGTGATGGTATTCTAAATCCATTATTTCTCTTCAAACCCTATGTTGTGGGTACTCATTAGAATCATCTCAAACCCTATGTTGTGGGTACTCATTAGAATCGTCTTGACGAGACGATTCTGAAACCAAAATCACTCCCTCTATCTGGAGCTCTTTGCAGAACTGATGACAAAATTTTAGACTTGTCCATATTGGAAGCAATTGCAGACGACAAATTTTAGAGTCAGATTCCTATTTGATATGGTAGAAAAAGTTGTTCAAAATGGAGAAAATACTGGCTAACATCAGTCTGGTTTTGTTTGTTTGTTTGTATTGGAGTTGAACGCCGTTTCAACAGCTTAAAGGTCATCATGGTGGTCAGTGCACCTACGCATGTTTCCTGGCTTTTTCACACCAGTACCGACACAACTTTCTTTCTAAGCCACTGACTAATTTCCTAAAATGCATCAGAGGTGACAGGCAAAAATCACAAGAAAAAAGTTTTTTCCTCAACCGGGTATCGAACTCTCAACCATCTGGTCATTCAGATATGCTAACCACTGAGCTACACAGCCTGGCTCCAGCAGTCTAGGGTATTTGCTATTGTATGTACCTGTAAGGGGGCTTTATCAAAAACCTTTTAAACCAACACCGCCAAAAATCCCAATTTTGTATAGCACTCACACAGTGAGCATGGGGTCCAGGGTTAGAGTCCTGGTCTGGCCTCTACATTTTTCTCCTTCATTTACATACCTTTTTCTGCAACAGGTATAAAAGTACATAGCTGCAAAAACTGTCATGAGGTATTTTTGAAAGAGGTCACACTACAAGTATATTTTCTAATGACCAAGCCACTTACTTCTGTTTGTAATTTGTAAATATTCTAAAGTTTTAAAGGTGCGCTTCACACAGGAAGGGAAAAACCTTTGCTTTAACCCTTGGATAGCCAACCACACAATAATAGATTGTCATTTTCACAATACTTTCTCTTTTTTCCCGCAAGGTTTTTCCAAATTGTTTTTTTCTTCATAGTCGTTTAAACTCGGGATTGTATGGTACAGTGTTACACCTTTTCCAAACAATCTTGACTTTAAATGACCCTGATAAAAAGGGCTCTTTAACTCTTTACCAAACGACAAAATCTTAGACTGGTCCAAATTGAAAGCATTTGCAGACGACAAAATAGATGTGACTAAAAAAAAATTTGTTTTGGGAAGGGTAGAAAACATTGTGGGAAAAGGAGAAAATGCTGGTTACCAGCATTTTCTCTTTTTCCCACATTGTTTTCAAAAGCTTTCTTTCTCATGGTCGTTAAAAGTTGGGATTGTGTGGTAAAGGGTTAAAAACATTGTGGAAATAGGAGAAAATGCTGGCTATTAGAATTTTCTCCTTTTCCCTCAATGTTTTCTGCCCCTCCAAGAACAAATTTTAGTTTTTAAATTTTTATATTGTCGTCTGCAAATACTTTCAATTTGGACAAGTCTAAAACTTGGTCATATGGTAATGAGTAAATCAGAGGTCCAGATAAGAGGGAGTGATGGTATTCTAAATCCATTATTTCTCTTCCAAACCCTATGTTGTGGGTACTCATTCGAATCGTCTCGAACAGACTAGGGTTTAGTGGAGAGTAATCAATATTTTCAATTTTGAAATCAAAATCACTCCCTCTATCTGGAGCTCCGAGTAAATTATAGATCTATCTGTTTTTCCCTTGTCATGAATTCATTTCCTCCTATAGACAACTTTTTAAACCCTTTAAGCGCTTTTCACGATTTAAGTTGCATTCCTGGCTAGTGTAGATCAAGGTCAGACTGTACAAAACGCGCTGTCTGATCTTTGATCTACACTGCTTTGTTGTTATCATCATTCTTAACAAGAGCAACCTTGAAAATGCTCATATAAGGATCTTAATTCTACAGTGAAAATCTCTGTTGGGTTTACTTTGGGCTCTAACATTGTCTGCGCATGTCATATTCTTCAAAGATTCGACCTATCCGCTACGACGCATCACTCATCTCATATACAGGAGAAAAGTAGGGCTTATACCGAAGCTATTACCCAGGCCTGAAGGGGCTGTTTTAATAAATGGCTGGTGCATAAGTTACATGCAAGCCGATCATAGCTCAATGAATTGCACCAGGTAGCGTTTTATTCAATAAACATTTATTTTGAAATTCAAAAAGTAGTTCGGTTCTGTATCCAGAATGCTCAAATCAGAAAGACATGCATTTGAAGAATGCCATCTAGCGAAGATAATGGGGGCTGTATGGGTTAATCTTGAAACAGTAAAATTTTGCGATAAATTTAGCGAAAATAGAAATTGCTTTAGTTACTATCACTTGCATTCAGGTGATAAACCTTCGTTCATGTTGATGGCATTCATATTTTACAGGGTTTTAACCCTTTATCAAACAACCTCAAGTCTTAACAACCCTGAGAGGTGAGGCTCTCCAAAACACTAATGAAAAAGAAGAAAATGCTTGTAAATAGCATTCTCTTCTTTTCTCACAATGTTTTCAACCATCTCAAGAAAAAAATTCCACAATTTCAGACACATCTTATAAGTTGTCTGGAAAAATTAACTTTTAAATTTGAGAAGGGTAAAATTTTGCCACATTACCGAATTAGTTTCGAGAAGATCAAACATGGATATGACAAAAATAATACATGTATTATCCGACATCTATCATATCTAATTTACAAATTCCTCATTTCTGACTGCACTTTTAGATCAATTTTTTCTACACCATTTCACTACATACAGATTAAAGGGATTGTATGTGTATATGAGAGGAAAGGTTCAATAAACTATTTTTTAAAGATTAGATTTATT
The DNA here is from genome assembly GCA_946811185.2 of Hippopus hippopus. Lineage (NCBI taxonomy): Eukaryota > Metazoa > Mollusca > Bivalvia > Cardiida > Cardiidae > Hippopus > Hippopus hippopus. Next base: position 4,141,923 of record OX328099.1, on the reverse strand, counting down.
TACAAAATATACTATAGTACTTTTTTTAACTCCACCTTCCACCCACACAAACTTCAATAATCCCTGGGGAGTATCATGTGGAGTATTAATGTACATTACATTTCTTATTTTGTATTTAACTCTTTACCAGACGACAAAATTTTAGACTGGTCCAAATTGAAAGTATTTGCAGATGACAAAATCACTTCAACTTAAAAAAATGGAAATTTGCTTAGGGAAAGGTAGAAAATATTGTGGGAAAAGCAGAAAATGCTGGTTACCAGGATTTTCTCCTTTTCCTACAATGTTTTCAGAAGGTCTCTTTCTCAGGGTCGTTAAAAGTCGTGATTGTGTGGTAAAGAGTTCAAAGTCTTTAAACATTTCCAAAAATGTATTAATATCTACACTTCCCAGACATGAAAGATTTTGAAAAATTTTCAAGAAAAAGCTTAACTGTTTACAATATTTTAAAGATGAATACCAGTAGATCAGCGTCCAAATTCACCAACTGTTCTTAAGAAAGTTCTCAGTCTTATTCTCCAAGATTTTCCAAATATAAAAGTAACACAACTTCTGATTGGCTAAACCAAATGGTTTTGCCAATCAGAAGTTGTTTTACTTTCATATTTAGAAAATTCTGGTAAATAAGACTGAAAACTTTTTTACAAATGGTTGGTGAATGAATCACTCAGAAAGCAGGACTTCCTTGACCAAACTTTACTCACATGATTTCAAAAAGCCCTACCAGATAACCATTTCATGCACCAAACAAACCAGAATTGTGAAAACCCTGCCAAACACAGTGTAAAGCATCAACTTCTCACACCAGTCTCAGGTTTGGGGTATGAATCTTTTCATCAGCAGAGCCAATTTTTGGACTTATCAACATCACAGTGTAAGTATTGGTTAGGGCTTCCAAGACCCAAGTATGGAGAGTGGTTAATACAAGTAGCACATGGATACCTTGTTTCACAATTGATGTAAAGTAACTAGGTATAAATCAACAATCCTAAAGCCCCTTTCACAATTGGAGTGCAACTAATTGTGACAATTTGGTCGCATGATCAAATTAAAGTGGCTACTCTTACTATAGATCTCAAAAAGTTTTCACAAATGCAATAGAAGTCAATCAACAAGAGTAAGTGGAAGCGACTGTTCATTAGCAAAGGCTAATATGATTGTGAGATGGTATGTTGGTACATTTACCTGCGATTGGTGTGATGTCAACCATACAACTGGTGGAACCGATGGAGTTGTCACACAATTTCTGTGATTGATTGGGTGTTTGAACGAGACCAGAGACTGGATTGGTCGTACAAGTTGTGGTGTGACGAGCCATAGATGTATAACCACCTTCCTTCCCCCCAAAAATGTTGATTGAACGTAAGATCAACACTGAATTCCAAAGAATGAACAAAATGCTGTCAAAAAAGGCAACAATCACGAGCAAAAAACAGACAGTTGCAGCAGCGTCCAGCTTTCTTCAAAAAGGGCTGGAGACCATTTCAACTACTGGCAGACAAAGAGTCTCTTAAAGTCATACAACCATAGCTCAATGTTGCACGAGGTGATGTAAATTGTGTAATAAGTCTAATACTTACATTCCAAGTGCAACTGAACCCAAAAATAGTTGCTAGAGATCCCTTATACATGAATGTGTGTTGCACGACTTCTGAGCAACAAGCTCAGCATCTCATCGTGCTAAAGTTTGCAATGTTGAACAAAACTCATACAACTATTAGTGCAACAACACACAGGTATTTCGGTTGCATGCAGTTGTACCAAAATTTTGAACATGTTTGAAAGTCTACAATACAATCAGTTGCAACTGCTTGGTACTCTGCAATGACTGTGACAGTCTGCGATTGGTCCAGGAACACTGCAGGTGATCGTAAACTGTTAGCAAGACAATTTTGAAAGGGGTTTAAGGAAAAACAATTTGGAAAACATTGTGGGAAAAGGAAAAAAATACTGGTAACACATTGGTTTGAGTGAGGATCAAACTTGGAGTCTCAAATCCTATAACTTCATCAATGAGCCCCTAAGGACTCCTGGAAATCATCATGATTTACTCACTAAATCAAGCAAATGACTTTTGTCATATCTTCTAGCAGTCTTCTAGCAGTCCACTTGTAAATGTTTTGAAATCATTGTGGCAAAAGGAGAAATTCCGTGTAACTATAAATTTTTTCTTTAACTGCTGTATTTTGACCTGTAATTGTGTATTCAGCTTGTACTACCTGTAGGTTGATTATCCCCCTTTCATTAGAACATTCTATCTCTTTACCGTATGACAAATTTCTTGACTTGGCCAAACCGGGGATCATATATGGGGTGCAACACGCAAAAAGGGACATTCGGACATTTGCGTAAATGCACGGACTGCGCAGGCTGATCTGAGACGACACTTTACGCAAATGTCCGAGTGCCCCTTTTTGTATGTTGCAAGCCATATATAGTGTATATATGATCCTTGGCCAAACTGAGAGCACTGAATTTCGCAGACATATTAAATGTGACTAAAAAGCTGAAATTTCCCTTTAGAAGCGTAGAAAATGTGGGAAAAGGGGAAAATGCTAGTTACCAGCATTTTCTCCTTTTCCCACAATGTTTTCAAAACCTTTCTTCCCTAATGATAATTGTTAAAACTCTGGATTGATTGATAGACTTTAAGTAACTGTTGTTACCAAACAATTAATTTTTAGACTTGGCCGAAATGAAAGCTTTTGCAGAAGACAAATTAAATGTGACCCAACTGATAGTTTTTCTTCAAAAAGGATAGAAAACATTGTGAGAAAAAGGAGAAAATGCTGGTTACCAGCAATTTCTCCTTTTCTTCCTATGTTTTCTGAAGCACTTCCACCTCTGGGTTGTTCGGTAAAGGATAAAATTTGTCTGCAGCAAAATATGTGGTATTTAGTAGCAAAGTAATGAATAAACCACTCATAAGCCCCCAAAAGGAGCATTATGTGTTCATAGACCTGGCATAAAGCTCAATGCAATGTCTGAATGTCATATTCTGAGTATATTACATTACAATACTGATGATAGGAGCTTCTAGCACTCACTGCCTTTTAACTCTTTACCAAACGACAAAATTCTGTACTTGTCCAAACTGAAAACACTTGCAGACGACACAATAAATGGGACTCAAAAATTGAAATTTGTTTTGAGCGTCAAAAACGGGTTATTTCTGATTTCCAAGCGTCAAAATCTGGGGTCACGGGTCAAATGAGAACCCTGGAAAGGGTAGAAAACATTGTGGGAAAAGGAGAAAATGCTGGTTACCAGCATTTTCTCCTTTTCCCATAATGATTTTACAAGGCTTCTTTCTCAGGATCGTGAAAACCCGGGATTGTTTGGGAAAGGGTTAACAGATGGGATAACTTAACACGTTACCACAAAAAGTGATGATCCCAAGTTTTAACGAACTTGAGGAAGAAGGATTTTGAAACTAATATGGGAAAAGGAGAAAATGCTGGTAATTAGCATTTTTTCTGAATGTTCTCCAAAATTAAGATGCTTGCCTTCTTAAATGCATTTGAAACCTGTCAAATGACTCCAATATGACCAAGTCCAGAGAAAACCCTGCTAATTCATTAGAACCTTTACAGTTTACCAGATACTAAGTAATAACAATAGACATGCACAAATTGAAGCCAAACAACAAATGAAATGTGACTGTAATAATGCTTACCTGTCAAGGGTATGGTTGATTGTTTGATTGTATGGTGTTTAACGCCATTTTCAACATTATTTCAGTTATATTGCAGTGGCCAGTGCACCTATGTATGCGTTTCTAGATTTCCTTTTACCAGTACTCTGCACAGTGTATCTTCCAAGCCACTGGCTGCTTTCCCACATAACCATCATTGAAGCAATGGTCAGCAGTGAGAGAGGAATGAACCCTGTTGCAATGAATATCATCAATCCTCGGAAAGAAATTGGCTGAGCTGGGGATCGAACCAGCAACCCCTTGTTCTCATGTCCTGTACGCTACCAACTGAGCTATCTGGGCTCGGCATCAACCGTATGGAGAAGAAATTATGGTAGGAAAAGGAGAAAATGCTTGTTACAAACATTTTCTCAATTTCCCACAATGTTTTCCATAGCCCTCTTCTTTAGGGTTGTAACATGGGATTGATTTACTTTATAAGTGGAAATTTTTGCGACGTGGAAATTTTTGTGATATCGCGAATTTGAAAAATTCGCAAACTTTTCTGTTCGCGTATTTAACTGAACAAGAATACCAATAAATAACGAGTGTCTTGAATCTGCAAACAATTCCCAACGCAAAATGTCCGTAATCGGTAATTCGCAGATTTTTCGACACGCATATATATGCACGTATACAGTACATTTAACAAGTAAAGTGATAAGGCTCATTAGTTACTTGCAAATGTTTAACTCTTTACCAAACAACAAAATTTTGGATTTGTCTAATTTCAAAGCATCTGCAGACAACAAATTACAAGTATATATTACTCAAATGATGAAATCTGAGAGTGAAAGGGCAGAAAAACATTGTGGGAAAAGGAGAAAATGCTGATGACCAGCATTTTCTTTTTATCCCACAATGATTAACTCTTCACCACACAATCCCGACTTTCAATGACCCTGGAGCAGAAAGCTTTTGAAAACATTGTAGGAAAAGGAGAAAATGCTGGTAACCAGCATTTTTCTCCTTTTCCCACAATGTTTTCTACCCTGTCACAGACAATTTTCATCATTTGATTCAAATTTACTTTGTCGTTTGCAATGGCTTTCAATTTGGACAAGTCTAAAGTTTTGTCGTATGGTAAAGAGTTAACAGTCTTGACTTCTCTTTAAGGGCTGACACTTAAACCTTGGTAAATGGTTATTGATTGATTGATTGTATGGTGTTTAACGCCGTTTTCAACATAATTTCAGTTATATTGCGGCGGCCGGTGCACCTATCCATGCTTTCCTGGAGTCTCTTTTACCAGTACTCCGCACAATTTTCTTTCCAAGCCACTGGCTGCTTTCCCACATAACCATCGTCGAAACAATGGTCAGCGGTGGGAGAGGAATGAATCCTGTCGCAGTGACTATCATCAATCCTCGGAAAGAAATTGGCCGAGCCAGGGGTCGCAGCCAGGGATCAAACCCTGGACCCCGTGTTCTCAAGCCCTGCACGCTACCGACTGAGCTACCGGGGCTCTGCTGGTAAATGGTTAATACTGTTTTGGGCAAGCCAGGCACATGAAAAACATATTTTGTACCCAATGACCTAGTATGCTTTCTCTTTTGATTGTGCATTATAGCTAAAAGATAAGAATCAGTATATCTGTATGTCTGCTGTAATGATTGCATTATCTCCTTAGCTTAAACTGTTATCTCAGGGCTATCATTAATTTGGTACCAGACAGCAGAGTTTTTGGCTTGTCCAAATTGAAAGCATTTGCTGACGACAAATAAAGCTTGGCTCAAATGAGGGCATTTGTCTCCTAAATAGTGGAAAATATAGTTATGGAAGGACGGACCGAGTGATTAAACGGTGTTTCACACATTTTTCAACATTATTTCAATTATGTAATGGCAACAAGTCATGTCTTTAATCTTTATGTGTGTCCTTAGTTCCACCAGTATCAGGCTAGGGCTCTGAAGTGTCTTGCCCAAGGACACTCAAATGAAAACACAGTGCCTCCAATGAGGCTCAAACCCATGGTCTCTAGGTTATGAGTCCTGCACTTTACCACTGAGCCATGCAGGACCTGTGGGAAAAGAAGAAATTTCTTGTTACCAGCTTTTACCCTTTTCCATGATGATTTCAAAAGCATTCTTATTTAGACCATTAAAACTTATGACTATCTGGTAAAGGATTAAAATATTTTTCTGATAACCTGAAAATCTTGTGCAGTGAGGTCATTTTAGGAGAAGGGACAGCCAAGATCAACCTGCATATATAAGTGTAGTCTGATCTGGATTTGCTGTCTGACATCCTACCAAATGACACCATCAAATTAGCCACATTTAATTTGTTGTCTGCAAACAGTTTGAACTTCGGCAAGTCTAAAATTTTTTTATCTTGGGAAAAAAAGTCAAACAACTAAAGCAGAAAGTTTTTGAAAACACTCAGGTAACCGTATGAGCATTTTCTCCTTTTACGGCAATGCTTTTTACATTTTCAAAGACAATTCTCATTAATATTTGAACCAAAATTAATATACGGCTTGCACATGCTTCAATATGGATTTCTTAGATTTTCAAATCTGCAAATGCACTGAATGTGGGCGAATCTAAAATTTCATTATCTGGTAAGGGGTTAACCCCTTCACCACACAATCCCAAGCAGGAAGGCTTTGAAAACATTTGAAAAAAGTGCTGGTAACCATTTTCTCCTTTTCTCACTATCTTTTCTACACTAGGCCTAACAAAAAAATATCTGTGTTTAGGGTTTCGGTCCGAGATGCTGTAGGTAGGTAGGTAGGGATTTATTTTTTTTTTCCCAGAAACTTTTTACATGGATCATGAACTGAAATCACACCTGACAGTTTTTTTTTTCCGATCATAGCGTAAAAAGTTGAGGGTCGGCAGCATTTTCTAGGTAGGGTAGGGAAACCCTAAACATAGATATTTTTTTTTAGGCCTTATCAGAGAACTGCAGCTCATGTATACCATTGTCAAATTTGTTATCTGCAGTTACCTTCAATTTAGAAAGTCAACAATTTTACCCTGTACCAAATGCCAAAATTTTTGACTTGTCAAAATTGTAAGGATTTGCAGATGACAATTTAAATGTACCTGAAATGATATGATTTGTATTTGAAAGAGTTTAAAACATTGTGGAAAATGGAGAAAATGCTGGTTACCAGCATTTTCTCCTTAACTCAAAATATCTTCAAAAGCTCTTTTATTCAGCACTAATAAAACTCGACTGTATGGTGTTTAATGCCGTTTCAACATTATTTCAGTTTTATCGCAGCGGACAGTGTACCTATCTATGCTTTCTTGGAGTTTCTTTTTACCTGTACTCCGCACAATATTCTTTCCCAGCCACTGGCTGCTTTCCCACATAACCAGGTGAAATGAGACTTTTGAAAACATTTTTTTTTTGGCAACCAGCATTTTCTCTTTTTCCCACAATGTTTTTTAACCTCTCAGAAACAAATCTAAAAGCCATATTTGTCCTCTGCAAAAGCTTTCAAATTTAGACCAATCTAAAACTTTGTTTTGTGTGGTAAAGACTTCAAGGCTTAATACACGAATAACTGTGAAAAGAAGAAACTGCTGAAACGGAGCGATTTATCCATTTACCACAATTTACCACATGTGGTCTGATGCAAAATGACACAAAATGTCGTCTGTCGCCAGAGGGAAATACCGGCTGTAAGTCAGTTTGGGTTGTAACGTGTAGGGGCCGTTTACGCACTGCACTGTACAATATAATAGAATATTGAATAGATTCCAACTTTAATACTCAACTTGTAAGTTACAAAGTTTGAGAATTAGTCACCTAAAAAATAAGAAATTCAACGATATGAAGCAACCGTGCATGTTTTCAACAATGTATTTTACCTTCTTTTGACACAAAACTTGTTAACTTAGTTACCGATCTTATGCTTTTGAAAGCAGACGAAAATTGTCACCAAGTGTCACCATATCTGACCAAGTTTTTGTAAAATAACCTTCGACATAACGAGGCAATTATATAAAATATGTGTATATCAAAAGGTTTATAAAACTTTCTGTAAAGCTTTTTATCAAATAATAAACTTGATAATTCAGAATTAGATAAATCTAAAAATAGCCTGCGTGGGAAAACTACAACGACGTCGTTCGAGTTTTACCTACCTGAGTTACAGAGAGAGATGGTTAGTAACACAGTGTAAACTGTCAACTGTCCCATTTCTGAACTTCCAAATGGTAATTCCGGTCATTTGTACCTGGAAATCGTCATTATTTGATTTATCAATTATGCTTACACGACACAAATTATCACAAAATTAACACGGGTAGAATAAAAAAGACATACAGTCTAGTGTAATCTATAGTATACACCAATGAGTACACATTCCTTCCGATGATTCACAGTTCACTAAATTTTATTTGCTATTCGCGTGATTTTAGGTAGAGTCTAAGTATACAATGAACTAAATCTACATTCAATTAACAATTTCAACTGAGTTAAGATACTTTTTCCAGATTCTATACAAAATATAACACTTTTTCCAGACTTCCCCCACCCAACTCGAACTTGTGTTCCTGAGATATCGTTCCACATGAACAAACTTATACCTGCGCAAAATTGTCAACAATCGGTCCTTAATGCGCATAACAAAACCACATTTTGGCAAATCTATATAGTCTACAGAACGATAATATCAGCATTATCTATATTTTACTTTGCAATGTTCAAAATCACCAAAACTTAATTAAGACACCTGTAACACGTTGACACCTGTGCACCGCGAAATTAAAGTAGACGCATAGGCCTAAGTTAGTTGTAAAAGCAGATCTATGTCCTGTCATACTAGGTTTTCAGTTAATTCGTTTTCCGCTGCATTACTTTCTGATGGACATCTGTCAATTAAAAACATTAACGAAAATACAGAACACTCTGCGTGCAGATTGGGCTTATCAGCAAATCAGACTGATCAGCGTAATCGATTGTAATGGGCAAATCCGACATAAATGGTGATAATTAGATGATTATCGGTACTATTTATCTTTGCTATCATTAACACATCGGGGGTCTAGAAGATGGTGTCTGCTTAATGAACCCAGAAAGGTCTGGCAACCTTTTAAATACACAAGACATTTCTAATCTCACCAAATCAAAGTACTGAACGTACCGTTTGCGACACTACAAGGTTGTGCAGGTATATATCAGTTAACTACGGTAACCTGTAGCATATAGCCTAAGTATAAATAACAGAAGGTTCAAACCAAAGTCTTCAAATAGGCCTACTACTAGATCTACTTATTATAAAAAGAAAATTACACCATAATTATACATCGAATAAAAATGGAAACAGGAAACATTGTAGCCTACAATGAACTTGATTATGATAGTCCCAACTCCGACACATAAATGTCTAAGACCCCGAAATGACTGTAAATACTTACTATTAAGGAAAAACAGACACACAATAATTACAAATTAAGGATGGGTTTTGCTAATTTTTTTAAGTCGAAAAGGATGGGACAATGTAGATCCAAGGTAAAACTCTTTTCTTCTGTAGTTTTTTACCTTGATTTACAGCAAAAGGGGAACAAAACGTACTAAGCGCTGTGCGCAGAGATTGCTCAAAACTTGACGAGTTTAGCCATCCCCCCCCCCCCAAAAAAAAAGAACTTTAGACTTCAAAACTGATAATCGTCCTGGGACGTAAAATTAAAAACTAAACAAGAAACAGATTTTTTTTTGACAGGGTAGAAAAAAGGGAAAAGGGGAGAAAATGCTAGCTGCAAGCATTTTCTCACAATGTTTATAAAAGCTGCCTTCAACAGGGTTGTTTTAAGACACGATTACTTGGTTAAGGATTAAAATTAAATCACTCCAGCTCTCAAGTTCATTCTTGAAGTCCACCGGTAAAGTCTACTCTCGAGAGCGATTATTGTATCCTTTACCAGACAGACTTCTCCCGGTATATTGAAAGCCGATTTGTAGACGAAATATTATCGTTTTGTCAATGTTTTTGATTGATCGTATGGTGTTTAACACCGTTTTCAGCATTATTTCCGTTTTATCGCGGCGGACAGTGCACCTATCCATGCTTTCATGGAGTTTCTTTTTACCTGTACTCCGCACAATATTCTTTCAAAGCCACTGGCTGCTTTCCCACATAATCATCGTCGAAACAATGGTCAGCGATGAGAGAGGAATGAATCCTGTTGCAAAGACTAGATCATCAATCCTCGGATAGAAATTGGCCGAGCCGGGAATCGAACCAGCGACCCCCTGTTCTCAAGTCCTGTACGCTATCGACTGAGCTACCGAGGCTCGGCATCGGTTTACCAAACCACCCCTTATAACGACCTTGATGATGAAAGATTTTTAGAAAACATCTTGCTATTTGCAACTGTGATTTGATGTATTTTGCGGGGAGAAGAAATCAAGATTAACGGGCACATACGTTAAATCTGATCTTGATATGCGCTTGACGCTTCTGTATTAATGGTTAAAGTCTTATACTCCAACCAAACACCTGTAGTTACGTGGGTCCAAATCTACTCATTCCGTTTAGTTCGCAATTGTGTAAGGAGTCGGGTCGCTGCGAAAATGTTTAATGGTCGAAGGGATCTGCGTGGCCTAATTTATTTAGGGCCTGGGATCCTGGAGTTCCTTCCAATTGGAGCGCTCACGTTGGAAGATAGCCGGTCCTAAAAAAAGCAAGAGTAGTGCTCTCTCAAAGACTGAAATATGGTCTAAAATGTCAGAGGGGTAGACTACCACAAGAAACTTTAGGAATCGCCTGTACGGAAATCTCGCATGAAAATATAAAATCGCACGGGAAGTGAGAATTGGCAATAAAGTAGTGACTTGATTTCAATTTTCTCGGATTTAGATTTGGGGAGACCGATAGAAAGAAAAATGTTCTGCTACCTTTTTAAATACATGAAACTCAAAGTTTATGCCTATAAATAGATGCTATTTACATGTAGATCTACTTGCGATTAGCTGCATACAAACAGTACAAAGAGGAATAGGGGCCGACTATGATTTGCGTAGAACAGAAACCGAAGAATATTTTTGTATGCTATCATTAGCTTGATCCGATGAATTTTTGTCAAAATAAATGAAAATCTGACCAGATTACTAAAGTGTCACAGACAAAATCATCTTTGCAGACTATCTCTAAAAAAAACAAGAGGGCCATGATGGCCCTGTATCGCTCCACTTCCTTTCAAAATTGATTGATTGATTGTATGGTGTTTAACGCCGTTTTCAACATTATTTCAGTTATATCGCGGCGGCCAGTGCATCTATCCATGCTTTCCTGGAGTCTCTTTTACCAGTACTCCGCACAATTTTCTTTCCAAGCCACTGGCTGCTTTCCCACATAACCATCGTCGAAACAATGGTCAGCGGTCGGAGAGGAATGAACCCTGTCGCAATGACTATCATTAATCCTCGGAAAGAAATTGGCCGAGCCAGGGATCGAACCCACGACCCCTTGTTCTCAAGTCCTGCACGCTACCGACTGAGCTATCGGGGCTCGGCTTCTTTCAAAATAATTCATACACTAAACTAGCATTGACAGGGACATAAATCATAATAATTCTGTATGGCAATAAGCTCCATAGAAAAAAAATAGCATAGCACCCTCTCGAAAACAAGCCATATCTTTTTCAAATTCAAATGCAAAGATTATGTCATTGGATACAAGCAGGTCTAATCAACCACCATTCTTACCAAATATCAATGAACCCTAACAAAGAATGCTTGATTAGAAGATTTCCAAATCTTAGAGGCAGAAAATATATTTTTTTCAATGGCATGAAAGGTAAAGTTCTGGCACATGGCACTGAATGATAGAAACCCTATTTTATATTAAATATTTAATTCACCTGAACATAATTATTTTACATCAAAATACATGTAAATCACTTCCACTAAAAACTGGACATGTTCTTTCTAAAAAACTTGAATACACAACACAAATCATGTAATAGTGCGGTTTCATAATCAAGGGAGGTAAATCGTAACAAAAACTATGTCTTTAATAACAGGACTTATTTCACTTGATCAGTATACAAGCTTTTGTATGTTTTACCCCCATGGCAATAGTTTTAAATTTCTAGATACAAGTCCGCTAGATGAAGCTATATATTCCAAATTTGGTAGCTCTATGCTTTATGATTTGAAACAAGAGGAATTTTAAAGTTTTCATTATATAAGCCCATGTAAAACCTGTAACACCCAGGGAGGGGGCAGGTTTGACCCCAGGGCTATAATTTGAAGAGTTTTGGTAGAGGTCTATCAGGTGAAGCTACATGTCAATTTTAGTAGCACTAAGCCATGTGGTTTCAGACAAGAAGACTTTTTTAGATTTTCACAACTTTTCGGTTTTGATTCCATGGGAATGAGAGGGTTTTATTAGAATCAAAGTCTTTGCTTGAAGAAGTTCTGAAGAAGGCTATGGCAGAATCATTGCCGTGAAGTTTCATTAAAATTAGATGGGTAGTCTTTGAGAGCCACAATGTTTTCAAAAATAGTTTTACATCAAGACAAAGAAAGTTGTCTGCAAGAGGTAATATGTAATATATGTTATGGAATTGAAGAAAACAGAAAACAGATATCAAATTATCAACTTTTTAATATAATAAATTTCAAAGACACATATATAAAATTGACACTTTACACTTGATATTCACTTGATACCTTACAAATAAAATGATGGCTATAAATTTATCTATTTTTTCCACATATTGCACTGATTACACATAATCTGTCTAACCTACCAATTCAAGTTTATTTTCGTACATTCAGCAAGAGAGTCTTCCCAGTTTTCAATCTGCACAACAGACTTTGAACAACTTTGAAAAATACTGCCTGGAGAGAGTATTGAATTTTAATTGAAATTGGCCTGATGGTATAGGTGGATTGGATGATTAACATTTTGCCGAACTATCCCGTGTTTTCATGACCTTGAGGAAGAAGGTAATAGAAAACAATGTAGGAAAAGGACAGCATGCAAATAGCAACCATTTCTCCTTTCCCACAGTATTTTCAAACTTTTAACAGTTGCTTATTCTTAAGTGTCCTGGATTTCACCAGTTCTGGACTAGGCTCTGTTCAAAACCTCTCCCAAAGACCTTCATGAGTGTCCTTGGTTTCACTAGTTCTGGTTTAGGGTCTGAAATATCTTGCCCAAGAACACTTCCGTGAAAGGTGAAAGAATTGAACTCGGGGCCTCCAGTCTGTGAATCCATCATGTTCATGCTGGGTCTCTTAGGTGAGCTGAACACAGCCTAAATATTATCAATAGTTTGATCTTATCCAGTGAAAACAAATGTCAATTTCATCAATTTGGCTGCTATATGGTTAACATTTCATTCACACACAGCCCCCATCTGCAACTAATATTCTATCTACATCACAATCTGTTTGTTTACTGCTGGCTTTCTGTTTGAATAAACATTCTAAATTTGGAATGGCAAAATGTTTGACACATAAGTTGATGCTTTGATGATGATGATATGAGATCTACTGCTAGAACGGTGGAGTCATTGGTTGAGGATTCTGTAAGTATGACATCACTACAGCTGATATGGACAACCTGGAACAGAAACAAGTATACTTGTATTATTTGTACTTGAGTATTGCTGTAAGAGTGAGAACTTCAAAGCCCCAATACCGAAAAACAGCCAATAGTAAATAATGGATGTGTACCTATTAAAATAAATTTAAATTTAATTTGTAGCTAATAAAAAGTATGGTAATCACTGTATAAATGACAATCTGTTGTTGTATGGTCGGTCCAAGTGTTAGTCGCTGGCAGAAAAATGAATTTTAAAACCAGGTAAAAGTAAACAAAAGATAGAGTGATCTGGCACCTTTTGACCTACTTTTAAATTAATTTTCTGCCAGCTACTTACCTTTGGACCAAACATACAACAACAGATTGACATCTTCACAATAATTTCCATATTTTTAAAGGGTATGATTTAAATTCAAATGCATTTTAACACCCAAATTGTTTACTTTTGGCCGCTTGTAAGACTTCAAATAAAACTTAATAAATTTCTAAAAGCATGCAAGAAATAACTTTTTTAGTAACAATGTCTTCAACCTCATTTATGATTCTATAAAATGAGTGGCACTCTAGCAAAAGTCAGTTTAATGCATCTCTGCAAATCAAATCATCACATGATTACAATGCATCCATTAAATCCATTTTGTCTTACGATTAACTGGTTCATGAGGTTCTATGGTCCTGGGACATGCAGAAAATTAAGAAAAAGAAAGCGAAATTTTGTTGAGGGGGTAATGAGACTTGCCCTTAACGTACCAAATAAACCCAACTTACATTTTCAGCCTAGAAATAAGACCCAAATACCATATGTGCAATTTCAAGTTGCTTTTGTCAGCAGTGTTTGAGCAAAGCAAAGCTGTATAAATCAAAGATCAGACTGCACATTTTGTGCAGTCTAATCTTGATTTACACTGGCAGCAAAGCCAACTATATTTGTGAAACGCACTTAAAGGGTTAACTCTTAACCAAAAGTGAAAATTTGGGACAGGACCAAATTTAAAGCATTTTGCAGATGAGAATTAAATGTTGCCCAAATGATGATTTCTATACTTGATAGGATAGAAAACATTGTGGAAGATGGAGAAAATGCTGGTTACCAGGATTTTCTCCTTTTCCTACAATGTTTTCCAAAGCCTTTAGTCTTAAGGGTCGTTTAAAGTCAGGATTGTGTAGTGAAATTGTTTAGGTTCACAAGCACTGAACTTACATGAAACTACTCAAGGTTTGTTTGGTATCCTCAGAGGCCCTGGAGTTGGCAAATCCAATAAATGAGCAGTACACAGCACACCATGCACACCATTTTAACTGTAAAATGTTCCAAACAAAGCATATTAACCTTTTACCATACACTCCCATAAAAACATTGTGGGACAAGGAGATAATGCTGGCTACCAGCATTTCTCTCTTCTCCACCATGCTTTCTACCCAATCAAAGACAAATTCCGTCAGGTTAGCCAACTTGAAATTGACATAGCATTTGCAGTCAACAATTTCAAGCACAGCTTTGTTCCTGTTTTTAAAACTAAATTACATTTAGCCAATTCAAAGCTTCAATTACTGATTCATTTCAATTTAGTTGACTGACTGACTGAATGGCATTTTAAGTCACTTTCACTATTATTTCAGTCATATCACAGTGACAGCTCACATATTCATGCATTTCCTGGGTTTCACTGGTACCGGGCTAGGGCTCTGAAGTGTCTTGCCCAAGGACACTCCCACAAAAAACCCAGTGGATCCAGTGAGGCTCGAACCTGGGACCTCCAGGTCACGAGTCCTACACTTTACCACTGAGCTACACAGGACCCCATGTACCAAGCTAATATAGTATTGAAAGCATTAGTTATGGAAAAAAAAGCTACAAAATATGTTAAATCCATTTAATATTCCTAGGGGAATGAATAAAACACAATTCAGAAATGTTTACTGTTTCTCTATTTCGGCTTTTGCCTTTATCAAGAAATTTGACGTGAAATTGATGCCTTCTACATTTTGTGACTGTTTTCACACCACCATTTTCAAATGAAAATTTCGTTTAAAAATGGTGGTGTGAAAACAGTCACAAAATGTTCATTTAAAAATGGTGGTGTGAAAACAGTCACAAAATGTAGAAGGCACCAATTTCATGTCAAATATCTTGATGAAGGCAAAAGCCGAAATACAGAAACAGGAAACATTTCTAAAATATGTTGCATATTAAAATAGTAATAAAAGAGTAACTCCTGAAACAATTTTGGAGCAGATAACTATAAACCATCCTTGTAAGACATTATAGAATCATCATGAAATAAGGATCAAATTATAAATGAGCTGTGTTCTGGCAAAATGGGGTTTAATGTATCAACATAATGCATTATTCCAAGCAAAAAATCATAGAACTATATATCAGTAAAATCCATTTTGTCTAACAACTGACTGAATCTAATACAGAATACTCTTCGGACGTGCATAGAATTTACAAATATCAGAAAGTTTCGAACCATGTCAGCCTGTGCAATCAGCCCTGGCTGACGTGGTTCTAGACTTTTTGCAGATGCATTAAACCCCTTTTCACAGAGCATGAATTTTATGAAAAAGATAAAATTGCTTCTTACCTTCATCATGAGTCCGCACATACTAAATATCATTCCAAGGAGGTTCATGTAATCTGGAGTCGGGTCTTCTGCTGGTGAACCATTGCTACTTGGAGCCTTGTACCTGTAAGTAATGATGTCAAATTATCATATGTAAATTTTTGACAAGCTTCTGACTGGCTTTTAGTATGCTGAGCATCAGAACAACATTCTCTGTTGAAACATACAGCCCTGATAACCCTGGAATTATATTTAGCAACTTACAATCCTACATGACCTTATGACCCTAGAACTACACATTACTTTGGTAACCTACCATAGGCAAAGCTAGGAATGAAATATTTATACTCATAGAGAGCAACAAAGTGCTGATTTGGGAGGGAGCAGGAGGGTGGCATTTATTTTACTGTAAAGTATAGAGGATTGCCCCAGTCATCGGTGCGTCATTTTAACCAATCTATTTAGTTTGAAATGGCGCGCAGATCTAGAGAAAAATCAATACATGTATATGATCTTTTATTTACAACTTTGGTCATGGAACTTTTTTAATATGCACATGGGTATTGTGTGTAAAGGGCGCTACACCCTTGCATACAGTCCCAGCAACCATTTAAATATCATTTTATCAAAGTGGACGAATTTATGAAATATCTTTAAAATCTAACAAGGTTTTCTCCTTCCTTAAGTTTTCATATGAACTATAATGGTTAAGGTAACAGACAAGTTCAGTGAATCGGACATATTAACTGAAAAGATTGAATGTGTGAACAAGGTAATGAAATGTTATTTGTCACTTGAAGTTTTTCACACCCAATATCTGGCTTTGATTTGTTCATCATTTAACTTTTAACTTCTGAGCACTTGTGAAATTTTTTAGGATATGTTTTATACATAAGAAACAATATAGCAGAAGTCAAGTATGTGGGATAAAAACCATAACAATGGTGAATAAACACCTACATATTAACCTTGCAATTGAAACCTCACTCAAATCTGTTTGTCCTTTAAGTTCAATTTACGGACCTTATCCATTAACTCTTTACCAAACGACAAAATGTTAAGCTTGTCCAAATTGAAGGCATTTGCAGACAACAAAATAAACCTGACTCAGACATTGAAATCTAATTTCAGGAGGGTAGAAAACATTGTGGGAAAAGGACAAAATGCTGGTTACCAGCATTTTCTCCTTTTCCCACAATGTTTTCAAAGGCCTTCTTCTTCAGATTCGTTAAAAGTCGGGATTGTGTGGTAAAGAGTTAACTAAACATGTCACCATTTCATATGCCTTCTTCAAATCAAGGGATTGTTCTGTAGGGTAGCCTAAAGATTTAATTCCAACGTTTTTTTCCAAACGATTGTGAACAGCAAATCAATGTTGGCGGATTTAGTTTTCAACACAGAAGTTCTCCAATACGAGTACACCAACTGAGCTAGGCAAAAATGCTTATTTTTTCCTACGTGGCATTCTGGAAAAATGTGAAAAAGCCAAGCTTAGGACCAAAGGGACTCGATCCAGTAATTTTTTTGGTATCTTGTAAGTAGATATAGACAAGGGTTCGAACTTGACCGAAGGACAGATATTACCGAGTTCGAATTAAGGTCCAATTATAAAGTCAATTTTGATTCAATTTTGTCATGAAATGTACCAAATCACAGCTAAATGAATACGTTCTTCGATGATGCTACAGATTATAACCATAATCAATCCGTTTACCGAACACAGATCGAGATATCGAGCAAATTAGGGTCAATTTCGCAGGTCGGACACGACCGTGCAACTGGGACACCACTCTACTTTCAGGGCTAAATGCCACATCTCAGCCAGTGACAGCCGGTTTTCCTACCACGCATCGATTAAAAACATGTTAATAAATAACTTACAGGACCGGAAATGCGTTTACAACCTTGATTCCGTTCAGCCCTTGATAATATTTACCTGAAACTATCAGATTGCAACCAGACAGGAAAAAGGAAGGGTGTATTTGATCCAGTGTTAGTTTCTTTCGTTATTTACAAGAACAGAGATATACTGAACCTGACAACTTTCCCCGGCCGTCGAGGATCATTCGCATTCACAGGCGCTGACATCGTGCGTATTGACTACACTTTATTTACACCAGTAGAGTACCGTACTATAAAGATAGGAGGTGGAGCCTAAGTCCAGTGTAAAAAACAAAGGCGGGTCAAAACAATGATTTAAAAAAAAAAATCATGAGAACAATAATTTGTCGCACAGACATCTATTGAACACATTTGATGAATGATAAGGGAACTTTTCTAGTCACTGTTTTTCTGCAACGTGATTTACAAAAAGGGAACAAACCTAAAAATTATAGCAAAAATATGTAGTCTAAGGGAAACAAATTCTGCAAGACCTTTGAGATTCCCAAAGGATTACCTACCTTAGGTTCTTGTCTCTGTGGCTGAGGTTACAATTTTGGAAAATCCTGAAACCGCTGCACATATCAATTTTTAGCATGAAAAATGGCCATAAAGATGAATTTCGGTGGTCTTAAAATCTTGAAGTTTGGAATCTGCTGGAAAACATGTAAGGTGGACTGTCCAGTTTTCAAGGCCTTCAAGTTTGTTATTGGTATATAATGTAATTATACATGAAGCCCCCTTTTTCTATGACACGGCATTTCATTAAATAAAAATAAATAATGAATGTCAGTGGCTTATGATAAACAATATAAATACATGTATGAAGTTTCATAAATTTTTGTCCTGTAGTTGAAGAGATATTGGTCAATAATGGAAATATACATCAAACCCCCTCTTTCCATGACACAGCATTAAATCAAAAGTATATCCGTGGACCATCATAAGGAACACATGTATGCAGTTTCGTTAATTTTCGTCTAGGATTTTAGAAGATATCTGTCAAGTCAGATGGATGGATGATCGAATGGACAGACAGAAAGACAGACAGACAAACAGACGGACTACACAAAAACTATATCCCCTTGCCTTATACGGGGATATATACATATGTGAAAAAGAGTTATCTCTTCATCAAAATTTCAGACTGCCAGTAGTCCATATTGAAAGTTTTTGCAGATGAAATAGAAAATTGTAGACTAGTCCAAAATCTGTATTTATGAAGGAGACCACTTTAGTGTCTTCAAATGCTGTCTATCTCAGTCCATATTCACCAACCATTCTTAATTTTATTCTAAGTCTCATCCTAGATTTACAAAGTAACACAACTTCAGACTGGCTAAACCATTTAAGCCATGCTCTGACAAAAGGGGGCTTAATGCATCTCTGTGATCCATTATACTAAGCAAGTCATCACATAATTAGGGATCCATAAAATCCACTTAGTCTAATGAATGACTGAATCTGGAGGAAGAGTGGTCCTTAGAAATACAGGGAATTGACCGATAGCGAAAAGTTTCGGCTCAGGTCAGCCTGCGAGGACTGCGCAGGCTGACCTTGGTCGATACTTTTCACATATGCATTGAGCCCCCTTTTCACAGAGCATGGCTCATTTGTTTTAGCCATCAAAATGGTTTAGCCAATCAAAAGTTTTGTTACTTTCAAATTTAAAAAAATCTTGAGAATAAGACTAAGACTTTTCTTAAGAATGGTTAGTGAATACAGACCATGGACTCTAGATGGAGAGTATTTGAAGACCTAAACTGATTCCCATCATAAATAGTCCAAACAGGTAACCAATCCATCGAAGACTGTAAATCTAATATATTTTGCTTAAAAGACAAGAGTTGTGTTTGAAAGAGTAAACAACATTAATGGAAACTAAGCAAATTATGGTTACTGGTGTTTTGCTACTTTTTCCACAATGTTTCCATAAACCTTTGTCTTTGGAGAACCAAAATAAATTATTTACCAGGCAGGAAAATTTAGATTTGCCCATTTTGAAAGCATTTGCAGATGACACATTTTAATGTGGCCAAAATGATAGGATTTGTCACTAAAAAGGTGAAAAGCATTGTGCAAAAAAGCACTTTCTCCTTTTCCCACAATGTTTTCAAAGGCATTCTTTAGCAGAGCCTACCTAACTCTGGATTGATTGGTAATTGGTTAGGAGTCCATATAGCCACCAGGGTTTGATACTGATTTCATGCAAAAAATATTAACCTTTTACCACACAATCCCAAGTCTTAATGATCCTTACAAAGGAAGCTTTAGAAAATATTGTGGGAAAAGGAGAAAATGTTGATAACCAGCATTTTCTCCTCTTCCTATAATGTTTTCTGTCCTTCCAAAGGCAACTCACATCATATGAATAAACTTACATGTGAAAGCTGCAAATGCTTTCAATATGGACTGGCCTAAATTTCATTTTGTTTGGTAAAGAGTTAACTAGAGCTGACAAACTAACTATCTAGGCCTTTTTGTCAATTTGTCTAGGGCTGAGTAACAAGAAGTGACATTTCTAATTTCAGTTCTGTTAAATATCCTTTGATATTTAACTTATTAATCAATGCAGACATTTTTCATTGCAAATGAATTTTAAAGACATCGTAGCAACAGGACCACTCATTACAAGCAATTTTATCCTTTTACAACAATATTTTCAAAGTAATCGTGTATAAAAATAATGTTATACATGTTTCACAAGAAAATTTCCCAGGCCATCAGCTGAGAATGTGTGTCAAGAGATGTTTATGAACTTTTTTATGAGCAAGGTAAAAAAAAAATAAGCCATGTGCTGTATACTTTAATCCAGTAATGTACAAACATATTTTAGACCAATCAAAAACCAGCACATTTTATGCAGAGAAGAAACAAAAGAAGGGAAAGGGAAATACTTTTCTAATACAGCAAACAGTGAAGGAAAACATTTGCTTAATACATGCACCCACTCCTTTTCCTCCAATGTTTTCTTCACCAAAAATCACAGTGTAACAAAAGCAGCCTTAACCTTAACATAGTGTTCAAACCTTGTCAAATAAATTCTCACAAGTTTCTATCATCGACATTATTCAAATAAATATAACAAGTACATAGGAGCCATGCTCTGTGAAAAGGGTGCTTAATGCATCTGCGAAAAGTCTCGACCCAGGTCAGCCTGCGCAGTCCGTGCAGGCTGAGCTGGGCCAGAACTTTTCGCTATTGGTCAATTTTGTGTATGTCCAAGGACCAGTCTACCTCATGATCAAGTCGGTTGTTAAAAAAGGTGGCTTTTATGGATCCATAAGTATGCGATGGCTTGCTTGGTATGGTGGATCTCGGAAATGCATTAAGCCCCCTTTTGCCAGAGCATGCTTCATAGATATGAAGTAAAGCCATGCTCTGTGAAAAGGGGCTTTAATGCGTCTGCAAAAAGTCTGACCTAGGTCATCTTGCACGGTTAGTACAGGCTGACCTAGGTCTGAACTTTTAGCTCTTGGTCAATTTTTTGCATGTCAAAGGACCATTCCACCTCATGATTCAGTCAGTTGTCAAACAAAATTGATTTTATGGATCCATAATTATGTGATGACTTGCTTGGTATAATGGATGATGGAGAGGCATTGAACACCCTTTTGACAGAGTGCTGCACAATGATTTTCGTTGTTATTGTTGAACTGGTGCACCACTTTTACCCTCGAAGACAAATCCATTGAAATCCATTCTTTAAATTAAAACAATAAAACACCTTCTGTACACAACTTTATTGCCTTTAAGCAGACTGCTGTAAAAACATTCAAATGAAGAAGGAAGCGCTGCTTTGAAAGTCGCTTGCTGCAAATTTGTTTCAAAAGGTGAAATTATTTAACTCTTTACGAAACAAAAATATTTTAGAATAGTCCAAATTGAAAGTATTTGCAGACGACAAAATGAACATGACTAAAAGTTGAAATTTGATTTGGGAAGGGTAGAAAACATTGTGGGAAAAGGAGAAAATGCTGGTTACCAGCATTTTCTCATTTTCCCATAATGTTTAAAGAAGCGTTTTTAGTCATGGTTGTAAAAAGTTGGAATTGTGTGGTAAAGGGCTAAACTGTTGCTTCTAATTATTGCATGATCAAAAAGAGCAAGATTACAGCGCAAAGACCTTTTGCAGACAGTGTACATCAAGATCTGACTGCACAGAACGTGCATTCTGATCTTGGATCTACACTGTCCGATGAGAAGGTAATATTTCCCCCAAAAATACCTTTGAAATGACAAAATGTTGGTTTATGCTTTCAGCTTAAAAGTTTCATCCCACTTATTTAGAAGGACAGGGGTTAATATATTAACAAAACAAGGTATGTCTCCTTTATTTAATCTAATACTTAAATACCGGTAGATCCAACCACATGTCCTTTTTCTAGTCATCACATGTAAATATAATCAGAGAACAACAGGTCAAGTAAACCTTTATTAAACAAGCCCATCATGTTTTCACAACCTTGAAGAAGAAAGATTTTGAAAACATTGTAGGCACTGGAGAAAATGCTACTGGTGACGAACATTTTCACCTTTTCCTACCCTTCCACAGACAAATTCCATCATTTGAGCCAAAATCAGTTTGCCATCTGCAAATGCCTTCAGGTTGGACCAGTCTAAAGTGTTGTTGTCCGGTAAAGAGTTAACGCTTTCCGGAATAACAAATCTTAGACATTCCAAAGCAAAACATCTCAAAGCAATGAATTTGAAATTGGTATGAGACAGCTTTAGTTCTCTGGTACGGAAGAAAACATTGTGGGAAAAGGCGAAAATGCTGGTGACCAGCATTTTCTGCTTTTCCCACAATCTTTCCAAACAGCTTATTTCTCAGGGTTGCTAAAACAGGGGATTGTGTGGTAATGGGTTAAGGGGAATGTTGTGGCTTCAAAGAATCAATTATGTTTTTAGCTTTTATTCTTCACTAAAACCCATGGATTGAATTTATACCCGAACTTTCTGAACCTCTGTGATAATGTGGGAAAAATAAAATTTTAGAATTATCCATGCTGAGTGTTGCTAAAATGATACAATGAGTCTTTGAAACGATAGAAAACATTGTGGGAAAAGATGAAAACACTGGCAACCTGCAGCAATTTCTCCTTGTTCAACATTGTTTTCAAAAGCTTTTTCTTCCTCAGGGTAATATACTGTATACGTGAATATATATGCGTGTCGAAAAATTTGCGAGTTAATGATTACTGACATTTTGCATACAAAAATGTTTGCGAATTCAAGACACTCGTTATTTGTTGGTAACCTTGTGGTAAAATATGCAAACAGAAAAGTTTGCAAATTTTTCAAATTCGCACAATCATAAAAATTTCAACATCGCAAAAATTTCCACTTATACAGTACACATAGAATCGTTCAGTAAAGGTTTGATATCCTACACAGTTGCCCAAGTTAGGAGGTTTCCATTTCACCATTCTCTTTATCCTCTTCCAGTTCTGGCAGATATTCACTGACAATATTCAACAATTGATAAATCTGATCTTCAGTTAATCTTTCCTCACTCTCTTCCACGATCAACTGTATCTCTACGGCAGTTTGTGGTCGGAGATTAAGCAACTGTAATTTTTCCGCTTTCTTCAAATTGAATGGCTCCAAGGCTTTCAGGAATGATGAAATGATCTCTGGCGTTTGTTTTACACACGCTGTTTTTTCGAGGTACTGAATTATCTCATATGATATTGTGGCTAAATTCGACAGCAATTTGTTGGGTTTATTTTTAGTTTTTTGCAAGTCGTTAAGCACGCTGATAACTTCGTAGTTGGCAAGCATCGATGAGTTGTCAGATTTCACCTCCATTTTGTAGCTTATATACTTCTATCTTGCCTGGATACAATCTAAACTGTGTTATCACATCTAAAATGACATATGAAGAAAATTCACTCAAAGAAATTGAGAGTACTATGGCTATTTGATTGATTGTATGGTGTCTAATGCCACTTTCAACATTGTTTCAGTTCTATCATAGCGGCCTGTTTCACCTATCCATGCTTCCTGAGTTTCTGTTACCAATAGTACTACTCACAATATTCTTTCCAAGCCTCTGGGTCGTTTCCCGCAAAATTATCATCAAAACAATGATCAGCGGTGAGAGAGGAATGAATCCTGTTGCAATGACTATCATCAAACTTTGGCTGAGCTGAGGATTGGAATCAGTCAGCCCCTGTTCTCAAGTCCTGCACATTAAGAGACTGCATTACCAGAGCACGGTGATGCAATGGACATGAATAGTAAAAACATCAGAGCAACTTGACTCTTTATCAGATGTCAAAATTTTAAACTCATCTGTATTGAAATCATTGAAGATGACAAAGTAAATGGAGTTCAAGTGATGAGATTTGTCTTTGAATAGGATGAAAACACAGAAGAAGAAGGAAATGCCTGTTACCAGCATTTTCTCCATTTGCAACCATGGTTTTTTTGTCTGAAAATGAAAACAGTTATCATATTTCTACTCATAATCAACCTTTAGAAAGCCTGATGATCAAAATGAACATTTTTTCCACTCTTGAAAAAAGAGTGACTGTTGTTTCAAGGTACCTTTTTACTAGAGAATCTCAACACACTGGACAGTGGAGATCTCAGATGATATTGCACATTGTATGGAGTCTAAATCTCATCTACAGAGTCTGACACAGAGACTGACCTTGATCTACATAGTGTGCTCCTAAAAACTGTAGGTATGATACATGTACTGAACACTTTAATTTTTTACCATGCTGTAAAACTTTATACCTGTCCAAATTGAAAGCATTTGTAGTCAACAAATTAGATGCAGCTGAAATGATGGAACTTGTCTCTTGGAGGGTCAAAAACATTGTGGGAAAAGAAGCAAAAGCTGGTTACCAGCATTTTCTCTTTTCAAGCAATGTTTTTAAAGGCCTTCTTTCTTGGGTCTGTTAAAACTTGGGATCGTTTGGTAAAGGTTAAAGGGATAAGTACTGGAACCCACTACCTCATCATGAACCTTTTATCCATTTGTTGTAAAAAATTCAAGTACTTCAAAGTCATGAAGTAATAACATCGCATTGTTTATCACAACTACAACATGCTACATCAACCAAGTACCTCAGGTTATTGTAATTTTTTTATTTGTTGCATAATCCTTTCCCACACGATCTCACATTTCACACTTTACCACACAATCCTGACGTTTAACAACCTTGAGAAAAAAGCCTTTTGAAAATATTGCGGGAAAAAGAGAAAGTACTGGTAACCAGCATTATCCCTTTTTCCCACAATATTTCCTACCCTTTCTGAAACAAATTTCAATTTTTCAGTCATGTCTAATATGTCATCTGCAAATGCTTTCAATTTGGACTTGTTGAAATTTTTGTCATTTGGTAAAAAGTAGAACAACCCTGAAAAAGAGGCTATTTGAAAAGGAGAAAATGTTGATAACCAGCATTTTCTCCTTTTCCCACAATGTTTTCTACCCTATCACAGAAAAATTCCATTATTTGAGTCACATTTAGTCTGCAAATGCATTCCAATTGGACAAGTCTAAAATTTTGTCACTTGATAAAGAGTTAGCTATGAACAATTTCTCCAATGCCTCTTTACAAAATCAATTATCTTAGACTTGTCTAAACTGACAGCATCTGCAGATGACAAATTTTAATTAAAATTACAGGATTTGCCTTTGAAAGGGCAGAAAACATTGTGGGAAAGGAGAAAAAGCTGGTTACCAGCATTTTCTCCCATTCCCACAATGTTTTGAAAAGCTTTATTCCTTATGGTCATTATAACACTGAGGAAGAGGGCTGCTGAAAAGATTGTAGGAAAAGGAGAAAATGACGGTAAACAGCATTTTCTTTATTTGCTGACAATGTTTTCTACCCTTTTAAAGACAAATCCTACCATTTCAGCCAAGTTTCATCTGTCTCCTGCAAATGCTTTAGATTTGGACAAGCCCAAAATCTTGTTGTGTGGTTAAAAGTCAATTTATGTTCAAAGTTATCTGCTGCAAATGGGTTTCAGGAGGTACTGAGTTGATAAATGTACAAAAACAGAAATAGACAACCAAGAAAGACAAACCTAGACTAACTTATTGTGGCACAAGACCATAGGTATCTTTCAAGTATCTAACAGCTGCCCATCTTCCTGCCAAAATAGTATACACCCAGCTGAGTATTACAACTGCCAACAGTAACTGCAATGAAAGACAAGAAACAAATTGATAACATGTCGGCCAGTTTCAAAAGAACCCCTCACTTCATTTATTGCGCACCTTGTCCAAAGGATCCAGTGTTATAAAGGCCCTGGGAAAGAACTGCATTTGGAAGATCCCAAAACCTTTTCTACCCTTTTGAAGTCAAATATCATCCTTTGAGATAATATCTAATCCATAACGCAGCTTTCTGACCTGTAGTAGCCTTTGAGGCACAAAACATGCAGTCTGATCTTTGATCTACATAGCCCTCCCTGCCAAAAAGTCAGTTGACAAAATCAAACATGAAATTGCAATTAACTGGGTCTTATTTCTAGCTTGCAAATATCTGCTGGGTTTATACTGGACTCTAAGGGTTAATCCTTAGGCTGCTAAGAGTGACTCACTTACCTATTGCGGACAGTGTGTATCAAGATCAGACTGCACAGAACATGCAGTCTGATCTTGGATCCACACTGTCTGATTATTTTTCTGAAAAAAAAAAAAAAAAACATTATTTGGGGTTTTACGGGTCCGATGAATCACCGAAATACCAAAATACCACTGAAACATCGAAATACCCCATTTTTTTCTATAATTAGTTAAAATTACTAAAGTAAGTAGGAAAGATTTGTCTTTTTTGTGTTTTTAACACAACTTATGTTTATATTGATGAAAGGTGGTTAGTTTAAAACAAAATGACAAAATAACAACATACCATCGATGTCTGCCGTAATGAATGTTCACCGAAATACCCATTGTCAATCGAAATACCCGCACGACGTAGTACAATATGTCGATTCAGGGACTTTACGTTCTTACTAAAGTAGCTGTTTTACAAGGTTGATGTGACTGATCTATATCTATAAACATGCTCGGAAAAAATCTTTTTCTTTCGTGATATTTGAATAATGAAATTAAAAATTAACGTATCTAGAAAACTGGCCGCCATTTTGAATCGGGTAAACATGTTACCCGGTCTTAAATTTGTAGACTTGTCTAAATTCCACATCTGCCGACGATAAATCAAATATCGATATAGATCTATATAATATAGATGTATATATGACTGCAGTTTACTATATAGGTCAGTAAACATGGTGAAAGCAGAAAATGTTGGTCAAAGGCGACAAGCACATTACGATGGATACATCACGCAATGCTTAACTGAGGTACTTCATTTGCAAATGGAATGCACTTGCATTCTCTGTGTAGTATATTTGTGTTTATAATTTAAAGAAATAATATATAGGTGACAATGCCATACTGATAACTCGTAAGTCTTTATTTTGTGTAATAAAGATCAGGAATTTCGGTGTGTAAGGACTAGATATGCCAGTATTTTGGTGACTGTTCTCCACATGAATCAATGATCAATGTATATTAACAACATTTTTCTTCAACATTTATCTTCTCAATAGTGATCATTACTTTAATTAATCGTGTTTTCTGTGAAAAAAAGACAAATCTTGTGGAGGTAGAATCCCTAAATTAAGAAATATTTACAACGTCGAGCAGGTATTTGGGTGGACGTAAATACAGCTACCCGGTGCACATTGTTTACGGTGGACCTCAATGATATGTTGTTATTTTGTCATTATGATTTAAACTAACAGCCATTCATCTCTATAAACGTTATTTGGGTCAAATACCACAAAAAAAGACAAATCTGTTGTACTTCAATAGTAATCAGAACACAGTAATAAAAAACTAGGGGTATTTCGGTGTTTCGGTCATATTTCGGTATTTCGGTGATTCGTCGGACCGAGGTTTTACTATTGGCTTGAAAGTATCATTTCACTTATTTAGCAGGACAAGGGTTAATCTGTTATATGCAAATGTTTTCATATTTGAACAATAAACCCTTAACCACACAATCCCAAGTTATAACAACCTGTAAAGAGAAGGCTTTTGAAAACATTGAAAGAAAAGGAGGAAATGCTCGTAGCTAACATGGATATAGGTTAAATTTATGAAAATCAATAAAATATGCGAAGTGAGGGTCTATGATGATCAAGTTGGTTTTTGTTTATTGCTAATGGAGCTGAATAACCAAAACCAACTGGCAAGGTGTTGCTATGACATTGTTAGATAAGACTGGGCCTTTAACATAAATGCTTCAGCGAGAATAAGTCCAAAAATTGTTTAAGGTAGAAAAGATATTTTGCACCTTTTCATTAATTTGTCTACAACTGGACTCCAAGATCATAGCCAGGACAAGTAAGATACTGGCCTCTGTGGACCAGTCTGGTCATGGTCAACACTTTGCTTTAGACTAAAGCAATAAAGTTTTAGAGGCCCAGTAGAAATCTGGTTGAGCTACTGGCCAGCCTTAATACTTCACTACCTTAGTGCTAATTTACAGATGTAGTTTATTTAATTGATTTGTTATTTTCACGTTTATCACTGGTAATAAAGTTCATTGATAAACATGTTGCAACATGCCAGTCGCGAAAACCCATTATCTACGATCCGATTTCACGTAATAGATAAAACAATTCACATCATGTAAGATACATACGAAATTCAATATCAACGAGACAGTTCTTTTACTTGTTATATACATTATTCTTTATTTCTTAACATGTGTCATCCAAGCGTCCTCTTAGAGAGTTACTTCTCGACAACAAAAACAAATGCAATGGCTCTAAACGACATTGAGTAAGACAAGATAGGCGTGTCGAACGACTGAAGCTATTGATTTAGCCCCGCCTTTTATAAGTTTCGCCCCGTAGCAAAATGGTCATATTCGGGATCTTTGTGCGGTTTCAAAACAGTTGGAGAGACCAGATACAGTTGAAAACAGAAGATATGGATAGATAGATCTGTAATGACAATAATGTTTGGGAAACGATGGGAACAGAATTTTACTTCCGGATGGTGAATCATAATCTGTAGGAAAAATTACTAAACAGTTGTAAATGAGCCACGCTCTGGTAAAAGGGGGCTAAATGCATCTCTGTGATGCATTATACCAAGTAAGCCATCACATAATCATGAATCCATAATATTGCCACTTTTTAAAAATAGACTTAATCATGAGGTAGACTGATCCTTGGACATATAGAAAATTGACCGATAGCGAGAAGTTTCGGCCCAGGTCAGCCTGCGCGAACTGCGCAGGCTGACCTGGGTCGATACTCAAAGTTTCGCAGATGCATTAAGCCCCCTTTTCACAGAGCATGACTCAAATGTATTTTCAACAGGGCTTTCAATTTTGTTAAGTAGTCGAATCGCGCAGGTTTTTGTTACACTATTACCGGTAATGGATTAACAAATTTGACGTTGATGCAAAGCTGATCCCAGCTTAAACTTCAAGCTGCTACGCGCGACTCACTGACCTTTGGCGGACAGTGTAGATCGAGGTCAGACTGCACAAAACACATATACATGTAGTTTGATCTTGATATACACTGTCCGATAAGGATAAAGAGATTGTGGAATGATTTTTTTTAGGGATAACCGTATCCATCAACGGTTGATCCAGTAATCCCTAAAAAAATCATTTGACGATTTGATCACAGATCAATGGTAAGACATACACTCCGGGCACTCTGTAGAATTTCTCTTCAGACCTATTTGAACTGATGCTGATTTCTCTTCACGGAGCTCATTTGACAGGTGTCTTCTGCTGGGCAGTTGACATCTAGAGTCAAGCTTCTTAAAGACCCACTAGCGGCAAATGTAAACATTGCGGGTGTTACAATGCATTTAAATTTAAGTCATACCATTTAAAAGTATGGAAATTATTTTGAAGATAAGAATCTGTGGTTGTAACGGACGGTCCAAATGTTAGTAGTAGATATAAAGAGAGAGTTCTGGGATTTAATCATCCCCTCATCCATCTAAATCCACCAACCATCCCCCTGCTTAAATCCAAATTCATCCATATCCCTGGCTAACTCTAAAATCCGACCATCCCCCTGCTTAAATCCAAATTCACCCATATCCCTGGCTAACTCTAAAATCCGACCATCCCCCTGCTTAAATTAATAAATCAACCACCTCCCTGGCTAACTCTGAAATCCGACCATCTCCCTGATTAAATTAATGTTTAACCACCTCCCTGGCTAACTCTCAAACCCAACCATCCCCCTGCTTAAATCCAATTTAGGTCAAAGGTCAAGATTTAGGTTAAAGGTCATCAAAAACTAGGTCAAAGGTCATCAAAAACTAGGTCAAGGTCAACAAAAACTAGGTCAAGGTCAACAAAAAAAACAAGGACGCTCCTCTAAAAAACTAGGACGCTCCTCCTCTCAAACCCACCCATCCCCCTCCTCAAAACTACACCCCAACGATCTGTATTTTTAGCCCATATAGCTATATGAGCTAAAATCCCTATCCATGATAAATATAACCACAACCACGTGTATGGTTATGCTGCTAAACAACATCTCAGTTAACGTGTCTCATATTTTCACCCATATAGCTATATGAGAGAAATTACAGCATTTTTTACTCTGTCATGTGATATATATTCTGCCCTATACGTAATAAATTTTCTAAGATTTGCGTCTTTATCTTAGTGTGTCCCCAAGCTAATGTATCAATGTTGTTCCCAAGGATATAGCGTTTATCATCGTTTCCGCTCAAGGCGACTTTATTCACCACTTCAGTATACAACTCATGATTATGACTCCTAATAATTACCATTCTCCTTAATTGTGTCTTATTTTCAAACAAACATTTTTTATAATGATCATGTTTAATAAATGCTTTTACTACATGCCTTTTAATTCCCTTACATTTTTTACTCTCCTCCTCATCATCACACATTTTATAAGAGTATAATTTAGACCTGAGACCCACAAACTCCTCAATAATCTTAGCGTTTATCGTCGTTTCCGCTCAAGGCGACTTTATAGGCTTATATCTTTTGTATGGGACTTAAGAAAAAAATTAATTAAGTTAAACAAAAAATCTTATATATAAAAAATGAGTGCAGATATGAATTATATCAAAAGTGGAGAACTATGTAAAGAAGACCTTTCTAAAGATTACGCGGATAAATATAAAAGCAAAGAGAATGCTTTTGTTAAGATTCCAATAAAGTACAGATACTCAATTAATAAAAATGGTTCGTTGTTTATGCGTACCCCTGTTTTGTTTTCATATGGTGTTAATGCAGGATTTGGAAATAACGCAGAAGGAAAAGATCTAAAAGGTTACTCCTTATCTTTACTATGTTATAACGGTGAAAAGCCTATGAAAAAGGAAAGAGCTTTTAAAGAAGATCTGGAAAAACTAACAGATTTCTTCCGAGGGCATGGAATGGACAAAGAACTAAGAGAAGATAAGATTAAAAATTTAGACGCAATTAATATTTTAAGATATAATGAGGATGGATCGGCTATGTTATACCCAAAGCTTTATGAAAACAAACAACATAAGACCTGCTTTTACGATGAAAACAACAAAGTGGTAGACCCTCTTTTATATAAGAAAATTGTCTGTAAGTTGTTTTGTATTTTAAAAGTAGAAGGAATATTTAAAAATAAAAACATCGAAACAATTCAGATTAAAGTTATGTCAGTAAAAATAATGGAGAAGAATGTAAAATTACCAGGAAAGGAAAAGGAAATTTTACCTAATATCTTAGATGAATGCCCAAGTTCTGACGAGGATGAGGAATAAGTAATTTTAAATATTTAACTTCAACACAGAAGTTAAATATTCAATGTGAAATTAAATAAATAAAAAAATAATAATAAAAAAATAATCATGAGCGTTAAAACAAGAATAGATATCTTTGGTGATAAATTAAACGATATGTTAAAAAATAAACTTATTTACACTCTCACCTCTGAAAAGGTATCAACTCTTTGGGAATATAGAAAATATATATGCTTTGATAAGGCAGCAAATGAAAATCATGTTGAATTACTCAAGAACTTAAAGCCTACTTTCTACTATGAATGTAGTAAAGCTATAAAAGATTGTGGAATTATTAAGTACATGGTTTGTTTAAAAACAGAAGATGATTATCAATGGGTTCTTAAAGGTTCTAATATGTATGGTATTTATATTAACTTTTTAAGAAATTTTGACACTAGTTTTTTATGAAGACTTTTTACCCAATGGAACAGGAGAAGAGGAAACCTTTTTACCAGTTTTAACAATATCTGGTGGAAATATTGGCCGGAAATGTTTTTGTAATGGTGACCAATGTTCTACATGCATTGAAGCTTTGTTTCCATTCTTCGGATACGAATTTATAGAATTAACTTTAAGTGCCGAGTATAGACGTGATATTTTATTAAAAAAACAATATACTCCACAAATAAAAGTTTTTAACGGGAAAATAACATTTAAATCAGAAAAATGTCTCATATGTTGGGAAAAAGATTCTGAGATATTATTATGTAATTGTGATCATATATCTATTTGCGATGACTGCGACACAATATCCAATTTTAATGAATGTCCTCTTTGTAAGGTTAAAACAGATATCAAACGTAAAATATAACTTTCATAAACAAAGTTATATTTTTTACAAGTCTAACTCTATCAAAATAGATATGTAAGCATGTGTTACATCACGGTTGGTTGATCTTGACATAAAGTTTATGATGTCGCATTGTTTTACCCCCAACGCCCTAGGGAAAACCGTACAGCTACAAATTTTATCTGCCTTTTTAATAATATAGTAATCAACCTGTTCTATTCCATTTACCGTAATATTAACTTTTACCTCTTCTGGTGTGTTAGGATCCTTTTTAACAATCGTTAAACTTCCTCTTATAATTCTACCTGACGCACTCATGCAGTAACCCCCCTAAGCCATGTTTGCGGCCTGAATTACCATTACCAAACGAGAACTCATAATTACCATCTCCAATTGGTCCTTATTCTTCAGCCCACACGGTTATAATGGGTTTAGGGCCTATGAGAGAAGGAAGGGATACTTTTTTATCCACATAGGATTTTGTTGCTAAATCTCTCTCTTCTACCGGGGTTGCCGCGTTTTTTAGAGAAAAACCTTGAAGATCTATGTCAGCCACCGCCGTGAAACTTCCATTTGGATTTTTTACGATAGCTCCACCGTTATCAACGTAATTTTTATTGGCAGCGGCATCACGGGATGTAGGATTTGGTAATCCGGTAATCGGGTTATCATTCATATCTATTCCACCAGACATTGAAAAAGATCCATCTTGTTTTTTTGTTAAAGCTTTTTCACCTGCGGTAGCCGCCTCAACAACGGTATCTACGTAAAACTTATTTGCAGCTTGATTGTGTTCTAAAGGGCTTCCAACATTGTTAATTCTTCGTCCTCCCATAGAAACGTCAGAAACTGCCATATACCCACCAGCTCCATAAATGAAGGCTTTATTTGCACTATCTACATATCTTTTAGTTGCTGCTTCTTGCGCATCTGCGGGATCCAAAAGATTTGTTAACGAATACTCTCGCATATCTATATTTGCAATAGCGGAAAAGGTACCATCTCGGTTCTCTACTATCGCTTTACCGCTTCTATCCACATATTTTTTAGTAGCAGCTTCGTTCGGTTCTGTAGGCTCCTTTACATTTCTTATTTCATTGAAACCCATATTTATAAATCCAAGGGCTTGGTATCCACCATTTTCTTTTAATAACCCCCCAGAATTTTCATCCACGTAATGTTTTGTAGCAATGTCTTGAGGATTTACCGAATTACTAACCCTTGTTAATGTATTACCATTCATGTCTATAGAACCAGAAACAACAGTTGTTCCATCCTTACGTAAAAAATTATTATTTATGTAAGCGAGTGACACACCATCACCGCTTGTTTTATCATCTTTCATTCGTCCAAATTTATCAACAGGCATTTTTTTATTATTAAAAAAGTTTATTTATCACTGTCTGAAACTTTTTACCCGAGCCTAACTCTTTTAGAATGTACAAACATAAATGGACGCAAAATACTTGTCCAGCTTGTTGTATTTGATCAGTATTATAGTGTATAGGACTTTTTAGGTACTCTTGAATTTCAATAGGTGGTTGTATGCCATAACTATCAAAATAAATTTTAGTTTTACCGTTTTTATACCAAGCAACCCAATGTGTACCAGGTCCACCACTTTTATCAAAGTTTACTATACCACATTCTTTTTTATTTGGTTTTCTTGGTAATGTATCTAACAAAAAAACTCCTCTAAAAGAAGGAATTTCTAATCTTTTTACCGCATCTTCCAATTCGAAATTATTCAATGGTTTATTTGGTAAAATTACGTTTTCAATCGAAATATTTAACATTTTTTTATAGGTAAATATTTCTAATGTCTTTATTGTCAACCCATGAGTTATATTCATCATAATAACCTTTCCACTTTACAAGGGACTTCTTTTTTCCTTTTTTAATAACCTTTTCTATCCTATACAGCTCTTGACTGGTTTTCTGCAGTTCAGGTTCATAAAAGGTACCTTGTATTTCTTCTCCATTAAGATCCTTAATTTTATATGTTACAGGTGATGTATGTTTTACTTCAGAAACTGTAAAAACCTCCTCAGTCCATCTTGTTGTATAACCTCTCTCAAAAGTCTTTTTCTTTTTAGCTATCCTTACTCTGTTTCCAACAGAAAACATAGGCTTTATATCTTCTATTTCGAGATGATCAGGGTAAAGATTTCTCCAGACTTTGGTTTCATTTTCTTATTTACTCGCATTTACCGGGGTCATCTTAATAGAAGAATGTCTCGTGTTATTATATTCTTTACCGAGATCTTGTAACACATCAATGTAGATGTTTGTAGAATGAGCAGAAAAATACTTCCACATTTTTTCTTTCATCGTTCTAATCCATCTCTCAACAACGCTTGATTTTTCCTCATTTTCAGTGGAATACAATTCAACCAAGTCTTTAACTTCCTTGTTATAAAACTCTTTACCCTTATCCACCCACATTTTTTTCAGGTTTTCTCTCCTTAAAAATACTCTGTAGTGCTATAGCAACAGATTTTCCTGTTTTATCTTTCAATGGTATTAACCATCCGTACTTAGAAAAGATGTCAATGACAGCGAGAAGGTATTTTACACCGTGATTAAACTTTGAAAATGCTTGCATGTCTACTAAATCCGCAGCCCATATCTTATCTATACCGTTTACTATAACTCTCCTTTTCTTAAATTTTCTTCTTATAGGTTTATGTAATTCTTCCGCTAAATCTATCATGCTGAAATTTTTTTTTAACCCCCATTCCAAATTTCATCTTCGTTCCAATGAGTTTACTTACCAACCCCCTTTCCATTTTTTCTCTAATAGTAGGATTGTAAATACCTTTTAACTCCGTTAACATATTTTTATCACACACTGCGTTTCTTGTGGCAGTGTCATTATGCTGAAGATAGCAAACATCATGATGATAAGCAGCTTTATCAACACGGTTTATTGGTTTACTCCATTTCTTTGGTGTTAAATCTGGATTGAGTCTTTTCTTTAATTTAGTGCCGGGTCCTGTAAAATTATGTCCAGGGAGATGCATTTCAACAGGTAAATTATTTATAGCTTTATTTAGCAATGATCCACCCTTTGTCGTCTTAACAAACTGAGTTTTAGTTATTCCACAAACTACACATTTTCCCTGTTTCATATTTCTTCCATTTTTAGCAACAGCATAGTTTATGTCGCTTGTATCAGTATGTTTTTTACATTTAACACAATACATTTTTATATATAAAAATTAAAAAAGTTATATAAAAATGGATGTCGTAAATTTATCATGGAATGAAGTAGTATCAAAGAGATTTAATCACTCTCTTTTACCAAAAAGTATCAGAGGAATAATTGTAGGGAAATCAGGATGTGGTAAAACTACTCTATTGTTAAACCTTTTACTTAGACCGGGATGGCTTGACTATAATGATTTAAGTGTTTTTGGAAAAAGCCTTTTTCAACCAGAATACCGAATACTAAAAAAGGCTTTTGAAGAAAAACTACCAAAAGAATGTATCTTAAGGTTGTTTGACATGCGTGATGAAATACAAGAACTAAACATACCCCCTACAGCTTTGGTTGAAGAATGGATTAAAACGATTAAAAACAAATCGGATATAAATTGTAACTTTTTTGAAAATGCGAGTGATGTGCCTGATCCCAGAGAGTTAAACTCAGAAAATAAAAATTTAATGATTTTTGATGATTTACTTTTAGAAAGGCAAAACAAATGCGAGTGTTATTACATTCGTGGAAGGCATAGTAATGTTGACTGCTTTTACCTTTCACAAAATTATTTTAGACTACCAAGACAAACTATTAGAGAAAACGCTAATTTTATTTGTCTTTTCCGACAAGACCTAAAAAACATTAACCATATTTATAGCGACCATGTAGGCGATGATATGCCAAAGGATGAATTTAGGGAATTTTGTAAAAGGGCATGGGAAAGACCACACGGCTTTGCTATCATTGATCTAACCAGTAAAAAAAATGATGGGAAGTATAGAAACGGCTTTGACATTTTTTACATACCTAAGTCAGTATAAAAAATATTATTTACTCAACTAAATAATATTTTCACTTTTTTATAAAATGGAAGATCTTTTAGAACAAATTGTAAAAAATACAGAACACAAAACATCATTTCAAATTATAGTAAACGACACTAAAACACGTTTTAGAACAAGGTTTAATCCCCCAATTCAGCTTGAAAAGGATAAAAAATACGAGATAGCTTTAGTAAACCTTGAAACTTACTACTCTTTTCCAAACATTGATGCAACAAACAACATATTTGTTTATTCTCCAGACAATGGTACCTCATGGACTAAAAAATAAAAATACCTGAAGGAAGTTATGACCTTGTTGACATTAATGATACCATTCACCAGGAAATGAGAAAAAAGGGCCATTACGATGAAGTTAATGAAGAGTATTATATTAACATTTCTGCAAACACCAATACTCTAAAGTCTGTTCTTACTCTAGGAGATGGTTATCAAGTAGATTTTAATCAACCTAACTCTATTGACAAAGTATTAGGATTTACTCACGCTAAATATACACAAGGATTTTACGAGTCAGAGAATGTAGTAAACATTCTTAGTATAAACAGTTTGCTTGTTAACATAGATATTATTTCAGGAAGTTATGTTAATGGTTCAACAAAAAACACTATTTACTCTTTTTTCCCAGATGTTGCACCTGGATATAAGATAATTGAGTCACCACTTAATTTAGTATACTTACCATTAACATTACATGAAATACATAGCTTAGAGGTAAATATTACAGACCAAGATGGTAATTTACTAAATCTTAGAGGTGAAAATTTAACAATTAGATTCCATATTAGAGAAGCGAGATAAAATAAAAAAGAATTATATATAAAAATGACAAATTACACTACTGTTAAAGTTAATATATCGGAAGGACAAAAGCAAAAGCTTCAACATGCTGTTAAAGGTGGTTGTCCAGTAAGTATTCGTTTAGGTCTTGAAGATTTACAAGGTAATGATGTTTTAGCATTAACCAATTCACAAGCAAAGAAAATGGCTAAAGCCTATGAGGGGGGTAAGGGTATAACTATTAAAATGTCTGCTAAACAACTTAAACATAATATGAAAATAGAGGGAGATTTTCTTGGAATGTTGGCTGGGTTGGCTGCCAGAGCTTTACCGATGTTAGCAAAAACCGTTTTACCAGCTTTAGGTGTTGGTGCTCTTTCCGGATTAGCTCAAACGGGGGTACAAAAAGCAATGGGTTCAGGTCTTTATCTTAAAAAAGGAGGATGTGTTTGTCAAGTGGAAACTGATGGATCTGGATTATACTTAAAACCATACAAAGGTAAAGGATTAGGGTCTGTTGGTGATGGTTTGTATTTAAAACAAGGAGGAAAAATGTATGATGGAAAAGGACTCTTACTTGGGCCTAACAGTCCATTTGCTAATATACCTGTTTTAGGAGCTATATTGTAATGTTATGAATAATATTTAAATATTATTTATAACAAGTAAAAAAAGGATATACACAAATTTGGTATAAAACCTAATATTACTACTCAACATAAAACTATATTTTGGAAACCTCATTTAGATGGAGTAAAATATCCTCCCTTAAAGCAAGATCCTCTAAAATGGAAAATATACTCACAAATACCTATCAAGTTTCCTCCTCGTGATGGTATGAGACTTTCGCTACGATTTGGTTATATAACTACACAAGGAGTTGTAGTGATATCTGTTAGTAATAAATGGAAAGATAGTTTAACCATTTTTAATGGGACACATCTTGATAATGAGACTAATGATATCTTAGTCTACATTTATAATTTCTCACAAAAACCAATTGAAATACCTGAGGGTGAGTTATTTTGCTATCTAAAATATTTAAAATCCTGAGATAAAATATTATCATTTTAATAAAAAAAATGACAGATATAGATAAAAAACATCCTAATAAAGTCTACCCTTCGTTACCTAAAGAAAGTAATACACCTTCAGCCCCGTCTATTGAAATGATGACACAAGATGACAAAGGCCATTCCTACCGTTTACAAAAGATATCCGAGGTACAAAAGTTTCTTGAGAATGAAGTTCAAAAAAGAGAAGCCTTAGCCAAGAAATATTTTAGAGCCGCAAGAGTTGTTGATAATATTGATACAGCATTGATTGGGTTAACAATGGCTTCTGGTGTTGGGGGAGCTATATTATTAGGTACAGTTGTAGCGGTACCAGTAGCATTGGGTTTAGAAATTACAAGTGCAGGAACCGGATTATTATCAATGGTAGGTAAATATGTAGTAAGAAATTCAAAAACAAAGGGAGAAAAACATCGAAAGATTAGAATGATAGCTGATGCTAAGCTTGATACAATTGCTTCACATATATCTAAAGCTTTAGTTGACAATCATATAACAGATGAAGAGTTTAAACTTATCATGGAAGAACAAGAGAAGTGTAAGAAAATGAAGGATGAGATAAGAACAAAAACTAAGAAAAAGATATCTACCGAAAATGAAGAAAGTTTAATTGAGAGAGGGAGACGTGAGCAAAGGGAGTCCTTTCGGAGGTTGGTTGAAAAAAATCATGGTGGGGCGCTTGAATATTTAAAGACCAAAAATAAAGTTTTCATGCAGCTTTAGTTATGAAACGTGTTAAAAACTATGATAAAAACTATGTTAAAAACTATGTTAAAAACTGAGATTAAAAAATTATTTTAGTAATTAAAAAAATGTCTTTTTTAAAAATCACTGATCCTGCAAAAAGGGACTTAGTTGTAAAAGAGTATCTTGAAACAAAAAAGAATATTCGGGATAATCTATTAGCAGAGAGAACTGGTGAGCAAGAATTACAAACTGATCTTACAAAGTTTTTTAAGCCTATTACGGAAGTGCAAGAAGCTACAACAAAGGAGATTACAGAAGGACTTAAACTTATTAAAGAGGGTTTCGAAAAATTACCTAAAGAAATTATATTTCCAGCCTTTCCTTCTATCAAAGCCCCAGATCAAGAAAGTAAAGCTCCTAAAATATATAGGGAAGTTGCGAGTAAGCATTTAAAAAGGTTTGCCAGTAAGACCGAGCCTGATAAAATATATGGACTTGTTGATAGAGGTGGTACATGGTATATTGGCAGCAAAAAAGTTGATATTAAAAATAATGATTTCATAGTTGATGATAAAAAATATGAAGGCATCCCTGGTCTATGGGAGCTAGTCACATCAAAAGATCCAGCTAAGAGAGTGTATACAGAGGATGATAAAAAAGAATATGCAAAATTAATGTTACAGACCAACACCCACCACCTATGCTACGACCCAAATAAAAAGCTTAGTGGTAATAAATCAGATAAATGGAATAAGATACTTAAGCCTATTTGGAACGAAAGAAAAATATATATAGGAGAAGGCATCGTTGTTATCCCATCTGACCCTAACGCATTAATAGAAAGACTGGACCTGTTGTTGGCAAGTAAAAAAGCAGGTAACACAGGTGTAAGAAATGAGCTTGTGAGCATTTGTGATGAATTAAAAAGACAAGGTGTTTTAGATTCAAACGCTTATAAAAATTTAATGTCTATACTATAAAAAATGATTATCAATAACAAACACGGATTTAAAAAAAATTATTCATATGGTGGTACCGGAATCTTTGATAGCATTGCTAACTTTTTAGCAAGGCTTTTTACAAGTAGCGCGGCTAAACAAATAGCAACTTCTGCCCTTGATGTGGGAAAGAGTGTAGCTAAGGAAGGAGCAAAGAAAGCTTTAGAAGTAGGAAAGAGTGCAGCTGTAGAAGCAGGGAAAAAATTAGTTGCAAAAGCTCTAACACCAAAATCAAAGAAAATTTTACAAAAATATAACGCAACACCGAAACCTGTTGATACCCCTACAACACAAAATATTAATACATTAATAGATGGAAGTGCAATAGCTATTCAAGACTTAGTTAAAAAATTAAACAGTGGGGCAGGTATTAAGGTAGTATAAAGAAAAATAAAAAATAATACAATTATAATTTTTATTTAAAATTATAATTGCAATAATAAAATGGACACTTTAAAAATCACCGACCCAATTTTAAAAGACGATATTATTGATGAGTATGAACACCATGAGTATGAACCGATCACAGGTGCTAATCTCAACAACTCAGGAGGAGATATTAGAATTAGCATTGAAACCCAAGATATTTTTACACATCCTAGTGAGAGTTATTTACTTATAGAAGGTCGTTTAACAAAAGCTGATGGTACAGATTACACAGATGCTGACAACGTTTCTCTAACGAACAACGCTCTGATGCATCTGTTTAAAAATATCAGATATCAACTTTCAGGTATGGATATTGAATCATTAACACATCCTGGCCAGGCTACTACAATGCTTGGGTTGTTAAAATATCCAGATGATTTTTCTAAATCACAGGGTTTAAACCAATTGTGGTATAAGGATACAACAGACGATGCAGCTGATGAAAACACAGGTTGGAATGCAAGAAAATTATACATCATTGATAATTCTGAACCAACGGGAACATTTAGCTTCAGAGTTCCATTAAAACATATATTTAGTTTTTGTGAGGATTATGATAAGATATTGTATGGAATGAAGCAAACTCTCACCTTGACAAGAAATAATGATGATGGTGCAATTTTTAGAGCTAATGGTGTTGATGCAGGTAAAATTACTTTGGATAAAATATCATGGTTTATGCCTCACGTGCTACCTGCGGATAATGAGAAGATGGCACTTTATAAAATTATCGAGAAAAAAGAAAAAATACCAGTTGGATATAGAATGAGGCAGTGTGATTCAATTGAGGTTCCTCAGGCAACAACATTTACTTGGAGACTTTCAGTTAAATCATCTCCTGAGGTGCCACGTTTTATCATTGTAAGCTTTCAGACTAATAAAACTGGTAGTCAAGAGCAAAATCCATCCATATTCAACAATGTAGGCGTTAAAAATATTTATGTTATGTTAAATTCTACCCGATACCCTGCGGTTGACTACAGTCTTTCATTTAGTAGACAGCAATTTAGTAGAGCGTATGGTGATGCTGCGTTATTTAGATCTAAGTTTTATAACATGGATGAATTGGTGTCGAACCCTAACATTACTCCCTCAGATTATAGAGATCTATATCCTTTGTTTGTGTTTGACGTTTCCAAGCAAAGTGAGAGATTAAAATATTCTGTTACTGATATCCAAATTAAGGCAAATTTCGGTGCAAATGTACCTGCAAACACTGAGGCATATGCTGTTATCATTAGTGATAAGTTAATTAACTTCCAGTCTGATGGAAATAAAATGAGTCTAGTGTATTAAGATATTTTTTCTTATATATAAAAATGATAAAGATTACAGATTTAAGAAAAATTCTTAAAGAAAATAATATAGATTTTTTCTCATACTGGGATAAAAAGCGGCTAATTGAGTTGGTGAAAGAACATGGGTTATTCCCAGAGGAGTCCCCTGAGTTACCTAAAAAAGAAATAAGCAAGGATCCGAAGTTTGAAAGATTAAAAACTATTAAGAATAATCCTAAGAAAGTCAGTTTAGAAGATGTTGAAACTGGTGAAATAATAATATTCCCATCAATTTACAAGGCGGGTAAATTTATAGAT
Source organism: Hippopus hippopus (assembly GCA_946811185.2). Taxonomy (NCBI): domain Eukaryota; kingdom Metazoa; phylum Mollusca; class Bivalvia; order Cardiida; family Cardiidae; genus Hippopus; species Hippopus hippopus. The sequence continues at coordinate 4,100,055 of OX328099.1, read as the reverse complement.
CGTTGTCCTCAAACAGTTACGAAATGGAACGGAAGAATTTGGAAGAATAAATATAAGATTAACATTCAATAATTTTATTATGACACTCCATAATAAAATTATTTTTACTTTTAGTTAAGATTTTTTATTATATATAAAAATGGAGAATTATACTATATATACCGTACAAGGTTTAAAAAATTTAGCCAAGTCTAGAGGAATCCGAGGATACTCTAGACTTAAAAGAGCTGAATTAATCGGGCGTCTAAGTAATCCTCCACCTCATAGTCCTGCTGATCAATTCAGGAGGTTCACAGTAAAAGACTTAAAACAAGAAGCTAAAAATCGAGGAATTAGAGGATACTCTACGCTTAGAAGAGCTCAATTAATTGATCTCTTATTTAATCGGGGAGCGCCAATATTAGATTATGATATTGGTAATTTTGAAGCCCCCGTATTAAAACCAACACCTTACACACCAACACCAACATATTACACACACCCCATGGTACCAACTCCACCTACAGCCGCAGTTGAGGAGTTGATGAACTATTTAGATAGTATTAGAAAAATTCCAAAAAAAATATCACCAAGTTTAGAAGCTTTAAAAGAAAAAATAGATGAGTTATATAAGGATAAAGATAAAATAGAGATTATAGAAGGGCCATCAGCATTTAAAGGATTTACCAAAGAATATTTTATTATATAAAAGGTAAAGGAGCTTTTACACCGGCTGATTTCCTTGATTTAGCAAAAGATAAATTAACCAATGTTATGAGAAATAATCGCCGAACAAAAGTTAAACTTATTATGAGATGTATGATGAAACATTCTATTACTAATGAATTAAAACCTATGGATTTTCATTCTGGTTTTCCAATTGGTAATTTAGATGGGGATGATGTGGATGAAATATATGAAGAAATGAGGGAACAGATATTAGTTAATATAGCAATTAGGGAAATGAAACAAGATTATTATAAAGTTCTTTACATAATCGATTTAAGATTACACACAGTAACATATAACCCAATAAAAGGAAATTCTTGGTTCCCAACTCCTCCTAAGATAGCAAATACAAAAAGTGTTATTAATCCAATAAAAAAGAATGATGATATGTGTTTTGCATATTGTATTCTTATAGCTTTGAACCCAACAATTGAACACCCTGAAATAATTGAAAGACTAATACCATTATTAAACACTATAAATATGGAAGGGATTAATTACCCTGTTTCCCTTCAGGATAGAATTAAATTTGAAACCTTAAACCCATCAATATCAGTATCAATTTATGGGTATATTGATTCCACCGGTGTTTATCCACTTAGTTTAAGTAAAGAAGTTTATAAAAGAGAACATCATATTAATCTTTTACTTCTTGAGAAGGATGGTAAAAAACATTATTGTTTAATTAAAAATATGAGTAGATTGTTATCTAAACAAATATCTGATCATAACGGTAAAACTTATATTTGTGAAAGATGTTTAAATCATTTTCAAAAAGAAGAAACTTTAAATAAACATTTAGAGTATTGTGGTGAAAAAGATGCCTGTAGAATAGACTTACCTGAAAAGGGTACCAAGATATCTTTTCAGAATTTTTATAAACAACAGAGACACCCTTTTACAATTTATGCGGATATGGAGTCTACATTAGAAAAGAAAAACGAAAATAAAGGCAGCGGGACAAAAGTAATTAATGTGCATAACATTTCAGGGTATTGTTTTTATGTTAAATCACATTATGAAAATGTTTACCCTTCAAAGATTTTCCAATATTCTGGCGAAAATGCATCTAAGAAATTCATAGAGGATTTAGAAAATGTTATAAGAGAAATAGATAGGATACCAACGAGGGAAATGATTTTTAAACTTCACGATAAAAGAGAGTTTGATAGAGCAGAAAACTGCTGGATATGCAGGGAGTCATTTTCAAAATGTAAGAGAAAGACAAATGAGAAGAAGATAGATAAAGAGGAAATATGTTCAGATTGTAAAGAACCGCTTAAAAAATGTAATGGAATGAAAAAAGTGAGAGACCATTGTCATTATACTGGAAAGTTTAGGGGAGCCGCACACAGTGCGTGTAATTTAAAATGTAGAAGACCTACTTTTACACCCATATTCTTTCATAATTATAGTAAGTATGATGCTCATTTATTTATAAAAGACTTAATGAGTACACCTGGTGAGACGAGTTGTATACCAACAAACAAGGAAACATATATAAGCGTGTCTAAAAATGTGCCAATAGAATACACTGTTAAAGATAAGAAAACGGAAAAAGAAATAAAGAAAATTAAAACACATGAGATTAGATTCCTTGATAGTTTAAAATTTTTAGGTAAAAGTTTAGATGAATTAGCTAGCACTCTAGCTAAGGAGGACAAGACTAATCTTATGAAATATTTTGAGGGGGAAAAGCTTGAATTGGTCTCTCAAAAAGGTATATTTCCATATGAATGGTTTGATAACCTTAGTAAATTAGAGGAAACAAAGTTACCTAAACAAAGAGAATTTTACTCAAAGCTTAAATATAGTGGAATTGGGGAGGAGGATTATCAACATGCATTAAATGTATGGAAAACCTTCGAGATGAAAACTTTTAAAGATTATCATGACTTATATAATAAGACTGATGTTTTACTGTTGGCGGATGTCTTTGAAAATTTTAGGAATGTTTGCTTTAGTAATTATGGATTAGACCCATCTTGGTTTTATACAGCGCCGGGATTATCTTGGGAGGCAATGTTAAAAACTACTAAGGTAAAATTAGAATTATTATCAGACCCTGATATGATTTTATTTATTGAAAACGGAATAAGAGGAGGTATCTCAACTATTTTTAAACGATTTGCAAAAGCAAATAATTTATATATGGGTAAAATATATAAACCAAATGAACCATCTAAATTTATTACTTATTTCGATGCGAATAATCTCTATGGTTGGGCAATGTGCCAAAAACTTCCCACTGGTAATTTTAAATGGATGGATGAAAATGATTTAGAAAATTGGCAGAGTCACCCTTGTATATTAGAGGTTGATTTAGAATATCCTAAAGAATTACATGATTTGCATAATGATTTTCCATTAGCTCCTGAAAGAACAAAGACTGGTAAAGTTGAAAAACTTATACCTAATTTATATGATAAAAATAAATATATATTACATTATGAAAATTTAAAGTTATATTTAAGTTTAGGTCTAAAGCTTAAAAGGATTCATAGAGGGTTAACTTTTGATGAGAGTGAGTGGTTAAAACCTTATATCGATAAAAATACTACACTAAGAGCAAAAGCTAAAACCGGATTTGAAAAGGATTTCTTTAAACTTATGAATAATTCTGTATTTTGTAAGACTATGGAAAATATTAGAAATAGAGTAGATATAAGATTAGTTAGTACCAGAGCAAAAGCAGAAAAATTAACCGCTAAGCCGAACTATTACAATATAACCGTCCTTGATGAAAATTTATGTATAATTCAAATGAAAAAACCACGTTTATATTTTAATAAACCTATTTATGTAGGGATGTGTACTTTAGATTTAAGTAAGACATTGATGTATAACTTTCATTATAATTATATTAAAAATAAATATGGTGAAAAAGTTAAACTTCTTTTCACTGATACAGATAGCTTAATGTATGAAATAGAAACAGAAGATTTTTATAAGGATATTAGTGATGATATTAGAGATTGGTTTGATACAAGTGATTACCCACCTGATCATCCTTCAGGTATTCCCACCGGATTAAATAAGAAAGTTGTAGGTATGTTTAAAGATGAGGCAAGTGGTAAGATTACTGAGGAGTTTGTGGGTCTCAGGTCTAAATTATACTCTTATAAAATGTGTGATGATGAGGAGGAGAGTAAAAAATATAAGGGAATTAAAAGGCATGTAGTAAAAGCATTTATTAAACATGATCATTATAAAAAATGTTTGTTTGAAAATAAGACACAATTAAGGAGAATGGTAGTTATTAGGAGTCATAATCATGAGTTGTATACTGAAGAGGTGAATAAAGTCGCCTTGAGCGGAAACGATGATAAACGCTATATCCTTGGGAACAACATTGATACATTAGCTTGGGGACACACTAAGATAAAGACGCAGATCCTAGAAAATTTATTACGTATAGGGCAGAATATATATCACATGACAGAGTAAAAAATGCTGTAATTTCGCTCATATAGCTATGTGGGTGAAAATATGAGACACGTTAACTGAGATGTTGTTTAGCGGCATAACCATACACGTGGTTGTGGTTATATTTATCATGGATAGGGATTTTAGCTCATATAGCTATATGGGCTAAAAATACAGATCGTTGGGGTGTAGTTTTGAGGAGGGGGATGGATGGGTTTGAGAGGAGGAGCGTCCTAGTTTTTTAGAGGAGCGTCCTAGTTTTTTTTGTTGACCTTGACCTAGTTTTTGATGACCTTTGACCTAGTTTTTGATGACCTTTGACCTAAATCTTGACCTTTGACCTAAATTGGATTTAAGCAGGGGGATGGTTGGGTTTGAGAGTTAGCCAGGGAGGTGGTTAAACATTAATTTAATCAGGGAGATGGTCGGATTTCAGAGTTAGCCAGGGAGGTGGTTGATTTATTAATTTAAGCAGGGGGATGGTCGGATTTTAGAGTTAGCCAGGGATATGGGTGAATTTGGATTTAAGCAGGGGGATGGTTGGTAGATTTAGATGGATGAGGGGATGGTTAAATCCCAGAACTCTCTCTTTATATCTACTGTTAGTCTCTTTCAGAAAATGAATATAAAAAACTAGGTAAAAAGTTGCCAGGTCGCTCTATCTTTTGTTACTTTTAACCTGGTTTCAAATTCCATTTTTCTTCCAGCGACTAACACTTGGACCGATCGTAAAGTAACTGATTGTCATCTTCACAAAAATGTCCATACCTTTAAATGGTATACTTCAAGTTTAAATGGATTTTAACACTACAATGTTTACTTTTTGCCGCTACCGGGACTTTAACAAGTTTCGTGAAATATATGTACTAGTTCTCTACAACTGATAGTGGCATAATTGTCAGCAACAAACAATACAAGTGCATCTGTGATCTCAACCTGGCGATAATCTCTTTAGCCATGCCAACAAACAATACAAGGGCGTAGATCTGCGATTTAACCCTTTCCCAAACAATCCCTGGTTTTTACGGGTCAGGAATAGAAGCCTTTTGAAAACATTGTGGGAAAAGGAGAAAATGCTGGTAACCAGCATTTTCTCCTTTTCCCACAATGTTTTCTACCCTATCATATAGAAAAATCATCTTTTTAGCAACTGTTAATTTGTCATCTGCAAAATGCTTGCAATTTGGTCTGGTCCAAAATTTGCCGTTTGGGAAAGGGTTAAAGGTTGGTCTGACAAAGTTGTCGTGGCTTGCTGGCTGGGTTTTCAGGGTTGAGATGCTTGTGAGACAGGTAGTCAACGTGTAGAAAAGGTTTTTAAGTTTTCATTACATCTGAGCCATGTCCGGTGGAAAAGGCAGTTTAATTTATCCGCAAAAAGTATCGACCATGTCAGCCTGCGCCGAAACGTTTTGGTTTTGGTAACTTTCCTGTGTATCCACAAAGGCGTTCAATGCTACGTCTGCAAAAAGTATCGACCCATATCAGAATACGGCGAAACTTTTGGTTTTGGTAACTTTTCTGCATGTCTAAGGATGATTATAACTATTATTCTGTGGGTTGGTAAACAAAATAGGATTACAGTTGTATATGGATCCATAATCATGAGACGACTTGCTTGGTACAATCCACCACAGAAATGCGTTAAACTACATTTTCCGACCAGAGCGCCTCTCATTTCCGTACTAGCCACTCTTGCACTTAGCATGCGAAGGAAAGCCCAGGGCTCGTTTTTTTGAACAAACAGACTAGACTTACCTTTGATCTGCACTGACATGTCATATCAATTCTTAGATCCATATGAGCCATGCTCTGTGAAAAGGGGGGCTTATTGCATCTGCAAAACGTATCGACTCATGTCAGCCTGCGCGGGGCGCGCAGGCTGACCTGAGTCGATACCTTTTGCTATTGTTAAATTGTATGTATGTCAAAAGACCATTCTACCTCCAGATTCAGTCAGTTCTTATACACAATGGACTTTACGGATCCCTGATTATGTGAAGAGTTGCTTGGTATAATGCATCAGGGAACAGCATTTGCTAAAAAGTAAACAGTGCGGGTTTTTAAGATGCATTTAAATTCAAATCATACCATTTAAAACGATGGAAATTATTATGAAGATAACAATCTATCATTGTATGGTCAGTCCAATTTTTAGTCCCTGGCTAAAAAAAAAAAAAAAAAGAATTTTAAAACCGGGTAAAACCAGGTAAAAAGGTAAACAAAAGATACGGAATCCTGGCAACTTTTAACCTAGTTTTAAAATACATTTTTCTGCCAGTGACTAATGTTTGCACTGACTGTACGATAACAGACTGTAATCTTGACAATAAGATCCATACTTTTAAATGGTATGATTTGAATTTAGATGTACGAGTATGTAAACAGCCACATTGTTTACTCTTGGCCGCTACTAGGCCTTTAATATTCACCTTCACATACAGAGAGCGAACTTATTACAAAGAACTCGTCAGCTTGGCCGAGCTCTATCAGGGGATTAATCATAGTCATTGTGGTGAGATTTACTCCTCTCTCACCATAAGGCTTGTTACGACTATGTTTATCTAGCAAAGCAGCCAGTAGCTTGGAAGAAAAATGCAAAGCACTGGTAAAAGAAGGTGCAGGAACGCACAGATAGGAGCACTGGCCCGTCATGCTATGAATAAAACAATGTTCAATATAGGATTTAACCAATGAATCCGTACTGTGCTCGGACAATCTTGACCTTTGCCGCGTTGAGATTCTGAAAAATTGTAGGTTTGGAAATGGTGAAAAAGAAAATGTTTGTAAGGGGGGCGAGGAAAGGCGGGCCGGGGCTTTCTTGCTTTTCATGGATTAGACAAACAAAACCCTCGTAAACACAATAAGTTATATTGATTTATTGTATAATAAAACGCAAAACTACTTCAATGTAATTTTTTTTATGCATTTGAACACAGCATACTTCTCACAAAAATGTAGTATAACATGCGTATCAACAATGTATATGGTCCACAGTGTTTCATAGAATTTTGACATTGATAACTAGTATCAAGAACCAGAAATACTTTTAAAGAAGATAGCCGGGATAAATAAGCCAGCAAATAGGCAGGTGCCTAAATAAACATGTCTACATGTTTTACCACAGGGGCCCTTAGCATTAACACAACTACATTTTTGACCAATCATAAATTTCTATTTATTCATTTGTTATCAGTACCAAAGAGTAGGTCAAAAGCCAGAAGATTCAGTTCCGCCGAAAAAACTCTATCAACTCGTGCTTCTAGGAGTAAAATGTATTCTGAACTATTCCTTATAATACCTCTGTGTCCTAGATCTAATGTAATAATAAATTATTTTCTTAGAATGAAAAAAAAAAACACTTTGCATATAGCCTTCCTATAATTTTCACAGGAGAGTTTAAAAGAGCTCTATACCTGTTGCCGTTCCTTTTAAAATCAGACTGAAAAATAAAACATTCATATGTTTAACCCTTTACCACACAGTCTCGAGTTTTAATGACAAAGACGAAGAAAGTTTTTGAAAAAAAATTGTGGTAAAAGGAGAAAATGTTGGTAACCAGCATTTCATCCTTTTCCCACAATGTTTTCTTATCCTTTCAAAGACAATTCCTATTATTCGAGCAACCTTAAAATTATCGTCTGTAAACGCTTTAAATTTGGACAAGTCCAAAATGTTGTTGTCTGGTAAAGAGTTAAACTGACCAGTTGACTAACGAAATCTTTCGACAGTCAGCATTAGAAGGCATTTAACTCTTTACCGAACGACAAAATTTTAGACTGGTCCAAATTGAAAGCATTTGCAGACAACAAAAATAATGTGACTCAAAAATTGAAATTTGTCCTGGGAGGGTAGAAAACATTGTGGGAAAAGGAGAAAATGCTGGTTACCAGCATTTTCTCCTTTTCCCACGATGTTTTCAAAAGGCTTCTTTTTAGGGTCGTGAAAACCAGGGATTGTTTGGGAAAGGGTTAACTCTCTATACAAACGACAAAATTTTAGACTTGTCCAAATTCAGAAAGCTTTTGCAGACACAAAATAAATGAGACTCAAAAAGTGAAACTATTATTTGAAATGTTGGAAAACATATTGTGGGGATCTTATAATGAAAACCGTAACTTGCGTTGACTATTTGGACAGTTTTGATTCAGATCAGACTACACAGAACGTGCAGTTTGATCTTGGATCGATTCTGACCGAAACTTTCAGACAAACACCGTCGTGAAATTACAATATCTTATGTTTTTATTCATTGAAAATGTCTACTTTTGTTTAATTTCATTGCCCAATTTTTCCTACATTAAAAAAAAATCATGCCAAAACCAAGGATAATTTAAGTTACTTTTGCGGACAATGTAGATCACGATCAGACTGCACAGAATGTGCAGTCTGATCTTTGATCTACATTCTCCTATATTTTCTGACATATTACGGTATTTGATTTTATCTTTTCGTTCCAAATGCTCATGTCGTATCACCCAATTCTAGTTACAAATGCCCATTTACAAGTACATACAAAAAAGTTTCAATGGTAATAATTGGTCCGAGACACTGCGGTAGAGATATCCGTATATCAAATGCATAATTTATGGTGAAGTATGCCGTTCGGAAATTGTATATAACATATAATCAACTTTTGAAATATACAAGTGATGGTCTAACACTGAAAATGTGAGTGAAGTGAAACATCAGTTAACAGTAATTTATCATTCAAACACCAACGTAGAACGTAGAAACAAAGATAAATAAATCAACCATGCTCCGTGAAAAGAGGGCTTAATGCATCTGCAAAAAGTATCGACCCATGTCAGCCTGCGCAGTCCGCGCAGGCTGACATGGATCGAAACTTTTTGCTATTGGTCAATTCTCTAAATGTTTAAGAACCATTATACCCCGTGATTAAGTAAGTTGTTTGACAAAATGAATCTTATTGATCCATGATTATGGATCTTATGGATCCATGATTGTGTGATGACTTGCTCGGTATAGTGGATCCAGGAGATGCATTAAGCCCCCTTTTGCCAGAGAATGGTTCATATACATGTGACAGATTCTACTGCCACCGCCCCAACAATCTTATCCGACAAAGAAAACTAACAACTACAATTATTATGATTGTGAAAATTTGCATGACTTATTTGCCTAAGGAAAAAAAAAAAATCTTATACGATAATTAAAAAACAGTCAACGAAAATCTTCAAACTTGAAAGACTATGGTAGAATCAAAGTTTTAAAATCACCGTGTCATAAGAAATGTACGTATAATAATAAAACAAGAGAAAAAAATATTTACAAGTATAATTCAGGGTTGGTTTTGCTGCTTTTCCTCTCTTATTCAAACAACTGCAGCGGATTAAGCCTGGCTTACACCAGACCGACGTTGAGCCATACTAGGTTTTGAAAGCCACTGAGATAAGTTTCACAATTTTGCAAAATAAATGAGCCATGCTCCGTGAAAAGGGGGTTTAATGCATCTGCAAAAAAAAAAAAAAGTATCAACCCATGTCAGCCTGCGCTCTGCGCGCAGGCTGACCTGGGTCGAAACTTTTTGCTTTTGGTCAATTTTCTGCAGCTCAAAGGACCAGTTTACCACATGATTCAGTTGATTGTTAAATAGAATGGATTTTATGGATCCATAAACACAATAATGTGTTGCTTGGTAGCATGCTTAATGGAGATACATTAAACCCCCATTTGCAAAAGCATGGCCCAAATGCAAATAACAAACACGTTGTTCTAAATATAGCAGCAGATTGAACCAAGCCTTAAAACAGGGTCATCTGTTAACCGTTTACCACACAATACCGAGTTTTAACGACCCCCCAAGGAAGAAGCCTTTTGAAAACATCGTGGGAAAAGGAGAAAGTGCTGGTAACCAGCATTTTCTCCTTTTCTCACAATGTCTTCTACCCTATCACAGACAAAATCCGCCATTTTAGCCATGGTTTAATTGTCGTCTGCAAATGCTTTCAATTTGGACAAGTCTAAAATTTTGCCGTCTGGTAAAGAGTTTAACGCATAAACACATTCAGATGGTTTTTATCATATTGTAGCAATCAACTTTTTATATGAAAAACCTGTAGCAAAAGAAAAAAAAAATTACTCAATCTCTCCCTTTTGCTACAAGGTTTATCATATATTTTCATACACTCAACTTTAATTTGTGTCGATTTTACATATTCTAAAGGTATTATTCAAATAGAAACTTTTATTTCAACAAGAAAACAGCAAAGACCAAACTTCTAACCTGATCTATCAAACGGAACCATTCCTACGGTATAATGTTATAATTTGTCTCTATAATAAACTTGTTTAGTGCAGTTACTTTGCTGGTTTATTTTTGTTGTAAAGTACTAGTATTTGAAAGATTGTTTTTACTAAGGCCATATTCATTATCAAGAGCATTATATGTCAGTTATTCTGTATACTTATTTATAGTCATATATCTATATATTAATTATCAGTCCCAAATCCATAGAACAAGCCTTTAAATACATACTATCGCGAGTTCGATAGAGTTATCTCTCTTTGAGCGCTCTTCTGCATATATTGTAAGAAAATGAACAAGTCTCGCGAGACAGCGCGATGGTATAGGAACCTACACGGTGTCCGTAACGTAACCAAAATCGTTAACTAATCCAGAACGGGAAAATAAAATCAGACATGAAAGCCTTAATATACTTATTAGACACCGAATCACTATTAAATGTGCCTCCTTTTAGTACAGATGGCTGCGTTTGATTGTAATTCATATACGACGCCATATTGATTTTTGTTTACGCGTGGTTCCGGTAGTAGGTCTAAAGGCGCCTTCAGTTTGAAGAGTTCTACAAATAGAGATAAGAAGTATTGGCTGACACAGAGCACACAAGAGTTTAGAATTCAGATTCAGTCTAAAGTGATTGGCACATATGGTGCCAGGCTCGCTGACAAAACTACCGATCTGTAGCCTACAGGATCCGAGAATTGCTGTGTTAAGACAAACAAGGAAAAAAACACCCTTTTGGCAATATTTCTAAAGAGTGTTACTGGTAGCTCAAACAATATACCAATTGAATGAGCCCTAAGGGTCGATTAAATGATATTTCTGTGGAGTTGACACTAAAAGTAGTTCAAACAACATTCCTATGAAATTTACCCTGAATACAGATTAACTTTTTTCCCGCACAGTAAAATTGTGGACTTGTCCATATCCAAAGCAATTGCAGACACTAATTACATGTAGCTTAATTTGTGGAAATCGTCTTTGAAGTGGTAGAAAAAACTCTTTAGCAAAAAGAGAAAATGCAGCTAACCAGCATTTTCTCCGCTTACACCATGTTTTCGTAAGCCGTCGTCGTCAAAAAAGGAATTGTTTGGTAAAGAGTTAGACGATGGATGTTCCTACAGAACTGGCACAAAAGGTAGTTTAAAAATATTCCTTTGAACTCAAAATGCAGTTTAAACCGCTATCCCGCTGAGTCAGCTCTTTTGAAAGGCAGTTCAAACAATATTCGTATAGAACTGACTCATCTATGCAGTCAAAAATTACTCTTATTCCTATAGAATTAGTTCTATAAGCACCTTAGAGAATTTTCAGGGCTAATAAATGGTAAAACACTTGCTCTTGCAGTGTTAATAGTCGGTAAAATACAGGCTCTTGCAGTGTTAATAGTCCGTAAAATACTCGCTCTTGTAGTGTTAATCGTCGGTAAAATACTAGCTCTTGCAGGTTTATAATAGTCGGTAAAATACTCGCTCTTGCAGGGCTAATAGTCGGTAAAATACTTGCTTTTGTTGGGTAAATGGTCGGTAAAACACTCGCTGTTTCAGGCTTAATAGTCGGGAAAATACTCGCTCTTGCAGTGCTAATAGTCGGTAAATTACTCGCTCTTTGCGGTTTTAATAGTCGGGAAGATACTCGCTCTTGCAGGCTCAATAGTCCGTAAAATACTCGCTTTTGTAGGGTTAATAGTTAGTAAATTACTCGCTCTTTGCAGTGTTAATAGTCGATAAAATACTCCTCTTGCAGGTTTAATAGTCCGTAAAATACTTGCTCTTTGAACTCTTTTTTTTTTAAACCGGCAAACAGCCCTTCTCGTTACATATTTTAATATTACGCGAATGCAGTCTATTATCCTTTATGTTTAAAATCTGGGGTCCGTATTTACCTACCATTCTTAAGACTATTCTTAGTCCTATTCTCAAGAATTTTCTAAACTTGAAAGTAACACAACTTCTGATTGGCTATACCAAACGGTTTAGCCGATCAGAAGTTGCGTTACTTTCTAAAATGAAAGTAAGAATGATTGGTGAATAAGGGCCATTAACGTTACCAATAACATAACGTTTAAAACATTGGTTACCAAGGTCGCGAATTCTGATATACGCGTGAAGAAAACTTATCTGTGAGAAAATGTTTATGTTACAAACGACAGAAAGCTATTGATATGTGATTTAGAGGTAAGTGGAAAAAGACATGTAACACAAAAGAAGTACAAATCCTCAAACCGTAGTATGAATTATGGTTAAAAAGCGATCATTCAAAAACATGAAAATGAATTTGAGCCATGCTGTTTGAAAAGAAGCTTTAATGCATCTGAAAAATGTATCGACCCATGTCAGCCTGCACAGTCCGTGCAGGATGACATGGGTTGAAACTTTTTGCTTTAGTACAATTTTTTCTGCATGTCAAAGCACCATGATTCCTCAGGGTTCAGCTGGTTGTTAGACAAAATGGATAATGAATCCATTATTTATGTGATGACTTACTTGGTATCATGCATCACGGAGTTGCATTAAACCCGCTTTTGCCAGAGAATGGCTCAAATTTTGGTGAGTACCTTCCTGATTACAATGTATATGGCTTGCAACACGCGAAAAGGGGCATTCAGATATTTGCGTAAAGTGTCGTCTCGGATCAGCCTGTGCAGTCCGCGCAGGCTAATCCGAGGCGGCACTTTACGACTACATTAGATTTTGTTCTTCATTAGACTTGCGCAAAACAGAAAATTACATAAAAACGGAAAGTGTCGTTTCGGATTAGCCTGCGCGGACTGCGCAAGCTGATCCGAGACGACACTTTACGCAAATGTCCAAATGCCCCATTTTCGCGTGTTGCAGGCCAATATTATGACTGCTGCTTAAAGTACAGTTACTCACAAAATTTAACAATTTGACCTTTTTCAAGGGATAGAAATCAAATTCCAATAATAAAGAACGTTTCGGTCAAAGAGTACAGGCAAGTTGCAGACGATGTCTGAAATTCATGTACATGAACGGCGCTTTGGCAAAATGGGGTTTAATGCATCTCCGTGATGCATTACTCCAAGAAATTCATCACATAATTATGGAATCCTATAAAATCCTTTTTTGTCTAAAGACCGACTGAATCAAGAGGTAGGCTTGTCCTTTGACATGAAGAAAATTTAAAGATAGCAAAAAGTTTCGGCCCATGTCAGCCTGCGCGGACTTCGCAGGCTGACATGGGCCGAAACTTTTTGCAGATGCATTAAACCCTCTTTTCACAGAGCATGGTTCATGTATATTGCCCCTAGCGGGAAAACATGCAAAATGCAAAAATAAAACCTGAATTTTCCCCTTTTTCAAATGTATGAAACCATAATACATATAACGAGAAAAAAATCTATTCAATGACAATTGCAGACCCGTAGAAACTCGTGTTTAGTTTGACATATGACACCAATCCATACGATGTACCAAAACTACTCGTACTGAAAAGTAGCTTTCAAAGTTCTTAGTCCTTACCACGTGAAAAAAAATGACGGAATTCGTCTGTAATAGGGTGGAAAACATTGTGGGAAAAGGAGAAAATGCTGGTTACCAGCATTTTCTCCTTTTCCCACATTGTTTTCTAAAGGCTTGTTTCTCAAGTTCGTTAAAACTCGGGATTGCGTGGTAAAAAGCTTTTATCAGCCTTTCTACTTGCATAAAATATAGTCAATTCACAAGACACAACGCTGTTGAGCCACGCACTGCATACATTTTCTACTCATCTTAAGTTAACCCCTTACTGTATAAATGGCATGCAACACGGGAAAAGTGGCATTCGGACATTTGCGTAAAGTGTAGTTTCGGATCAGCATACGCACTCCGAGCTGACTAATCCGAAACGACACTTCGTTTTTCTGTATTTATCTGTTTTGCGCAAGTCTACTGTAGGACATTATCTAATGCTGTCGGAAAGTGCCGTCTCGGATTAGCCTGCGCGGACTGCGCAGGCTGATCCGAGACGACACTTTACGCAAATGTCCGACTGTCCCTTTTCTCGTGTTGCAGGCCAATTATTTTCTTTGTTTAGCCACCCTGGAAACTGATCTAAGTGACCAGAAGGAGAAAAATATGAAGGAAAAGAAATTAGCTATGCTCTGTGAAAAGGGGAGTTAATGCATCTGCAAACACTATCGATTCAGGTCAGCCTGCGCAATCCGCGCAGGCTGACCCTGGGTCGAAACTTTTTTTGCCTTTGGTAACTTTCCTGCATGTCCAATGACCATTCTACAAGTATTTCAGGATTCAGCCGGTTGTTAGACAAGATTGGTTTTATGGATCCATAAATTATGTAATGACTTGCTTAGCATGATGCATCAAGGAGATGCACTAAGCCCCCTTTTGTCAGAGCGTGGGTCAAATACTTTTCTTCACGATATTATAAACATTGTAGTAAAAGGAGCAATTGCTTGTTATAGGCAACTGCTTCTTCTCCGAAAATGTTTAGCTGTCTACATTAGGGGTGAAAAAAAAACAACTCTTACTTGTTCAGAAACGGCTTAAGTTTAACACTGCATGGCATCACTGCGAATGCTAACATAAACGCCCTATCTATCATCCTATCTGAACAGGACATAAAATTTGCATAATTCACAGATTTTGCTGAAATTTGTATCATCACTGAAAATTGAGCATAACATATAGAATCTTATCAGCCAGGTAGGAAGGGCCAATCCGCCCCCTGTGTCCATTTCATCCTTATCCTTTGAAATAACTTACACGAAACTTTCAAGGCAGTCGTAAACACCCAGATGTTGCTATTTCAAAATTAATTTTTGGGTGATAGTAAATCCTGATCGGACTGTGTAGATCCAAGATCAGACTGCACAGAATGTGCAGTCTGATCTTGATCTACACTGTCCGCATAAGGTCAGTGAGTTGCGCTTACCAGCCTAAAGGATAATATTTTTCGCTGTTGGCTACTGAAGGCTTATTTGATGTTTAGTTTGCAGAAACCTTTACAACGTTAAACTAATGTTTTTCTCGAAGACCACAAGTATCTTTTTGACAACGCCGACATACCTTACAGGGCATGGTCAGCTACGTAATTCAGTTTTTACCAAACCATCAGATATTATGATGGTCGAACTTGCAAATGATTCATGCTCTGTCAAAAGGGAGCTTAGTGCACCTCCATGATACCAAGCAATTAATCTTATAATGATTGTGGATCCGTAAAATCCATTTTGTCTAACAACCGACTGAATCGTGAGGTAGACTCTTCCTTTGACATACAGAAAATTGACCAGTGGCGAAAAAGCTTTGGCCCGGGTCAGCCTGCGCGGACTGAGCAGGCTGACCTGGGTCGATACTTTTCGCAGATGTAGTAAACCCCTTTTCACGGAGCATGGCTCATAGCCTGTCATAGTCTTATCCCAAGTGGAAGAGCAGATAACCATGTTGAATAAAGCAACTGGTTCAAAGAGGTATCGCTAAACATAATTTAAAAAAGGAAAAGGAGAAAAATGATAACAAAAGGATCATCGGTAACTTGAAATTTAACAATCAAGACCCTTGCTTGTAAAACCTGAAACCATGCTCAACTGACTTCGCGCTCAAATCTATGCTTCACATATGCTTCATATGGTGAAATAACTTTAGTCTGATACAGATTGATTGATCGACTGTATGGTGTTTAACGTCGTTTTCAACATTATTTCATTCATATCGAGACGGCCAGTGCACCTATCCATGCTTTCCTGGAGTCTCTTTTACCAGTACTCCGCACAATTTTCTTTCCATGCCACTGGCTGCTTTCCCACAACCGTCGTAGAAACACTGGTCAGCGGTGAGAGAGGAATGAATCCTGTCGCAATGACTATCATCAATCCTCGGAGGGAAATTGGCCGAGCCAGGGATCGAACCCATAACCCCCTGTTCTCAAGTCTTGTACGCTACCGACTGAGCTACCGGGGCTAGGTCCGATACAGAAGAAAGAGAAAATACTTTAACATTTAAAATGTTAGTCGAAGAGGTGTATTGTATAACATTTATAGAAATAGTTAAAGTAACTTTTCAAAGTAAAGAGGTTACTCATTGACTTGTACCATGTTGCATTAACCCCTCACCGCACAATACCGAGTTTAAACGACCAAAATGAAAAAAAAAAAAAAAAAAACAGGAAAAGGAGAAAATGCTTGTAACCAACATTTCCCTCTTTTCCAACAATGTTTTCTACCCTACAAAAAAGAAACTCAGCATTTGGGCTACATTTATTTTGTCTTCTGCAAATGCTTTCAATTTAACTGTGTCCGAAATTTTGTCGTTTGGTAAATTGAAGTGTCAAGTTAACCACAGTTGAGCGCTTATCAGTTTTACAAGCACTGGTCTATATTGGTATGTAATATTCTCAGTGGTCTGGTTGTTGAAATAGGACAATTTGTATAGTCAACTCTCGTAAGAACGACACTATGTCCGGTTGGCAGCTGAAACCATCGTTGGAATGATTATTTTGACAAACAATAAAAGTGAGGCAAGCTCTCTGAAAAAAGGGGCTTAATGTAGGAGATGCATCAATCCATTTTTGCAAGAACATAGCTCAAGCGTATCTGTTATTTTTTTTTTGTCAAAATAAAATACTCGTATATGCAAATGATGTCTTCCATGTTACATGGTACAAAAAGTGAAATCATTCAACACGAGAAAAATGCTTAAGATGAGCCATTTCAGTTTTTGTAGCAACATCGATCGGTGAGGGAATTTTTAAATGCGCCATGCTCTGACAAAAGGGGGTGAAACAAATCTCGGTAAAAAATTATTCCAAGCAATTCATCATATAATGGATCCCTACAATCCATTTTGGTCACCAACCGCATCATGAAATATAATGATCCCTAGACATGCAGAGAATTTGAAGACAGCAAAAAGTTTCGACCCATGTCAGCCTGCGCGGACTGCGCAGGCTGACATGGGTCGATACTTTTTGCATATGAATTAAACCCCCTTTTCACAGAGCATAGCTAATAATGTAATAAGTGTCGTTCTAACGCATATCGACTGTACTATCATCTGCAAGAGCATTCAGTTTGGGGACATTCCGTCTGGCGTCGCACTATGACTAGATTCTTGCTGCGGATATCAATGTCTTACGTCACTCCTATCGTGGCCCTGTATCTGTCCGGTGTGATAAAACAGAGACAGAACTCTTCTAGCCTTCTGCCACATTGTTTTCTGCGTCATTGTCCTGTAAAAAGAGTAAAGCAGCTATTAGCACTAGTCTTGCCGTACACGACTGTTAAATGTATTGTGCGGAGAGTGTAGACCAATGTTTCTCGCGGTATTATTTGTCTACTTCATTTAACCTGATCCTGACCTTTATGCTGAATATTTAAGTAGGCATAAAAATAGAACTCCGATCATTATTCGGGAAGTTTCGTTCGCTTTCGATGAAGTTACGGAAGACGTGTTTGCGAAAGAAACTCATACTATCTAAATGACATTAAAACATGAACGTTAGCAGTGATAGCCTAATTGATAGCGCGTTAGACTATTGAGAAGAAGACCTGGGTTCGAATCTTCAAATCCGGTAAGCTTTTTATTATTATTATTTTATATGCACATAAAAGTTATATACACAAAAGGACCTAGATCGAAAGCGAATCTCATGAACTCCATTCAAGTATGTCTGAAAAGCAACACAGCAAAGTTCTAGGTTCTAAGGCCAAAAGCATGATTTATACAGCATCAGAACATTTTCGAAATGAGGCGGTAAACGGATACCTAGACAAAACGGCTGAGGTCATGGGTGTGAGCAGCAGCACGGTTGTAAGAATCAGACGAGAGCAGAGAGATACCGGAACTTTGCTGTCACCAAAAAGGCCAAAGCGGGAGCCCAATAAGTCGGTGGATGACTTTGACCAGAACGTTATTCGAAACAAAATCGCCGAATTCTACACTGTTAGGAAGCAGTTGCCGACACTACATGCCTTACACAGAGTACTACAGGACGACATTGCTTTCCCGGGTAGCATGTCGAAACTGCTGAGAATGTTACGGGAAATGGGATATAGGTGGAGAAAGACTAGGGACAACCGAAAAGTTCTGATAGAAAAACCCAATATAGTTTCTTTACGGCTGAGATTTTATCAGAAAATGAAAGAATTTAAAGATCGGGGCCTTCAATTTGTCTTCATCTACGAAACTTGGATAGACACGGCCTATACAGTCAGGAAATGCTGGCAAGGAGACAACACACCAGGCGTTATTCCGCCCTGCAATCAAGGCCAGAGAATCATCGTGGTCCACGCTGGAAGTCGGAACGGTTTTGTTCCCGGAGCCCTGCTGGCGTATAAAGCCAGATCAACCACCGGGGACTACCACAGTGAGATGAATGGCAAGAACTTAACCAAGTGGGTGGAGGAGATGTTAATCCCGAACCTTGATAAACCCAGCGTCATCGTCATGGATAGTGCATCCTACCATTCGATGCAGACAGACAAATGTCCCACATCAGCAACAAGGAAAGCCGATGTACAGGTATATGTCAAAATCTTTTAATAACATTTTCCTTGTCACTTCAATGGCAATATGTAATTTCATCAAAATATGTTCGCCTTTTCAGGACTGGTTGAGGAAACAGCAGATACCATTCACGACATCTATGCTGCGACCACAGTTGCTCCAGCTGGCTCGACAAAATAGACCACTCCGCAGTACACCATCGACCAGCTGTTACAGAGTCATGGTCACGAGGTTCTGAGGCTGCCACCGTACCATCCGGACTTCAGTCCTATAGAACTATTTGGAGTCAGGTGAAATACACGGTCCGACGAAACAATGTTACCTTTCGGTAGGTAAAAGGAATTTCTCCTTTTTCCACAATGTTTTCAACCATTTTAGAGACATATACATGCGCATGTCAGTTCAAAATTTACATTTTTTTTTTTTAATGCCTTTCCTCTTCTTTTCAGGTATGATGACGTCCTGCAAACCACCATTAAGGCATTTGACGGGATCGGCGCAGAGCGGTGGCGAGGAGTCTGCGACCACGTTGAATGGCACATAGAACAATGCAGACAGAACGACCATGCCGTCAATGATCACATCGATTCCCTAATCATCGACCACAGAGACGACACTTCGTCCGAGTCGGGTGTCAGTGACACGTAAATAAAAAAAATTGTCGTTTTAATGTGTAAATGTTAGTTGTTTACTGTTATGAATGAATAAATAAATGTAGAACCATACTGTGAAGGAAAAAAAAAAAATGTATAAACTCTTCATTAAAAGAAAAAATATAATAAATAAAGGCTATTAAAGTAAATAATTAAATAAATAAACAAAATGGCGTTAGTTAGACTCGAACTCCTAACGTTCACCTCAGTAAAAATAACCGATGTAGACTCGGCCGCTAAACCCATTAGCTAGTTCTACTTTATATTCCTTGTTTGCACAGGTAAGTACTTTAATTTGCGCATACCGTATGAAATATTTCCGTGACCATTCGGGACATATTCCGAAAGTAGCCCCGTGTGATGCCGAGGGTAAAAATCGAATTTTAATTTATGTAAATAATGTTGACCTGGGTCAGGTTAAATGGAGTAGGTAATACCCAAAATACCGATAAATGGCATGAAAATCCTTTTCCACACAACCCCTAGTTTAAACGACCCCAAGGAAAAGGGTCTTTTAAAAATATTATGGGAATAGGAGAAAATATTGATAACCAGTTTTCTACCCTTTCAAATAAAAATTTCCTAATTTCTGCAACACATTTAGTTTGTATCTGCAAATGCTTTCAGTGTCGACCAGTCTAAAATTTTGCTGTTTGGCATCTTCGTGATATGCAGCTCTCAATTATAAAGGAAGATGACCTTTATGTGATTTAAGTTTTATGGGATGACTACAAGCAAGTTCCCGTTTGCTAATACACTTTTCAACAATATGCGCTGGATGGGATCAAACCAAAATTTTCAGCAGGGCTCGTTTTCACCAACCATTCCTATGAACATTCTTTGTCTTATTCTGATGAATTTTCTAAATTTGAAAGTAACAAAACTTCTGATTGGCTAACCATTTGGTTTAGCCAATCAGAAGTTGTATTTCTTTCTAAATCTATCACTAGACCAAGATAGTTCTTAAGAATGGTTGGTGAATACGGACCCATGTCACCGATACTTGCCTGCATAAGTGTTCGTTTGCACTTGATTTTGAACAATCCGTGTCTGAGACCAGTTGCTGTCGTCATTTTTGATGGATATAGATAAAGTGTTAGGCGGTGTGACCCTCATGGTGCCGCGCGCATGCCCATTGCGCAGTGGTCTGTGATTGGTTGCTGTATAGTCAGGCGGGGCGTGATTGTTTGAGGTTCTATTTCGAGAAGGATTATCATCGTCATTGTTATTATTACCAGTGTTTCCATTCATAAACTTCTTCTTTTTCAAGAGATGAGAAAATCCTCGTCTCCAGGCTGACTTTTTATGTTCGCACTCAGGAGATTTCTTTGTAACACAAGGCTTTTTGCATGATTTATTCTGGAAAATAATAATAGCAAACCATTATAAAAGCCTAAGTTTAATAATTGACACAGAGTTTTGTAAATTATTACTTGTACGATAGCTCTTCTAACACTATGGGGAACATGAAAATCTTTTGCACACGGACTATGTCAGATCAGACTTTACAGCACGCGCCGGATGGTCTTCGACCATTTTCAACATGATTTCAGACTACGGCCATCATCCCGTTCATTTGCTGTTGGTATGGCTTATTAACCGAAGTATAAAGAAATGACTAAAGCACAATCTGGGTTACAAAAATGGACTTACATTTTGCAAAGATTGCTAAGTTAAAAAATTGCTAAGAAAAGTGGCTTTACCACCATGCTTCTCTTAGATGAATGTATTATCCTTTGTATATGGGCATCTCTCTCTTTCTCTCTCTCTCTCAAACAGTAAAGGTTATGATGCAAAGAGCAGAAAGGATCTAGAGTCATTTTTATCATGAGTCTTTCGGGGTCAAAGTATTTCGTTTAAATCTGTATTTAATTTTTTTGTGATATTAAAATGTAGACATAGAGGCAGTAATTACAGTTTAAAGTAAAGCGTCCAGCCAAAACCAGATGGTAAATAGAAACAAACAAGGGTATATTATACTAACATCATTTGAAGTCCTATGCACTGCAACTATTTTTTTTACACGTTTATTGTTATTTAAGTCACATTCAAATACAGCTGTTTTTCATTAAGATACATAAAACAAATTCAAAGGGAATAATTAACTGCACGCAATTAGCACATAGCTTTATGAATGAGATTGAATGAAATATAATCAACATCAACATTGTGTTACCACTTGAACAAAAACGAAAAATTGTTCGACGTTTGGTACTTGCTACTTGGGCTGTACTTAAAATGAAATTGATACTTTAAAATATAAACAAAGATCATTTCGGTGCAGTAATACAATGGAACATGCAAGTATGACAACAGTCACTGCTTGGATCATGATGTAGCCATTAGTCACTCATGCTCAGGTTTTTTATGGGAGGTGAAAATAAGAAGCAGATGGTATTTTAAGACCAACATCAACATAATTTTCACAACAAAATACAACCACGACAAATAAACAATAATATTTATTATATCAGTCACGCAAATCATATAGAAGAACTTAGGCACTTTAACCATGCTTCATATAATGCAAAATCAAAGCCAATTTCCACAAATATAGTTCGGCAAAACGTTTTTTTAGGTTCTCTATTGAAGAGTATCTGAATATTTTCTTTTATCAAACATTGTAGTTGCGATACCAAACAATCAACCAATTTAACGAAAAAATTCTATTCCTTTTTTGTCTGAATGGACATGGCCAACTTAGCCCTGTATAGCTTTCTGAACATGCTGAGCTAGAGAAAACCCATAAAAAGTGCCAGACTGATGAGAAGAAATAAGAACGATAACTCTTCGGTTTTTTAAACTAGTTAACGAGAATAGTAAGCCATACATCCAGCTTGATAATTTTCGAGCATGCAAGTATCATTGTGAGTCTAGTGTTTCTTGTTAAAGATACAAATTGGACGTTTCTCTGTGAATTCACATTTTCAAATTAAATACAAATCTACTACAGACAAATACATAACGATAGCAACATTTCCTGGTGCAGGGGCAAAAGAGTAAGTATTTTGTAGTTACATTATACATGTTTGGACAATATTGAACGCTGATACAACACCCATGCTTGATGACTTATTTTCCAGAATTACAAGGAAAAACATTTTTTTTTTATACATTTAGACTTTAAACTCAACAGGTAATGGGTCCCAGGCCAGGTCAGGTCCAACTAACATACAATTGTATTGACCTTAATTTCATTTTAGAACTGTCAATAATACTTTATGGTAACTATATTACATTTGTACATGCATGATATCAGTGTATCATCAGTGACCATTCTACAGACCTAGTAACCCTTTCCTGTTTTGTTATTGAAGAATTGGCTCTTTCTTTATATAAAACATGTTGGTTAAATAAACTAAGGTGTTTACAGATTATAAAATATAGATAAGCTCATCCAAGGTCAGATGATGCGATTGCACATAATTTTACAAAACCACTGTGATGATTCCCAGCTTTCGAAGCATTGAAGAAGAACAGTCATATGTTCAAGAGAGAGAGAAAAAAAGACGTCCATTTCTTGATTTCTTTTTACTTAACTAATTTTAAGGACATTATGCAACAGTCTTTTATGCATAACTTTCCCCAGATTTCCCGGCACAACTATTCGATAAATTATTGCCCGGCGATTTAACCTATTTCAGCATAACACGTGGTTGAAAGTCTTTTAGAGTAAAGAAGCTGATTCACTTACTTATAAGCTAGATTCAAAATAAAGATGAAAGCAAACAGAAATGAAGGAGAATATGTGTTAAAAGATGAGAGGAAAGGTGTTAACTTAAAAGAAAAAGATTAAAAGAGATGATCTCAGCTATACAGGGTTCATCTGCAACTAGACTCACTGAGGGAACGAGAATAGCAATCTCTTTTCACTAACAAGGTAGCCCAAAATCCAGGAAAACTTTATAAAAGCAACCGTTTGTCCATTAAAAATGTATGCCGAGATGATGATTTACCTGAGAATACATTTAAGGAAATTTGTGAAACTCGGTATTTATGCTCGCAGTGGATGAGGCAGCTGGTAAAAACACAATTCGAACACAATGAATAATTAGCAAAGGCAACATAAGAGTGTTTGTCGAAATACTCTCCCTATCAGGTCAGCTATAAACTTATTACCTTACCTTTATATACATGTCAAATCATACGATAATAATCGGATATTCCAAAGGTAGACATCGAAATAACTTCATGTACTTTTGTAGCATATGGAAATTTGAATATTATGTAACTCGAATCTGTCTGATATTTACACTTACAAAAAGTCTCCAAATTCAGAGTAATAATTTAGTCTAAAATATATTTTGAGTATTCAAAGTATTGGAAAGGAAATTAATGCCGATCATAATAAAACCATTTCTAATAATAATGTGAAACCTATATGGATTGTTAAAGATCGATAAAGGCTTATTTTTACTTCCAAAAGTTCTTGAGCAGAATTTTCTTGATGAGCAATAACAACAAAGTTGATGGTGTTTGATAATCTTGTCTGACGAAGATTCTAATCACTACCCGTAGTCTATATTCTTTCAAGATAAATCGAACTTCTTAAACTATTTCATTCATGCATCAAGCCAGGTAAAGTAAGCATAATATAACTGCAATGTATGACATTGTCTGCTAAGATATGATCCTGTGTATAGAGACGCAGCTGAATCAATGATACAAATGACATGTGCACCTTTCTTTCTTTGAAATGGAATGTTATTTAATAATGATATCTTGATTGTGAAATGTGATAGCACGATTAAAAAGTGATTTACGAGTTATTCTAAACTTTTGGCCATGTTTTAAAATAGGTTAAAAGAAGCTAGCAAAGCATAGTGATTGCATAAACCAATTAATCCAATGACATTATCTATCTGTGCTTTAGCATTCGGCCTGTACATAGGTGACCATTTCATCAGAAATACATTCAAATTATGACTTTTAACTATATTAGCCCTTACCTGATACTTTTTGGTGGTGCTATTTTGGTTGGAGTTTTCCTCAGATATAAGTTTAGTTCTGTCATTTATATGTGAAGTAATTTTTCCAAGTTTGATGTCTTGTTGTTCGTCATCTGAAAGAAGAGATTGTCCTATCAAACACGTACACTAAGTTATCAAAAACATGTTCACCCTCGTTTTTCTGAATTAAAAGAAAGAAATCGGCCAAACCAACTTGAAATAGCTGTAGCAATCATGAAGCTACAGTATTAAGAAGACAAAGATAAGACTGCAGGGATCTATAGGCTGACTTTCGTCCTTTTTTTTTTTTTAATTTTTTTAACGAACAGTGGAGATTGCTATGATGTAGAAAAAGGTTTAAAGCAAAATGATAAAATCAAACACATCATCGTTACAAAGAGGTTGGTAAAGGTCTAACAGTTTGTTCTGTCGTAGCATGATTATTTTTGTGCAAGACCGGTGACGTTTGAATATTCTTATACTTTTTACGTGCACGCTAACTTTGGTATCTCTAAGGATACACCAAACTGGCTGACAAGGCGCATATGAATTATTAAAAAGTGTAAAAAAAAAAAACACGATAAACGCACAGCACAACGGTGAGTTCCAGTCGTTGTAATATTACTGAACGAGGAGTTTATATTGTTTGATTTTAAGACCCTTTGGATGATTAATGAAAGATTTAAGATACTTTCAATGCGTTAAATGTCCGTTAATGTTAAAATTTCAAGGCTGTTTTGGCAAGTGTCGTCTTAGATATCGGAGTACGTAAATCCTTTGTCCAACTGGCAGCTATGATAATATTATTATGCTTCGAAAGTCTGTGACTTGGCATCCTCATGAGGTGTCCAGTCCATCGTAGGTTTTTTTCTGGTATGAAGGTCTTCCATTGAAGGTAATCCCGTTTTCCAGCACCTCCTTGTTAGTCAACTTGTCCTTCCAGCTTACTTTCAGTATGGATCTTAGGTAGTGCATCATGAACGCATGAAGCTACTTCACTTGGTGTCTGTAAACTGTCTAGGATTTGGCTCCATATAGGAGAATAGATACTACTACTGTTTTCTACTGTTTTGTAGATCTTGCATTTTACATTCACAGACACATGGTGGCTGATCCATGGTCTCTGGCGAAGTCCACCAAGTGATGCACTAGCCTTGGCCATTCTCATTTCTATATCAGCATCGATTCATTCATCCTTTTCAGCTGTGCCTCCAAGGTAGGTGAATTTTGTGACAGAGTTGAGCTTGATTCCCTCTTTAATTATATCCAATGCATGTGTTTTAGAGGAGTTTGGTTGGTAAAGGACTTCAGTTTTTTTTTTGTTCATCTTGAGACTACACTTCTTTGACACATCTGAGAAGGCGTTCTGAATTCGCAGAATTCCTTCTAGTAAAAGGGCACGTAGCGCACTGTCATCTGCAAACAGCAGTTCCCTGATGTTTTTGGTCCTTGTTTAGAAGTGTGTAACATAGAAGAGGTTGGCCTCTTGTCTTTCCAACATTGCTGATAGCAATATGGAAAACAGTGTAGGGGCCAGCACGCACCCTTGTTTGACATCATTGGTAATATCAAACGTTTCTGATGTGGCTACTCAATCACTAACATTTGCCTTCATCCCTTTATGAAGAGATTAAATCATGGATGTGAACTTCTCAAGGCATCCGTACCATTTCAGTAGTTTCCATTGTCCTGGCCTTCCAACTGTCTAAAAGGCCTTTGTGAAGTCGACAAGGGCCATGTACAGTGGCTGGTCCTGCGGGAGTAGGAGACAAATCACAGAAACCTGTTATCAAATACCCCGTGTTGATATGTTAACTCTTTAAAAGACCACAAAATTTTCGACCAGTCAAACTTGAGAGCATTTGCATGTGTCAAATAAAATGCGCTTCAAATATAGCATTCGTTTCTGATGGGCAAGAAAACATGTAGAAAAAGGAGAAAGGCTAGTCAACAGCATTTTTCCATCTCGCATCATGTTTTCAAAAGATTTGTTTTTCTCCCAAGGTCGTTAAAACTCGGAACTATATGGTGAAGGGTTATGTTTCTAGAGATGTAACCGTACCTCTTTCCATTGGATATATTTTCGCTCTGCTTGCATTTAAGGCTTTGTCACCGTCTTGTACTTGCCCATCACTTCCACACTCAGAACTAGAGCTCATTAGAGGATCTCCATGTCGAACGTCAATGCTGAAATTACACATTCATTTCATTCAATGAAATAGGTAGAAACTGATGCGACTGTAGATTTTATACTAAAATTATGATGATGAAAAATTACCATTTTCCAGGAACAGATAAAATTAATATGGGCCACAGTCTGAAAGAAAGGGGATTAATACATTTGCTAAAGTAGCGACCCATGTCAGACTGCGCAGTCCCCGACACTGGTTGCTTTCAGACAATTTTCTACATGTCAAAGGACCATTCTACCTCATGAATCGGTCGATGTGGTGACATGCTTAGGGTAAATGCATCAAGGAGATGCAATCGCCCTTACATTCCAAAGCACGTTCTATATGCAAAGGCTTATATAAACACGTGAACGTAAAGTAGAAAATCGATGGTTTTATCAGTGATTTCATCTATGTTTTAATACTTCAAAGAACAAAAACCTAGAGTATCTGTTCAACAAATATTTTTTAAGTTGCACACCTCCATCACTAGTAATATAGTAACGCGGTTCAAAAAGGATACAAGAAGGACACTGATATATTTAAACAACTCAAAAGATGCCTAAGTTATGGCAAGATCTATTAGTAGCTGTAGTGGACGAGAGAGAGTAACGTAATTCAGTAGGTTAAGGTTTAAATCATGAACAAAGCAATACTTACTTGATAGTTTTTTCAGGTAGGTATGTAACCAGATCAGCCTTTGCTACACTATCCTTTGCATATTTCGAGCCTTCCTTATCGAATTTACACTGTTTTTTGGAAGATTTCCCAAGAAGACCTTTCTTTCTCCGAGAATGCAATTTATATTGAAAACAAGGAACGGTGGGTGTTTGAATAGATTTGGGTGAAGGTGATGGAGAAGGTGAGAGGACTAAAGCGTCAACATCTGAAGTAAAAATTTCAAAATCGTCACTATGAAAACTTTCAATGCGAGCGATCGGAGTTCTAAACATTTGGCGTATTGGAGTACTTGGCATGACAAATCGGAACGATGGAGTGCTTCCATGTCGTATCACTGAGTTCACTTTGGATCTGTTTGGCAATTCTCCCTGCTCGTCACCAGAGTTTAAAGTCAAACCGATTTCTCGTGGTGATAATAGAATCGGAGCAGATACGCTCCCGTTTTCATCCGAGGTTACACTTTCTTTCAGATGACGTCGCCCTCCAGATAGAATGTATTCTTGAGAGGAGTTATGATCACTACTATCGGCATAAAATATCTCATCTTGCATAATAGTTTTGTCTACTAATGATATTTTTTCACGTTTTGAGTACAGATCTGCTATAAGATGATCAGGCTCATCTTTTTCAGTAAGAGCTTTTTCACTGCCACTGATATTTTGCAGTTTTACGCGGTCTGCTTCCTGTCCTTTCGCAAAATCTAAATCCGCATACATTTCACCTCCACTACACAAATTTTCATCAAATAGATTTTCAACACTACAATTATCTATATGTGTATTATCAGACTTCAGGCTTGGAGTCCTAAATAACTTTGACGAAGTGTGCAAAGAAGTAGATATGAGTTCTGGCATAGCATTTTCAAACTGCACTTGGTTGACCTCATTTGCCCCGTAACAGTTTTCCGTATCACAACCCAAATGACATTCTAATCCATCAGAAGGGTTTAAGTATGATTTCGATTGCATAGATTCTACAACGATTTCTGGCGAAGGGGTTGCCGTATGATTTTCGTCTGCATTCTTTGGAACATTTAAAGTATTTGTGTTTTTCCCCGGTGCCCCATTCAATTTTCCATGCAAGCCATACTGCTTTGGTCTAACAATGGAGCGTATGTCTGCTGCTGCAATTTTTGACTCGACAGACTGTTCCTGTGCATTCGTATCTTGTCCTACTAGAGAGGTCCGAGAATCTAAGGGGAAATCTAGTCTAGATAACATTTCCTGCGAATCATCACTAAAATCGTCATGCAAATTAGTACTTGAGCAAGGATTTGAACTATCCGAATGTACACAATAAGACCCATCACGATGATCCACTCCGAATTTTCGCCTACGCGAAGAAAACGTATTTGGTCCCAGGGTATTATGTCTACTCAATTTTGAATCTATATCTGTCTCCGTAAATTCTTTCGAATGATTTGTATTGTAAAACTCTTTCAACCCTAAATTTACAGGCCTCTTTACGGCAGCAATCGGACTCTGCTTTGGTGTAATAATCTTGATTTCTGGATTGTTAAGGTTAGTTGGGCTATGTGGACTATGAGGCCCTGTACTTGGTGTACCAGGCCGATTTCGACGGCGGCGACTGATGCTGCCTTGTCGACTGGGTGGATCTGCCGAGCTGGTTCGTCTCGTCCGTCTGCGAGAGGAATTCCGCCGTAAAAGTTGTGAGACTTGTGTCGATGCTTGACTGGGTGATAAAAGATTTCCATGTTCCTGACCAGCGACTGCTATAGCCATTTCACCATCTGCTGATTTAGGGGCATCCTGTTGGGAAAATATATATACATACAGCGACATGCATTAACTCAAAACATGATTATGGCAACAAATGATGCTTCTGCTGATAGTTATCAAGACCAGGCTGCATAGAATGTTTCACCTGATGAATCACCTACAGCGGCCGATAAATGTTAATACAGCATTGAAATTGCTTCACTTAAGTTATGTTAACTTACTGAAAATACCCTTTCATTTTTCTAGCACTTTACAAGTTAACTATAAGTTAATGCCTTTGCTGGACCTTCTGCAGTTGGAATAAAAACCTAGGAATTGTTTATAAACTCTTTATAAGACATCAATATTTAAACTTGCCCATGGTGAAAGCATTTGCAGACAACAAATTAAATGTGGTTCAAAAGATAGGATTTGTCTTCGAACGGGTACAAATAAAAACATTGTTAAAAATATAAAATACTAATTGTCGAAAATTTCTTTTTTTCCAAGTTTTTAAACTCAAGCTGTTTTCCTATAGGTCGATACAATTCGGGATTACTTGGTAAATGTTCGATCAATAAATATCGAAGGTAAAATGATTCCAAACAGTGCTTCAGAAGGACAATTCGAAACAATGGTCTTGTAAAATAACAAAAATATTACTTACAAAATTAAGAGGAAAGGGACTATTCGGAGGTATGGGCGATTTCCTTCTTCTGTTCACTGACTTTCTCTTATGGCCTCCCAGCCATGTTGGTGCGCTACATACCGCCATTAGATCGAATCTTGTACTGTTCATAGAATGTGGAACCTTCAGGTCGTCGTGATCGGATGCTTCAAGTTCTGTACATTGGATAGATGGTGTGTCTATAATTTAAAAAGAAAATTCATGTAGGTGTAAACTGTTGGCATGCAAATCAGCGTGATTATTTAAACAGTTGGACTTACAAATCCTACGACCGGAAGGTTCACAGTTTTGTTGCAGGATATCAATCGGAAATATAATGTTGGGAAATCCTATTCACCCGTCTTTTGCTTGTTCAAACTGTGTTAGTGTTAAGCCCAGTCTAAACTAGCAAACATTTTGTTTACAAACACCACCAAACACGATGTTTCCTGATGTTTGCAAACAAAAGTTTGCTAGCGTAGACCAGTCAGCAAGTGATATTTGGACATGTTTATTTTCGTTTGCTCTGTTTGGTGGTGTCTAAGTATATTTGCCAGTCAGAAGCTGTCTTTTAATCATATGATGGATGTATTACATGATCTTCAAACAACACTCAACATTGTTTACCATTGTTTGTTGTAGTATAGACACCCTACCGAAAAACATGACCAAAATTCAACAAACAGAAGTTTGCTGGTGTTTGCAAACAAATGTTTGCTAGTGTAAACGGGCCCTAAGTCGCTGGCAAAAAAAACAAATTTTGAAACTGGGTAAAAGTTGTCAAGTCGCTTTATCTCGTGCTTACATTTTACATGGTTTTAAAATTCATTTTTTCTGCCAGCGACTAGCAATTGAACCAATGGCACAATACCAGAGTGTCAGCTTCACAATAACTTCCGTACTTTTAATGGTATGATGTAAATTTAAATGCATGTTAACACCCACTTCGTTAACTTCTGCCTGCTACAGGGCCTTTAGTGACGAAAAAAAAAAGGGTAATGTCCATTGTTTGACACATAAGCGGCTAAAACACTTTTCTCTACCTTTACAGCAGACAACTTTTAAAAAATGTGGCAAAAGGAGTAACTGCTACTGTAATTTCTATATTTGCAACAACGTTCTTTAATACTGATCTTATATTAACCAAAATAAACGCCAAATAAATCCAATGGGTATTTTCATTGTGGAAATAAGACCTTAATAAAAGTAATTTCAAGGTTTGCTTTGTCGAGAATGTCTTATCAAAGCGGACATTGAAGATCAAAGATCAGACTGCACGTTTTGTGCAGTCTCATCTTGATCCATACTGACCGCAAAGGCATCTAAAGTTGTAGTGAAAGGCGCTTTAACGGTTAGGCTCATGCTGATTATTCCTATTTTAGAAAGATGCTTTCAAAGTCATCCTTTACAAAGATGTTTCAGAATGTAATCAAATCACTCACTCTTTGATGCATGCTTCGTACTATGGTGGTGTCTCTTGCGATGTCGTTCCTTTTTCACCTCTTGTTTCTGAGTGAAGTCCAGCTCATAGATTCCTGCAATTTAGTATAAATCAGTGTTGTTTTAAATTCTTGCATTATAATTCATATAAATGTTATTTATAATCTATATCGATGGATTCAAATATTTCTGCAATACCATCCTTGTAAGTCGATGATTTATATATCTAAGTCATGTTCTCGTAAATTGGGTTAATTGCATCTCTGTGATGCATTGGACCAAGCAAGAAATCTCATAATTATAGGTTTATAAAATCCGTTTGTCCAACAACCGACTGAATCATGAAGTAGACTGGTTCTTTGACATGCAGAAACTTGACTAATAGCAAACAGTTTCGAACTATGTCAGCCTGCGCGGACTGCGCAGGCTGACCTGGGTCGATACTTTTTGCAGTTGCATTAAACCGTCTTTTCAAAGAACATGGCTCATTTATACACTCCTGCAACACAACTCATATAATTGAGGTTTATTTTACATATACATACATATGTACTTAAATATTCCTGAAATACCATTTAGAGAATTATGGTTTGTGATTCTTATATTAAAAAAATCAACAAACTTTCTAAACGGCCACTTTTAAGCCGGAATTCGCCGTAGACCTCGTCTAGCATCCTCAGTCCAGAAAAGAGTTTAGTTTGATTTTTTGGAGAATAATTGACCAGTGTAAAACATACTCCAGGCTAAGTTTGAAAAGAATTTATTGACTTCTTCTTTTGAAATGACGTTATTTAAGAAATACTCTTCTTTCTACCGTGGTTTATCGTTCAATAAACCACGGTTGTGAGTTATGAGGCACAATAAATAATCGACGAGGGCGATAGCCCGAGTGGTTTATCCATTACGCCTCATAACTATATAGAATGACGTAGATTTTACCACTCTTTCGTTGCACTGTATTTATAGAGCCGAATTCACGTGACATGTAAGAATAAACATTCATTCACTTAACACTGAAAATTGAAAAATCATTTTTTCTTTAAAACTTCACGCTCCTTCTCTCGGTTTATATTTTTGTGCAGAAAATAATTTTCGTGTTTTTCCTTATTGCTGACAAAATTTCAGTAATATATACTTTCCTTTTTAACCTGGTTTGGCTGAGACACCACGCATGGGCAAAGCACGTGTTTCCCCCCCCCCTCTCCCCTTTAAAAAAAAAGAGATGCCTTCTGTCGGCAAAATCGAGAATCTTTTCATAACAATACCATGTCTAACGTCTAGAAATATGTTATAAGATGTTTTTATTTACAGAAAGGAATCGAGGTTATGTAAATCTTTATACAGCTGAGAAGCAGCAAGACTTAAAGCAGATCAATTCGAAAGAAAATAAAACAAGCACAAATCTACCTTTTTCATATCTCTTTGTATCTAGCATCATGTTGAACATGGCCGACAAATCATCACATTTAGTCTCGTGAACAGTTTTCTCTATTTGGTCTTTTGGAATTTGTAGGAGGCCTGCCATTTCTTCTACAACCTGTAAACGATAAAATGTGTATAGGTTGACTGATTGATTGAATGGTATTTAACTCCGCTTTCAACATTATTTCAGTTATATCGCATCGGCCAGTGCACCTATCCATGCCTTCCTGGAGTTTCTTTACACTAGTACTTTGCACGAAATTCTTCCAAAGCCAATGGATGCTTTCCGACATAACCATCATCGAAACAATGATCAGCGGTGAGAGCGGAATGAATTCTGTCTAAATGATTATCATCAATCCGCGGAAAGAAATTGGTCGAGCTTGGGATTCAACCAGCGACCCTCCTTTCTCGAGTCCTGTACACTTCCGACTGCGCTACAAGGGCTAAGCAGAATGTGTATGAATATAAACAGAAGAATCTTTAGAGAGCAGAGAAACAGTACCATATTGCCTCATTGCCAAGTGTTAAGATCTACTGAGTACGTTGTTTACAAACAATTAAAAAATTAGTCTAATTCTAAATTGTAATACAAGCCATCTATTTGGCTTTGACAGAACTTTTCAGCAAATCAAATGGCGTGATACTGCGTCAGAATTATATCAAATTTCGAAGAGATTGGTGAATACGGCCGAATCGGTCTAACCCTTTACCATACTGAATATAAATGGATGTCTGCAAATGTTTTGAATTTTGGTACAGTCCAAAATTTTGTCGCTTGACCAGGTGTTAAATTTTCCTACCTACCTGAGTTTTAACAGTATTGTCTTTTGGTAATGATTCAAAGAGTTTGGTAAATACGGCAAAATCGGTTTGGACATTTCTACCTACCTGAGTTTTAGCAGTTTTGTCTTTTGGTAATGAAGAAAAAGGTACAAAGGGAAGTTTCTGCCCACACGTTAGCCAGGGATGGGTTTCACAGTCAAGCAATGGAAGACGTAACGCAACGGAAGGCTCGAGCAATTTCTTCAGCAGTTCGATGAGGTCTATAAGAATAGAAAACAAATAATTATCGTAAGCTCTAGATTACCCATAACAAATGCAACTGATTTTGCGGACACTATAAATCTAAATATTTGTTAGTTTAACTCTTAGTGTACCAAGTACAAATTAAAATCAATTGCAGAGAATGTGCAGGTCAGACGACACAAAACGCGCAGAATGACCATAGATCTATACCATCCAAATCTAATAAAATATCTTCAAAATTGAAGTACATGTATCAATGAGTCTTATTACTTTACTGTTGTAAATTCAGTGGTTTACTTCCCCCGACCCCCGAAATTCTAAACCAGCCTTCTAAATACCTGAGGCATTGTATTTTGGGCCGCTATTTGGGCCTTTAAAGATCAATTGCCTTGCAACACCAACAGTCCTTGTTTACTATGATTCTTTCTTGGTGAAGATTCGAGTGTTTAGAAAGTCATACCTTGAGTGATTCCATGTAGCATAAGCTCTTTCACATGCGAGTCTACAAGCCCTTTCTGAATTTGAACTAGAAGTTTTTGACGGCGATATTGGTCTGTATAATGCGTCGAGAATGGCAGCTTTCCAATCACCATACCATACAAGATGATACCCCTTTAATGATAATAATAATAATAGCAACATCTCGATCGATAATGCGACAATACTGATAGGCACAATGCATCGTGAACCACGATGGTTAACAATTAGTCTGGGGATGAAGAAAATATCTTTTGTAGTGAGAAAGATATTGTAAAACTTCAAATTTTTGCATGAAGATGACGCAGTCAAAACAAAGGAGCAATCAGTACTACTGTTATACCACTTTCAAAACTTATCAGAACTGCTGTTATACTATTTTTCAACCAATCAGAATTGCTGTTACAATTTTCCCAGTGAATGTACATTTCAGTTAGGTCGTCGACGTTTTATTCTAGATATTGGATGATAAGAAAGAAAAAGAAAAAAACTTAACTATCGAAATTTCACTTGAATCATTTTCATCCTTAGTAAATAGTGTGTCACTTGTTTTGATAACTTACCTCAGCACTCATGACTGCTGATACACTATTTTCCAAATAGACGTTTACGTTTCAGTCAAGTTGTCTAGTTTAACAATGCATTCGAATTACCGCCTGCTCTCAATTTCAGTATTTTTGTTTTATTTACTTACAGACTCCATATATCGACCTCCGGACCATATTTATCGTTCGAAATCAGTTCAGGGGCAGCATATTCTAGTGTTCCACACGGAGTTTTCATAAGATCGTCTTTGTTGAAGGTATTGCTCAAGCCAAAATCTGGAATGGGTAAAAATAGCGTTGATGTGATACAGATCAAACAAAACCAGCTACAAACCCGTCTTAAGAGACCTAGAACCGGAAATGAGATAAGGAGAATAATGTCGTAAGCGTCCAATGAACGAGAGACGGATTTTTAGTAACAAATTTGTAGTAACAGTCAAAGTGATGTGTCATATATCAGTTACCCCTTGACCCGGGTGTCTGAATCATTTACCGACAGGGGTAGGGACGGGGTTGTAATTTGGATCTAGGCTATGCCTAAACGCTTATCGTGCACTCTTTAAAACAGTTTCGTCGGGATTCATTGTTCGTTTAACTCTGAAGGTGCCGTTCACAAATGAATTTGCTTTTGCTGCAAGTTTTAGGATTAGCAAACAATGATACCCATTTTATCTTGCAAGGCATTTGCAAAGCGTATCAGATAGAATATTTTTCAATCCTTTTCTTATCTGTTAGTATAGATAACTTTTGTGCTGATAAGGAAATTTTAACGTTGCGACAGCGGTTGGTACAGACGGAATTTTTCTTTTTAGGAAAAAGATGTGTGTGTTAGAGAGAGAGAGAGAGAGAGAGAGAGAGAGAGAGAGAGAGAGAGAGAGAGAGAGAGAGAGAGGGAGAGAGAGAGAGATTTAAATCTTCTAGAAACAAACTTACCAAGTACTTTGAGGTTTTTGTGTTTTTCATCCAGCAGAATATTTTCCATCTTCAGATCTCTGAAATAAGAAACGGTGAATAAATTAAAAGTACCGTAGCTGAACAGAAGCTTATCTAGTTGTTCTACCCGGTGTTTTCCATCATACATCTGAATGTGACTACGAGCGTATGTTTATTCATCATAAACATTCGCCATGTCTTTCGGAAGGGCTTCAACACCTACTTCGGGATCCGGCGATTATTAATACATGAAAAACAGTACTTGATCCCTTTATTTCTTATGGTGATTTTTGGCCTTTCACAAAACATGTTTGCTTATTATTTCGACCCTGAGGAAGAATACTTTAGAAAACAAAACTGTTAAAGGGAGAAATGCTGGTAACCAACATTTTCTCCTTTTCCCTTTATGTTTTCTGCAATTTCAAAGACAAATCCGATTACTTGAGTCGTGTATGATTTGTCGTCTGCAAGTGCATTCAATTTGGACAAGTTTGAAATTTTGTCGGCTTATAAAAGAGTTAACCCAGGGGAATAAAATAACATATTGAAATTCTAGCGTCTAGACTTATCAATGTTACTTTTTTTAGTAACAGGATACTAGTGAAAATATAGACCTACCTGTGAGCCACACCACGCTCGTGAAGAAAGTGAATGGCTGATACTAGCTGTCGGAAAAAAGATCGGGCTTTAGACTCGGACAACCGAGCCTCTTTTTGACTTCGGATGTAGGTCTGCAGATCACTTCCGGGGATGTATTCCAAAACGAGGCAGTAGAGAGAGGTTGCCTATAAATAGAGAGAACTAAATGTGAATGGGTTGCTATCAAACAGTCAAAGGATTTATACTCGAGCCAGTAGCCATTTTCTCTGCATTGTATTGTTGTCTGATTCATTTACTCTTTACCAAACGGCAAATTTTGACTCGTCCAAACGACAAATTAAATGTGACTCAAAAACTGATATTTCTCTTTGTAAGGGTAGGAAATACTGTTTGAAAACGAGATAACGCTGGTTTCCAGCATTTTCTCCGTTTCCAACATTTTTTCCCCAAAAGCCTTCGTCTTCATGATCTTTAAAACTCAGGATTGTGTGCTAAAGGGTTACTAGTACAATGCAATACAATACAATACAATACAATACTTTTTATTGTAAATGAAGGCCACCGGCCCAAAATATCACTAGTAACTCGTTTAGAGACAAACAGAAATTTTAACTCGTCCAAACTGAAAGCATTTACAGATTTAAATGTGACTCAAAAACTGAACCCTGTTCATCCTTTTTCCACGTTCTTCAGAGTATGCTCATCAATCGGAGTTGAAATGTGTTTCAAGGGAGATAATAATTTTGGGTCAAAAAATCTTTCAAGGGAGGTAAATACGTCAGTAGTAAAGGAAGGGAGAATAGGGTACTACCCTGGCCTGGGTAGTACCCTATTCTCCCTTCCCTGAGTGCCCTACATCACCGTCCCTGACAAAAATGTGGGCTAATTTGCCCTCCGAAGGTCCGAAAAGTTGCGAGTAAGCGATAAAGTCCGAGATTCCGCATGAAAATGTTACTATAAATAGAATCATAGCATTCAAAATGGCGGCCTTGTGGAGGATACTCTGGGGATAAAAATGCCCCAGGCTCTCTTCCCTGAGCGGTATTTTTTGCAAAAAAGGGAAAAGGGGGGGGAGTTTTTCCTAGTCTCTCTACCCTGAGAGGGATTTAGCATTCAAAGTGCAGGCCTTATGACTGACAGACTGGGTAAAAAATGGCCAGATCACTGAGTTGGACTTAGTTTTTTCACCCTATGGATGATTTTTTCTCCTTCTAAATGCCTGGTCAGTGAGATGGACTTAGTTTTTTACCCTATGGATGATTTTCTCTCTTTCTAAAAGCCTGACCATTGAGTTGGACTTAGATTTTTTTGCACTATAAATGATTTCTAAATGTCTGAGCACTGAGTTGTACTTAGTTTTTTCTTCACCTATGTATGATTTTTTTCTCTTTCTAAAAGCCTGACCATTGAGTTGGACTTAGACTTTTTTCTGCATCTCTATGAATGATTTCTCTTTTCTAAAAGGAAATTTATCCTATATCACTGAGTTGGTCTTAGCTTTTTTCTTCACCTATGTATGATTTTCTCTCTTTCTAAAAGCCTGATCACTGAGTTGGACTTAGTTTTTTTCTTCACCTATGTATGATTTTTTCTCTCTAAAAGGAATTTATCCCTATATCACTGAGTTGGACTTAGTTTTTTCACCCTATGAATGAATTTTCTTTCTAAATGTCTGGACCTTGAGTTGGACTTAGTCTTTTTTCTGCATCTATGAATGATTTTTTCTTTTCTAAAAGGAATTTGTCCCTATATCACTGAGTTGGACTTAGACTTTTTTCTACATCTATGAATGAATTCTCTTTTCTAAATGCCTAACCATTGAGTTGAACATAGACTTTTTTTTACCCTATGAATGATTTTCTTTCTAAAAGCCTGACCACTGAGTTGGACTTAGTCTTTTTTCTGCATCTATGAATGATTTTTTCTCTCTAAAAGGAATTTGTCCCTATATCACTGAGTTGGACTTAGACTTTTTTCTACATCTATGAATGAATTCTCTTTTCTAAATGCCTAACCATTGAGTTGAACATAGACTTTTTTTTACCCTATGAATGAATTTTCTTTTCTAAAAGGAATTTGTCCCTATATCACTGAGTTGGACTTAGTCTTTTTTCTACATCTCTATGGATGATTTCTCTAAAAGACTGAGCACTGGGTTGGACTTAGACTTTTTTCATTCTATGAATGATTTCTCTTTTCTAAAAGGAATTTGTCCCTATATCACTGAGTTGGACTTAGTCTTTTTCTGCAATTATGGATGATTTCTCTTTCTAAATGCCTGGACATTGAGTTGAACATAGACTTTTTTTACCCTATGAATGATTTCTTTCTAAAAGCCTGACCACTGAGTTGGACTTAGACTTTTTTCTTATCTATGAATGATTTTTTCTCTCTAAAAGGAATTTGTCCCTATATCAGTGAGTTGGACTTAGACTTTTTTCTTATCTAAATGTTTGGCCATTGAGTTGAACTTAGCTTTTTTCATCCTATGAATCATTTTTCTCTCTAAAAGGAATTTGTCCCTATATCAGTGAGTTGGACTTAGTTTTTTCACCTATGAATGAATTCTCTTTTCTAATTGCCTAATCATTGAGTTGAACTTAGACTTTTTTACCCTATGATTGATTTTCTCTCTTTCTAAAAGCCTGACCATTGAGTTGGACTTAGTTTTTTCACCCTATGGATGATTTTTCTCTCTAAAAGACTGACCATTGAGTTGGACTTAGACTTTTTTCTGCATCTATGAATGATTTCTCTAAAAGACTGAGCGCTGAGTTGGACTTAGTCTTTTTTCTGCATCTATGAATGATTTTTCTTTTCTAAAAGGAATTTGTCCCTATATCACTGAGTTGGACTTAGACTTTTTTCTACATCTATGAATGAATTCTCTTTTCTAAATGCCTAACCATTGAGTTGAACATAGACTTTTTTTTACCCTATGAATGATTTTCTTTCTAAAAGCCTGACCACTGAGTTGGACTTAGTCTTTTTTCTGCATCTATGAATGATTTTTTCTCTCTAAAAGGAATTTGTCCCTATATCACTGAGTTGGACTTAGACTTTTTTCTACATCTATGAATGAATTCTCTTTTCTAAATGCCTAACCATTGAGTTGAACATAGACTTTTTTTTACCCTATGAATGAATTCTCTTTTCTAAAAGGAATTTGTCCCTATATCACTGAGTTGGACTTAGTCTTTCTGATTTTTTTCTGCATCTATGAATGAATTTTCTCTCTAAAAGCCTGAGCACTGAGTTGGACTTAGACTTTTTCTGAGTTTTTTACTCTTCGGAGTGTAACTCTTCTAAAAGAAGTTTGACAATTTGAAGAAAGATAGAACTTTCATGGTAATGGTTAGTCCTGAAAAGGACTGTTGGGTTAGCTCTGAAAAGAGCTGTGACAATTTGAAGAAATGACAACTTGAAGATAGAACTTTCGTCTGACAGCTTGAAGATAGAACTTTCTTCTGATAGCTTGAAGGTAGAACTTTCGTCTGACAACTTGAAAATAGATCTTTCGTCTGTCCTCTTGAAGATAGAACTCGTGGTAGATGCTTAGTCCTGAAAAGGACTGTTGGGTTAGCTCTGAAAAGAGCTGTGACAATTTGAAGAAATGACAACTTGAAGATAGAACTTTCTTCTGATAGCTTGAAGGTAGAACTTTCGTCTGACAATTTGAAGAAATGACAATTTGAAGATAGAACTTTCGTCTGATAGCTTGAAGGTAGAACTTTCGTCTGACAATTTGAAGAAATGACAATTTGAAAAAAAGATAGAACTTACGTCTGACAATTTGAAGAAAGGTAGAACTTTCGTGGTAGATGGTTAGCCCTGAAAAGGGCTGTTAGGGTGTCCCTAAAAGGGACCTGGTTTTGGAGGTTGTGTTTTTTCGTCTCACGTTGTTTTTTTCCACTTCTAATGACAGCATCCGAAATTCGCTTGGCAAATGGGGCATGTTTCAACTCTTTTTTCTGATTACCATTGCTCCATTACCGAAAGTAATCTTCCTCCCAAATTCGATATCAACCAAAATGACATCCGGTGTTGTCTTTAAAAATAGTTGAACTAATCTTTCGCCGAGATCTTTGTATGGCTGTGTTATAGTTGTAGTTGTTTTTGTTCCTCCTCTCCTACGAAATGAGTGTTTAGTTGTAATAACTATTGACCTGCATTTAGATATTCTTGGAGAGTCTCACATAGTTGATAATTTTATCTCCTCCATATTGATACTGCTTCCGAATATTGATACTGCTTTCGAAGTGATCGTTAGCTGAGAGCCAAAAACGGTGAATGTATGAAAATAACGTCGAGCTTTATACGTTTACTGTGGATTGAAATTTTTTAAAGAGCTCGGATCTGGCAGAAAGCCCATACATTTTTTCCATGCTACGTTTCATGCTAATATAGCAAAAAAAGTTATGAGACGGTGTATGGAAAAAAATGTAGACAGAACAAGTCTTTGGGGCAAAAACAGAATGAAGAGATCTATTGTTTTTGAACTTTTATTTATTGAACTTTTATTTACTGAACAGAACTAAACAATGAAACATTTTTTTGCAAAGCATCATAAAAAATTTCTTGACAATGAAAAAAATTTCTTGGCAATGAAAAAAATTCGCAAGGAAACATTTTTTTTGCAAAAGCATCATAAAAAAATTCTTGACAATGAAAAAATCACACTGAAAAAAATTTCTTAACAATGAAAAAAAATTCACACTGAAATATTTTTTTGCAATGAATTATTTACAATGAATTATTCGCAAAACAGTATATAACAAATTTTTTACAATGCAAATTCACAAACACCACGAGTTTCACATTTGGCTTCATATTCCGTAATGTCTTTGTGCAATTGCTCTTTCTGAGTCTGATTGACACCGATCTGGATAACCACAGGTTTCTTGCTTAATTTTCAAAGAAATTGTCCACATAACGTTTAAAGAACTGATCTGACACAGAATTGAAATGCCAAATTTCATACACTTGCAATAATCGATAACCGCAGTCAAGAGCCTTGAATAATTCAAAAGTAACGCAAGTTCCGAGCAAAGCCCTCTCTTCTTTACCATGCCCGGGTTTGTAATAAGACATATCCAAGTAAGGTCCAATGTAACTCCAAAATTCATCTGTATTTGCCCAGTGAGGAAAGTAACCTTTTTTATTTTCTTGAAGACCAAATATGGCTGGAAATTTTGCCAAACCAAAGCTCATGAAATTGAAAGAATCGACCAGACGTACACTATTCAGTTCTAACTTCATAATATTGTTTCCATTCATGATCAATTTTGGAAGTTTTAACCCAACTTTGACAATATAGCCAAGAATGAACTGACCGTCATAACCTTTGAAATTATGGGCAATAGCCGTGACTCCTTTATGATGTTTTGAAAAGAGCCACTTGCAAAAATTGACTCAAAGTTTCTTCACCTTGAAAAATAACTTCCCTACCCTCTTCAAATTCACTGCATGTAGAACAATGAAAATCAAGTGATTTATCGATACATTCATCACATGCTCTGTGTGCAATACAATAATTCGGGATGTGTACACCTGTGTCTTGTTTGCATTCAAAATCAAAAGAAAATAAACTGTGGTTTTTTGACTACAGAAGAACTCGTCTCATCATCGCTGTCATGGTTCAACTTACTTTGGTAAGGCTGAATATAGCATCGATAAAAAAAGTTAACAATTTTCTTACAGATATGACACCTTTTCTTTCCTTGCAAACATGATTTTTCTTTCTGACAAGATATTGCACACCACATTTTGAACAGAGTTTCACTAATTCACAAATGGATTTCTTTTCTCTACCTTGAACAATTCTGTGATTTTCAAAGCATTCAGCA
Source organism: Hippopus hippopus (assembly GCA_946811185.2). Taxonomy (NCBI): domain Eukaryota; kingdom Metazoa; phylum Mollusca; class Bivalvia; order Cardiida; family Cardiidae; genus Hippopus; species Hippopus hippopus. The sequence continues at coordinate 4,058,063 of OX328099.1, read as the reverse complement.
CTAAAAAATCGTCTACTGTAATAACTGCAAACATATTCTTTTGAATCTGATGGACATTTTCCTTTGCGGTAACAACCTTTGCAGATAATTGAACAAGCATGACTTTCCCGGTGAGAGTAACCCACATCACAGAACTCACAATAATATCCACAACAAAAAAAACCTTTGATAGATTTGATGTAGTCATAATGGTTTTGATGAAACTACAAATGTATGATCTTACTATTGGTTTTCACTTCTGGATGTTCAAATATTTTTTTCCACTTTTGAATGCTGTTGATGAACTTTAATGACATAGCCTTTTTCATACAAGAATGCTTGAATTTTTTTGTATTCGTCAATTCCTACAGGTTGTGTTGGTGAAACTCCAGCTTCATTCAACAATTTCTCAGCTTCAGTCTTTTGAAGAGGGCGGTTTGAACGACTAATACGATCCCATTTTTCTATTCCATGCCCCGGTGTTTTCACGTTCACTGTAGCAAATTCCCACAACAACGGCTCTTGCAAAACATAGTTGGTCATGATTGCCAATTTGAATAATGGATTTTTTCTTCTGGGCAAAAAAAACTTTGATTCGAGCATTTCAATCTATTGTTCAGAAATCAAAACGAAAACCTTTGTTGGTACTCTGTGAACTTAAACAACACCGTGTCAACTCGGTGGAAACGCCGTTTAGAGTGACAGGGGCTTAGATCACAATATGTTAGCGTCTGTTGCTATAAATAGACCATTGGGCAGAGGTACACTACGTCAGCGTCTAGTAAAGCTTTTTTATAAATACCTCTATACGCTTAACTAATATAAAAAAGGTGTGAGTTCGAATTTTGAGCGTTGTCAAAAGTAGAAAGCATTTTTTCTTTCGTAGATTTGTACATGTGAAATAGGGCGAATATCCCTGATTTCCTTAACAAAAGAAAGACAGTTCCTTGACACTTTCGTTCATTTATGTCAAGAAAAATAACTTGGAATAATTATTGGTTCACACACTTGTAAAGACCATTTTACGGGAATATTTCCTCACTGCATGTAGATCTAGACCTATATAAGAGAGACTATTGACTTTTTCTACTTTTAACTTTTTTACTTTGCAGTAATTGATAACCGCAGTCAAGAGCCTTGAATAATTCAAAAGTAACCCAAGTTCCGACCAAAGCCCTCTTTTCTTCACCATGGCTACAAATACTTGAACTTTCTTCTGCACATTTCATACAGAGTGGAAACATCATTTTGTTGTTACAGTGAACTGGGAGAACGGGGTGAAACAAAAATCAGTTGGAGACAAAACTTTGCATTTGATTAAGCCCTCATATTGTCGAATATTGTTCATGTCAATATTCTCAGCAGACAAAATTTCTGGCTGACCTACAGGATAGGATTTGTGTTTACAATCATAAGGGTACAGAGAACAGATATCAATGTACTTGATTTCCTTCTTGCTTTTTTTTCATCAACATCAGGAACGCGATAATAGGCCACGGGAGCTTCGCATTTTTCCTGCGATCTCTTGGCAGTCTGGGAACTTAAACAACACCGTGACAACTCAGTGGAAACGCCGTTTAGTGTGACAAGGGGTTAAATCACAATATGTTAGCGTCTGTTGCTATAAATAGACCATTGGGTAGAGGTACACTACGTCAGCGTCTAGTAGTGAAGCGTATTTTTTTTATAAATAGCTCTATACGCTGTACTATCAGCTACAGAGTTTTAGATCAAGCGACGCTCGACAAACGATATCGGATGAATGGTGAGAGAACAAATATTTGTTTTACGTGCAACGAAGCAGGACATTGGTCCAGAAATTGTCCAAAAAAGAAAATCAGACAGGAACATTTGTTTTTTTGTCTACGTGAACCCACACAGTCATGACATCGAAATTTCACCATCGTTTTACAACGTTGTCGATCTCCAACATACGAAATTCGTCGGGACACTAAATTCATTCTACAACGAAAATACATGGAAAACAAGTTCACTACAGACTACAATATCACCGGTTGAAAATCAGACCGTAGACATGCAGTCCGACGCAACGGATATCACCGATTCAAAAATCTGCAAAATAACAGAACAGGCAGAGAAAAAAATATCAACAAACGATAATCTAAGAAAACAACAAACTTTGGATCTAAAAGAGGAGAAAAAAGCAAAACAACGAAAAGAAGAAAAAAACGAGTAACAAAGAACTGTTTCTTTTGCAAATCAACAAAACACAAGGGTAAAAAAAGTATGGCAAAACATTTCCCTCACTCTATCAGACATCTGCTTGCGCAGTGGGGGTAGACAAGAATTCGAACCATACTGGAACAAATATGATTTTATGTAAAAATATCGCTGGGTTTTATAGCTTTACAGGAGGATTGAACTGATTGACTCATGACGTCATTTTTTCCTATGTTTTTCCCACGTTGGCGTTTCATGCTGTTTTTACCACTCCTAACTCAGTGTCACACAGTACAATCCTGGTGTTTCCCGTCAGGTCCGCGCTCTTTAAAAATTTCAATCCTCCTTAAACGTATAAAACCCAGCGTTATTTCCATACATTCATCATTTTTTGACACTCAGCGAACGAACACTTCGAAAGCGGTATCAATATTCGGAAGCAGTATCAATATTCGGAAGCAGTATCAATATGGAGGAGATAAATTATCAACTACGCGAGGCTCTCCAAGAATATCTAAATGCAGGTCAACAGTTATTACAACTAAACACTCATTTCGTAGGAGAGGAGGAACAAAACCAACTACAACGTATAACACAGCCATACAAAGATCTCGGCGAAAGATTAGTTCGGTAATGGAGCAATGGTAATCAGAAAAAAGAGTTGAAACATGCCCCATTTGCCAAGCGAATTTCGGATGCTGTCATTAGAAGTGGAAAAAAACAACGTGAGACGAAAAAACACAGCCTCCAAAACAAAACAGCCCTTTTCAGGGCTAACCCAACAGTTCTTTTCAGAGCTAACCCAACAGTCCTTTTCAGGACTAACCATTTACCACGAAAGTTCTATCTTCAAATTGTCATTTCTTCAAATTGTCAAACTTCTTTCTTTTAGAAGAGTTACACTCCGAAGAGTAAAAAAACTCAGAAAAAGTCTAAGTCCAACTCAGTGCTCAGACTTTTAGAGAGAAAATTCATCCATAGATGCAGAAAAAAATCAGAAAAACTAAGTTGAACTCAGTGATGTAGGATATTTGCAATTAAAGGCTAGGTAACGCACAAAAAATGACACATTTTCTATTGTCAATCTTCTTTTCTCTCAGAAGAGTTACACTCCAAAGAGTAAAAAACTCAGAAAAAAGTCTAAGTCCAACTCAGTGATGTAGGATATTTGCAATTAAAGGCTAGGTAACGGCCAAAAAATGACACATTTTCTATTGGCAATCTTCTTTTCTCTCAGAAGAGTTACACTCCAGAGAGTAAAAAAAACTCAGAAAAAAGTCTAAGTCCAACTCAGTGCTCAGGCTTTTAGCACTCATTTCGTAGGAGAGGAGGAACAAAACCAACTACAACGTATAACACAGCCATACAAAGATCTCGGCGAAAGATTAGTTCGGTAATGGAGCAATGGTAATCAGAAAAAGAGTTGAAGCATGCCCCATTTGCCAAGCGAATTTCGGATGCTGTCATTAGAAGTGGAAAAAACAACGTGAGACGAAAAAACACAGCCTCCAAAACAAAACAGCCCTTTTCAGGGCTAACCCAACAGTTCTTTTCAGAGCTAACCCAACAGTCCTTTTCAGGACTAACCATTTACCACGAAAGTTCTATCTTCAAATTGTCATTTCTTCAAATTGTCAAACTTCTTTCTTTTAGAAGAGTTACACTCCGAAGAGTAAAAAAACTCAGAAAAAGTCTAAGTCCAACTCAGTGCTCAGACTTTTAGAGAGAAAATTCATCCATAGATGCAGAAAAAAATCAGAAAAACTAAGTTGAACTCAGTGATGTAGGATATTTGCAATTAAAGGCTAGGTAACGCACAAAAAATGACACATTTTCTATTGTCAATCTTCTTTTCTCTCAGAAGAGTTACACTCCAAAGAGTAAAAAACTCAGAAAAAAGTCTAAGTCCAACTCAGTGATGTAGGATATTTGCAATTAAAGGCTAGGTAACGGCCAAAAAATGACACGTTTTCTATTGGCAATCTTCTTTTCTCTCAGAAGAGTTACACTCCAGAGAGTAAAAAAAACTCAGAAAAAAGTCTAAGTCCAACTCAGTGCTCAGGCTTTTAGCACTCATTTCGTAGGAGAGGAGGAACAAAAAACAACTACAACTATAACACAGCCATACAAAGATCTCGGCGAAAGATTAGTTCAACTATTTTTAAAGACAACACCGGATGTCATTTTGGTTGATATCGAATTTGGGAGGAAGATTACTTTCGGTAATGGAGCAATGGTAATCAGAAAAAAGAGTTGAAACATGCCCCATTTGCCAAGCGAATTTCGGATGCTGTCATTAGAAGTGGAAAAAAACAACGTGAGACGAAAAAACACAACCTCCAAAACCAGGTCCCTTTTAGGGACACCCTAACAGCCCTTTTCAGGGCTAACCATCTACCACGAAAGTTCTACCTTTCTTCAAATTGTCAGACGTAAGTTCTATCTTTTTTTCAAATTGTCATTTCTTCAAATTGTCAGACGAAAGTTCTACCTTCAAGCTATCAGACGAAAGTTCTATCTTCAAATTGTCATTTCTTCAAATTGTCAGACGAAAGTTCTACCTTCAAGCTATCAGAAGAAAGTTCTATCTTCAAGTTGTCATTTCTTCAAATTGTCACAGCTCTTTTCAGAGCTAACCCAACAGTCCTTTTCAGGACTAAGCATCTACCACGAGTTCTATCTTCAAGAGGACAGACGAAAGATCTATTTTCAAGTTGTCAGACGAAAGTTCTACCTTCAAGCTATCAGAAGAAAGTTCTATCTTCAAGCTGTCAGACGAAAGTTCTATCTTCAAGTTGTCATTTCTTCAAATTGTCACAGCTCTTTTCAGAGCTAACCCAACAGTCCTTTTCAGGACTAACCATTACCATGAAAGTTCTATCTTTCTTCAAATTGTCAAACTTCTTTTAGAAGAGTTACACTCCGAAGAGTAAAAAACTCAGAAAAAGTCTAAGTCCAACTCAGTGCTCAGGCTTTTAGAGAGAAAATTCATTCATAGATGCAGAAAAAAATCAGAAAGACTAAGTCCAACTCAGTGATATAGGGACAAATTCCTTTTAGAAAAGAGAATTCATTCATAGGGTAAAAAAAAGTCTATGTTCAACTCAATGGTTAGGCATTTAGAAAAGAGAATTCATTCATAGATGTAGAAAAAAGTCTAAGTCCAACTCAGTGATATAGGGACAAATTCCTTTTAGAGAGAAAAAATCATTCATAGATGCAGAAAAAAGACTAAGTCCAACTCAGTGGTCAGGCTTTTAGAAAGAAAATCATTCATAGGGTAAAAAAAAGTCTATGTTCAACTCAATGGTTAGGCATTTAGAAAAGAGAATTCATTCATAGATGTAGAAAAAAGTCTAAGTCCAACTCAGTGATATAGGGACAAATTCCTTTTAGAAAAGAAAAATCATTCATAGATGCAGAAAAAAGACTAAGTCCAACTCAGCGCTCAGTCTTTTAGAGAAATCATTCATAGATGCAGAAAAAAGTCTAAGTCCAACTCAATGGTCAGTCTTTTAGAGAGAAAAATCATCCATAGGGTGAAAAAACTAAGTCCAACTCAATGGTCAGGCTTTTAGAAAGAGAGAAAATCAATCATAGGGTAAAAAAGTCTAAGTTCAACTCAATGATTAGGCAATTAGAAAAGAGAATTCATTCATAGGTGAAAAAACTAAGTCCAACTCACTGATATAGGGACAAATTCCTTTTAGAGAGAAAAATCATTCATAGGATGAAAAAAGCTAAGTTCAACTCAATGGCCAAACATTTAGATAAGAAAAAAGTCTAAGTCCAACTCACTGATATAGGGACAAATTCCTTTTAGAGAGAAAAAATCATTCATAGATAAGAAAAAAGTCTAAGTCCAACTCAGTGGTCAGGCTTTTAGAAAGAAATCATTCATAGGGTAAAAAAAGTCTATGTTCAACTCAATGTCCAGGCATTTAGAAAGAGAAATCATCCATAATTGCAGAAAAAGACTAAGTCCAACTCAGTGATATAGGGACAAATTCCTTTTAGAAAAGAGAAATCATTCATAGAATGAAAAAAGTCTAAGTCCAACCCAGTGCTCAGTCTTTTAGAGAAATCATCCATAGAGATGTAGAAAAAAGACTAAGTCCAACTCAGTGATATAGGGACAAATTCCTTTTAGAAAAGAAAATTCATTCATAGGGTAAAAAAAAGTCTATGTTCAACTCAATGGTTAGGCATTTAGAAAAGAGAATTCATTCATAGATGTAGAAAAAAGTCTAAGTCCAACTCAGTGATATAGGGACAAATTCCTTTTAGAGAGAAAAAATCATTCATAGATGCAGAAAAAAGACTAAGTCCAACTCAGTGGTCAGGCTTTTAGAAAGAAAATCATTCATAGGGTAAAAAAAAGTCTATGTTCAACTCAATGGTTAGGCATTTAGAAAAGAGAATTCATTCATAGATGTAGAAAAAAGTCTAAGTCCAACTCAGTGATATAGGGACAAATTCCTTTTAGAAAAGAAAAAATCATTCATAGATGCAGAAAAAAGACTAAGTCCAACTCAAGGTCCAGACATTTAGAAAGAAAATTCATTCATAGGGTGAAAAAACTAAGTCCAACTCAGTGATATAGGGATAAATTCCTTTTAGAGAGAAAAAATCATACATAGGTGAAGAAAAAAACTAAGTCAACTCAGTGATCAGGCTTTTAGAAAGAGAGAAAATCATACATAGGTGAAGAAAAAAGCTAAGACCAACTCAGTGATATAGGATAAATTTCCTTTTAGAAAAGAGAAATCATTCATAGAGATGCAGAAAAAAGTCTAAGTCCAACTCAATGGTCAGGCTTTTAGAAAGAGAAAAAAATCATACATAGGTGAAGAAAAAACTAAGTACAACTCAGTGCTCAGACATTTAGAAATCATTTATAGTGCAAAAAAATCTAAGTCCAACTCAATGGTCAGGCTTTTAGAAAGAGAGAAAATCATCCATAGGGTAAAAAACTAAGTCCATCTCACTGACCAGGCATTTAGAAGGAGAAAAAATCATCCATAGGGTGAAAAAACTAAGTCCAACTCAGTGATCTGGCCATTTTTTACCCAGTCTGTCAGTCATAAGGCCTGCACTTTGAATGCTAAATCCCTCTCAGGGTAGAGAGACTAGGAAAAACTCCCCCCTTTTCCCTTTTTTGCAAAAAATACCGCTCAGGGAAGAGAGCCTGGGGCATTTTTATCCCCAGAGTATCCTCCACAAGGCCGCCATTTTGAATGCTATGATTCTATTTATAGTAACATTTTCATGCGGAATCTCGGACTTTATCGCTTACTCGCAACTTTTCGGACCTTCGGAGGGCAAATTAGCCCACATTTTTGTCAGGGACGGTGATGTAGGGCACTCAGGGAAGGGAGAATAGGGTACTACCCAGGCCAGGGTAGTACCCTATTCTCCCTTCCTTTACTACTTACGTCAAGTAGGAAATAAGTAAATTTAATATTTATTTCTCTTGTAAAAATGCGAATCGGTGTTACACATGCAGATTTGATTTTGATTACACAGAAAGGAGCAAACCTTGAATCTACTTAGATACATGAACTCTAAACCACACGACAAAAATGTAGACTTGCTAAATTCAAAGAGTTTGCAGACGGTAATTAAAACAAAGCTCAAATGACGGAATTTGTAGTTGAAAGGGTAGAAAACATTGTGGAAAAAAAAAAGTTCCCAAACGGCTTCTGCCTCAAGGTCGTGATAATGTGGTAGGCTAAGGAAACAACGTGGGGTTGAAAAATAGAAAATAATATAATGTATAAAATAGTTATTCGTCGAGAGAGAGAGAGAGAGAGAGAGAGAGAGAGAGCAAAAAAGAATGAGAGAGAGAGAGAGAGGGGTAGAGGTGGTGGTGGAAGGAAATAAAAGAGAAATTAATTAATTAGAAAGTAGAAATGTATCATCTTTCATACCAGCTACTGTGACTCATTTCAGAATTTCCCTGTGGGCAGATCTGAATAAAGTGTAACTACCAAAATTAACAGCTAACATGTTTATATAATCTCTGTACATGGTTTTATATGGATCTTCTGGCGTGATAACATTATATCCGCCCGGGCTTCTATTTTTGATACCACTGGGTATTTCGTTAAGTAAGGCACATACGTTCCACGCGATAACCCTAGCGCTCTAGTATGATGTCACGGGTCCAATCATCAACCAACATCACAAATACATGTTCGGCGGCATTTTCGGAAAACTTGTAGCAGAAGGAGCGAAAAGGAGCAATCGCTATCATCGGCAAATTTAAACTTTTGCCCCATGGCTTCTCGCACCTTGTTCCGTACATTGTCGTCATCGTCAATTAACTGACGGAAAACTGTACGGAAAATGCCGACAGGAAAGAATTATGGAATGGACGAAGAGTGTCGAATTTAGCCGACTTAGTTTCATACGGGACTTGAGCCTTAGGCTGCTAAGCGCGACTCAATGCGCTGTTGAAGACATTTAAGATCAAGATCAGACTCCGAAAAACAAAATAACAGAATTCTAGTTTGTCCATTTGAAAGCATTTGCAGACGACAAAATAAGTGTCTCTAAAATGATAGGATTTGTCTTTGATATGGTTGAAAACATTGCGGAAATAGGAGAAAATGCTGGTTACCATTGTTTTGAAAAGTCTTCTTTCTCGAGGTCGTTAAAACCCGGGATTGTGTGGTAAAGGGTTAATATATTGAAAGCGACTTAGAAATCTAAATACTTCGGTCTTGAATATTAACTTTAACCTAGTCCAGTAGCTCAGTCGGTGACGTACAAGAATTAAGGCCACTGGGTCGCTGGTTAGAATCTCCAGCTCAGCCAATTTCTTTTCGAGGACTGGTGATAATCATTGCGACAGTATTCATTCCTCTCTAACCGCAGAATATTGTCTCGACGGTTATGAGGGAAAGCAGCCAGTGGCTTAGGAAGAATATTGCGAGAAGTGTTGGTAAAAGAAACCACATGACGTACAGTCTGATTTTTGATCTACATTGTCCACTTTGCTGAGACATTCCGGAAAAGATGAACCTTGCAACTGCAAATTTTTTGAGACTTTTTTCTAGACTAAATAAATATGTCTGTTGGATTGATTCGGCGCTCTTATTCCTTTACCTAAACATTCCCTGACGAAGGAAGGCTTTGAAAACATCGTAGGAAAAGGAGAAAATGCTGTTAACCAGCTTTTTCTTTTTTTCCTTCAATGTTTTCTACCTTTTCACAGTCAGAAATCATCTTTTAATCTACATTCAATTCGGTGTCTACAAATGCTATACTCGTATATGAATCAATTTGACCGAGTCTTCATGGTTTGAAAAGAAGAAAATGCTGGTAACCAGTATTTGCTCCTTTTCCCACAATGTTTTCTACCATTTCAAAGACAGAAATCATCCTTTAAGTTACATTCAATTTGTCGTCTGCAAATGCTTTCATTTTGGTCGAGTCTGACTCTTTACCAAGCAATCCCGAATTTGAGCAGCCATAAAAAAGAAGACTTTTGAAGACATTCTAAAAAAAGGAAGACATGCTGACATTTTCTCCTTTTCCTACAAGTTTTTCTACTCTTAAAAGAAAAGAAAAATCTTTTATTTGAGCCGTGCTCTGTGAAAATGGGACTTAATGCATCCGCAAAAAAGTGTCGACCCATGGCAGCCTGCACAGGCAACGCAGGCTGACATGAGTTGAAACTTTTTGCTTTGAGTCTATTTTCAGTCTGTCAAAAGACCAGTGTACCTCATGATTCAGTCAATTGTTATATGTAATGTATGTTATGGAGCCATAAATATGGGATAACTTGCTTGGTATCATGCATGACGGAGATGCAATAAGCCCCCTTTACCAGAGCATGGTCCATTAATTTTTGAGTCACATTTATTTTGTCGTCTGCAAATGCTTTCACTTTGGACAAGTACAAAATTCTGTCGTTTGGTAAAGATCAAAATCAGACTGCACAGAACATTTTGGACCTGCGCTTACCGATAAGGAGATATTTTATCCCAAAATCATTTTGAAATGGCATATTTGGGTTTATACTATCGGCTTGAAAATTTGGTGTCACTTATTTAGCAGGTAAAGGCCGGTTTACCTTTCCTCCCTCCAAAAAAAAAAAAGAAAGAAAAAGAGGATATTTGGTTTTTTTTCGGTAAAAGATCGAAATTTATTTCATCGAGTGAACATCATCGGTAATATTTTCACGAGTGGCGCAGCCACTCGTGAAAATATTACCGATGATGTTCACTCGATGAAATAAATTTCGATCTTTCACCGTAAAGAAAACCAAATATTCCATTTATTTCATGCTTCTACCCCCCCCCCCTTTTTTTTGGGGGGGGGGACTTACATCAAAATCCAGTACAATTCTTTTCGGTAACTCCCCGTGGTGTACCCCCTCCGCACAACAACGCCCTACAATATTACGTAAAGCGCGTGAAATGTAGGGTAAATTACGTCATATTTCCATCTGGTTGAGTGGCACGCGCATTTTACCTAGGTAACTAGTGCGCGGGAACTACTGTTTCTTCCTTCACTTGAACAGTAAGGAAATAAAATCGGTATTTTTCACTGGTCGTAATCATGAAATATCGAAAAATATTCCACCGTTATTTCTACATAAACTACCAGAAAGCATGAAAGAAAAGAGAAATAGTCTGTTGAACATATTTAGAATGAATGTAGTATGCCTTGTCCATTGTAATTTTCAAAATAGATCCATCGACCTTGGTAAAAGATGTCTGTTACATCATATATGTACTTTTATGGCAAGAAACACTGTAAGTGTTTAAAGCTTTAATAAAGCGTATGAGTATGAGTAAAGAGTTACATTGATTGCTTGATTGATTGATTGTGTGGTGTTTAAAGCCATTTTCAACATTCTTTCAGCTATATCGCGGCGACCAGTGCACCTATCCATGCTTTCCTGGAGTCTCTCTTTACCAGTACTCCCCACAGTTTTCTTTCCAAGCCACTAGCTGCTTTCCCACATAACCATCGTCGAGACAATGGTCAGCGGTGAGAGAGGAATGAATCCTGTCGCAATGACTACCATCAATCCTCGGAAAGAAATTTGCCGAGCCGGGAATCGAACCCACGACCCCCTATTCTCAAGTCCTGCACGCTACCGACTGAGCTACCGGGACTCGGCAAAGAGTTATAAGGGTAAAATTGTAACGTTGGTATATGACTTATTGATGTAATTAGATTCCATTCAGCGAACTATGCCAAATGGCGAGGTCCCACGGGGATAAAATGGCAACGAAATCTTCTCCTCTTGTATAATTGGGCCATGCTCTGTGAAAACGGAGCTAAATACATCTGCAAAAAGTATCGACCTAGGTCAGCCTGCGCAGTCCGTGCAGGCTGACCTGGGCCGAAACTGTTTTGCTATCGGTCAATTTTCTGGATGTTCAAGGACCAGTCAGACTCAAGATTCAATCGGTTGTTAGACAACGTGGACTTTGTGGATCCATGATCATAAGATGACTTGCTTGGTACCTCGCATCACGGGGATGCATTAAGCTTCCTTTTGCCAGAGCGTGGCTTATTTATATATTGGTATTTGGTCCGGGATCAACTAAAGTCAGCTGTAATCTGTTCTGGACAATAAAATATTCGCCAGACGATGGAGAAAAAACGGGGATTTGTGGTTTTTGGCACGGGATTTGACTGTTTCCGGGCCAGTATTCATTACTCAAGTAAAAGTCAGCTCTGAATCTTAACTTTAAGATTAGCCATCTGATTGGCTGTGCAGCTGAGCCCGGTAGCCCAGTCAGTAACACAAAGGACTTGAAACCAGGATATCGTTGGTTCGAATCTCAACTTGGTCAATATCTTCCTCAAGATTTATGTTAGTCATGGCGACAGGATCTCTGTTTTTCTCATAGATTATCATTGTTTCTACGATGAACATGTGGAAAAGCAGCTAGTGGCTTTCGAGATATTAGGCAGTTTACTAGCCAACAAAACTGAAAGAAAACCGTTATAGGTTGGTGCACTGGCCACTATTCTATAACTGAAATAATTTTGGGAAAAAAAAAACAACAAAAAACGATTGGCCGTTTTAGCAATCCACTAGCTATTTCCGCTATGAACTTGGCTGCAACTAAATTCAGCAGGGTGTGTGTGGAGGTGGGGGTGGGGGACAATGGGTGTTTGACATTCATATTCCACAACAAATCCGGAAATCAACCTCATAACAACTGGATTACGAGCTCAGTGCATTACCACTAGTCTACAGGGTCCAATCAAAACTCCATATTAGCCCAACATTCTACACTGAAATCATCCTCATATAAAAAAATCGAAAGTAACACAATTTCTGATTGGCTAAATCATTCGGTTTAGCCAATCAGAAATTGCGTTGCTTTTGAATTCAAAAATAAATTTTGAGAATTACGTTTATAAATGCACGATAGATTGGTTGGTGAAAGCAGGCTGTAGGCATCAAAACAAAATGGAAGTAGGACGTAATAAACTATCCCCTATGCATACCCCACCACATAGGCTCGGAGTTTTGTCACTGGAACTGGGACAAAGCTTTACTAATTATACACGAGGGTCACTGGCTCGTACATAACCCGCGATAATGACACTTTTTGTCTGATTCAATCACGTCAGTATACTTAATTAATCAATTGCAATCAACGCTCGGGGAAAACAACAACATTGTTACACACTCGGAGGTATCAGTCCTCCATTCCATTAGCTATACATGTATGTAGGATAGCTTTTTTTTTTTTATATTATTTCATGCTTTTCAGTAGTTTATCGAGAAATAACGGTAGAATATTTTTCGATAATTCATGGTTACGACCAGTGAAAAATACCATTTTTTTTCTAACTCTTCAATTGAAGGCAGAATCAGTAGTTCCCGCGCACTAGTTACCTAGGTAAAAGCGCGTGCCATTTAACTAGATATGACGTAATTTGCCCTACTTTTCTTGCGCTTTACTTTACGTAATATTATAAAGCGTTGTTATGCGGAGGGGGTACGCCACGGGAAATCATCGACACCAAATATACTAGATTTTGATGTAAGTCCTCCTAAAAAGGGGTTAGAAGCATGAAATAAATAGAATATTTTTCTTTGTAAACGCTCGAAATTTATTTCATCTAGTGAACGTCATCGGTAATATTTTCACTCATGAAAATATTTCCGATGATGTTCACTCGATGAAATATATTTCGATCTTTCACCGATAAAAAAAACCATTCTCTATTTTTTTTTCAAGCCAGTGCTTCCTGGTTTGTAGAAAATGTAAAAAATAGATAACTAATTCCAATGAACGCTCGCTTGGGGAAAACCAGAGTATCGTTAAACAAAACATGACACAATTTAAGCTTTATTTGAGATAAAACCGGTGACTATTTATGGACAAAACAGTTTACATAAACAACTATGTTATGTTATGTTATGTTATGTTATGTTATGTTATGTTATGTTGCACCATCAGAGAGTATCCTATCAGCAATTGGTTTTATTATGTATTCATTTTTCTTTTGACAAATAACCTAATTATTTACTTGTTCACCGGAAATCTTCACTTCATCATTTCATTGGTCATTATCATTTTTAAACTGTAATGAAATGCAGAAATCTAACATGTAAGAGGAAATCACTTGCGCTGAACTCAAACCCGGTGTTCGGTAACATAGAGCAAGCCCATCGCTCCTCTCAACAGAAAAGTTTAGCCATTGCAGCTGGGAGCCAGGAATTTAGTCTGCATGAAGCCCAATTTATTTAGCATGAAGCCAAAGTTTTCTTAAATGAAGCCAAATTTATTTTTGATTTTCTCCTCTAGTTTTCTTTCTTTCTTTCTGTAGTTTGTCGTTTTACCTCTTGCAAAATCGTTGTTGGCACCTATAAGAGCCAAGCATAACTTTGTCAATCTTTTTTAGACCGTGAATGTAAATCAAGATCAGACTGCGTTTTGCGGACAATGTAGATCAAGATATACATAATGTGCAGTCTGATCTTCGATCTATGTTGTCCGCTATTAAGTTTTCATTTTCTGGCTAAAGCAATTTTGAAATTGAGATGATCTTATCTCATTTCCTGACTGAGAAAGCGCATTTCGTTTATTTGATGCTTTGATGGTTAATGTTGCAACCGGGAATTCCGGGCTTCCGCCTGGCTATGCACCTGCATTGTATGACCAATACCATATGGCAGTTTTTGAGCAGTCTGCTCTTGATCTGCATACAATATTACCCCTAGAACCCGAACAGCTTATTTGAAGAAGTCTTGGGACACGACTGTGCTTAGCGTTTTTGATAGGCCATGCTAGTTTTCCTGTATTTTTTCATGAGAAATATACAAGGACTAATGACATATTGAATCCCCATCATGGTTGAGGGGGTGTTTAATTTGTAATCAGGAGTTATTGGTTCGATTTCCATTGGCGGTGCAAGTCATATTGGATTTCCCTTGAGTAAGGCACTGTAGGGCCATAGCCTAGAATGAGTAAAGACCAAGAATTAAAGTCAGCCATTACGATGATACTATAAAAATGCATTTGAAAGCAGCATAACATACCATTCACGTGACATTCGATACGTGGCATACAATGGTTATCAATTTGATTTTATTTCCTGATTCTACTTGTATTCGGATTACCGGATTTTACGACATTTTGATTGCCATTCCAGCCTTTGTCTTTATCGTGGAAAATCTACGCCATGTTAAACTGTGTGTGAAATTGTTCTTTGACATATCTTTTCTGGCGATCGTTATAGTTTATCCTTTACAAGACGATCCCGTGTTTTAACGTCCTTAGAAGAAAACCTTGGAAAACATTGTGGGAAAAGGAGAAAATGCTGGTAACCAGCATTTTCTCCTTTTCCCACAAAGTTTTCTATTCTTTTATAGACAAGTTAAATCAATCGAACCTCATTTAATTTTCCATCTGCAAGTGGTATCAGTTTGTAAGAGTATAAAATCAAGTCGTCTCATAAAGAGACAAGCTCTAAGGCAACATTTATGAAGCTGACAGTACTGGAAGCCTGTGTCCGGTTTTACGAAAAAAACACTTGAAGTCTCTCATTTTGCTCAAATCCGTCAATGGACTCAGTTTCTGACTTCAGTTGAATTCGTTATTTAAGACGCGTTTTGCTTACACAAACAGATTTTAGTAGCGTTCTAATATTCTCAGTTGACACAATGTTATTGGCTCAATTTAGCAAAATAATGGACGTAAGTCTGTTAAGATCGTGTATCTTTCTGGGTTGAGTCTGAAACTTTGTGTCAACGAAGGACTTTAGAATGTAACCAGAGCCTTTTAATTTTAGAGAAACACGTCCAGAATAACCAACTCAACTTAAGTCAGAAACCGATTCTGTCAGCGGAGTTTGAGCAAACTGAGAGACTGTGTAAAGCATGATATGGTCCATCACTTCCTGGCTATATACATGTAGCTGAGTTAGTTTATTTAATATCACGACAGGATATACAGATTCACTTTTTGTTGCTTCAGAGCGTCTTGTTGACGTCATAGTAAATTGTACTTCCGGTTGAAAATCCTCCACAGTTTTCTTTCGTATATTCAGAAGAAGGTAATATCACTTTGCCTAAGGTATCACAAGGTACATCACTCTTCGGGCATAACGTTTGAGTTCGTTTATTAAATTCTACGACAGGAAATGCAGATAGATTCTTCATTTAGTCAGAGCGTCTAGCTCACGTTATTGGACTCTGTGCTTCCCTTTTGTAAATTCATAATCGTTTAGCAAACAATCCTCTTGTTTTCTTCATATGATCCTGAGACAAAAGAGCTTTGAAAACATTATGGTAAGGGAAGAATTGCTGGATATGCACAACCTGATACTAAGCACTTTTTTCCGGACAGTTCCCTAACAGCAGCGAATTACACAAATAACAGAGTATGACTCGCAAAACCAGCGTTTTGTTACGGCAATTGCAGTCTGAAACCCCGCTAAACTCTGTACCTTTTAGATTTTAGACCCATCTATACTGAAAGACATGTGGACAAAATATTGGAACTTGCCATTGTAAAGGTTAAAAAAAAAATCATTGCTGGAGAAGGAAAATAAGTATGCTGGTAACCCATTTTTGTTTTTTTCCCACATTGTGCTCAAAACACGTCTTGCCCAAGGTCGTTACACAACCCGGAATTGTTTGTAAGAGATATCGGATCAAGCATGCCTGCAAACGCTTCAAGTTTAGACAAGTCTAAACTTTGTCGTCTAGTCGTCAATATATATGATACAATATCTTATCGGATAAGACTAAGATCAAAGTTCACAGATATGCCAGATGAAATGTAGTTTTAAAAAGTGAGACGAATCTTGTAAGCCAACAGTATAAATCCAAACTATGCTATTTCAAATTCATTTTTAGGGCAAAAAATATCTTTATTGGAAAGTGTAGTTCCAAGATCAGACTGCACGTTCTGTGCAGTCTGATCTTGATCTACACTGTCCGTTAAAGGCCATTTAGTTGCACTTAGTAGTTTAAAGAGTAACTGTTTACTACACAAAAATAACGCAGACTCGTCCAATTGAAAGCATTTGCGGACGACAATTTAAATGTGGCGCAAATGGTGGAATTTGTCTTTGATTGGGTAGAAAACTTTGTTGGAAATGGTTTTCACATAATGTTTTTAAAAGACCTCCTCCCTGGGGCTCTAGAACTCGGGATAGTTTTGTAGAGAGTTAAATCTATTTGAAAGTAAACTTCATAGGAAAAAAAGAAATGCAAAATAGTATCTCAACTTTCAGATACACCATTCAGTGTGTCAACATGGTTTATCTTGATATGTAAATCGTGCATTTTATTTCATGCTTTTTGGTAGTTTGTCGAGAAATAATGGTGGGTTATGGTTTGATATTTCATGGTTACAACCAGTGAAAATTACCGATTTCATATTTTCTAACTCTTCAATTGAAGGCGTAAACAGAAGTTCCCGCGCACTAGTTACCTAGGTGAACAGCGCGTGCCATTCAACCAGAGGGAAATGTGACGTAATTTACGCGTATTTACCCTACATCTCTCGTGCTTTACGTAACATTGTAATACGTTCATATGTGGAGGGGGTACACCACGGGGAATTACCGAAAACAACTGTTCTGGATTTTGACGAAAGTCCCAACAAAAAAAAGGGAGGTTAGAAGCATAAAATAAATAGAATATTTGTTTTTTTCAGTCAAAATTTATTTAATCGAGTGAACATCATGTGAAAATATTACCGATGATGTTCAATCGACGAAATAAATTTCGATCTTTCACCGAAAAAACAAATATCCTTTATCTATCATTAGTAACATCACACGACCATAAAATTGCAATGATTCAAACCTGCAACAGCTATAGTCACAATATGTTCTGTCATTCGAGGTTGTGTTCAAAATGGACATGCCTTCAGAAAACAGTGTAGCAAAAGTTAATAACACTCATTTACCCATGCGAGCAATTAGAAGTATGTAGATCTAATGCTAACTCTTTTCAAATGAAAAAAATACGACGCTCTCAGCATCTAATACATACATACATGTACATGAATACATACATACATACATGCATACATGAAGCTGGGAGCATGCGCATGTACATGTACATGTATGCGATTTTTTCCTTTAATCCCCTCAGCTGTTAAGTACATCATCCGGCTTAGCAGACAGTGTAGATCCAAGACCAGACTGCACTGTCCGAGTCTAGGAGATATGTTCGGTGGAAATGAAAATCGCAATACATCGATATTGAATTTTGGTTGGAAATTTTCCTTTAATTATCAAAGCAGTTTAAGGCTTAAAAATTCTCACGTTTCTTTCATACGACTGTTCACGTCTTTGAGCTGACTGTTTCTGAAAACACTGTGGTAAAAGGTGGAAATTGTTCGCAGCCATAGTGTTTTCTCTTTTAACTCTCTTTCACTTCTAAAAACAACTTCTATAGGAGTGTTTTGAAAGTCTTCCGAAATGAATTCGTTATATAACAAAATAACATAATTATAAGTCATGCTCTGGGAATAGGGGGCTTAATGCATCTACCATCTACGTGATGAATTATACCAAGCAAGTCATCACATGATTATGGATAAAATAAAAATAACATTTTGTCTAACAACCCACTGGATCATGCGGTAGTACGGTCCGTAGTAGCCTGAGTCCAGGCGGTAATAATCTTTTATTCACTCCGTATCGCGGTCTCATTTCACGGTCCTTTCAGATCTGTGGCAAAACGGTTTATCCCCTCCTGCGTAATTATTACCTCATTTTTGACAAAGTAACGTCCGAGTGATAGACAAAGAAAAAAAAAGTTAATGGACTAGAACCCAGGCTGGGTACTTAGGGATGCAGAAAAGTTTAAATAGCAAAAAGTGTCGACCCATGTCATGGATCGATATAGTGTGCAAATGCATCAAACCCCCATTTGACAGAGCATGGCTCAAATATAGGATTCTGAAAAAAACTCGTCGGAGACTTCAAAATGCACTCAACTCTTTTTCTGAAAAACAACATCTTAGATCAATTAATTTCAAAACCATTTGTCGACGAAAGAGTGAATATGGCTCCAATGACAGATGTTGTCTTTGAAAAGATAGAAAACATTGTGAGAAAAGGAGAAAATGCTGGTTACCAGCATTTTCTCCTTTTCTCACGATGTTTTCAAAGCGCCATCTTCCTCAGGGGTATTAAAACACGATATAACTTTTTTTTTTGTGAAGGGTAAAATGGTAAAAGGATGAGTATATGCATTTATCTGATCTTTTCGTCTCGAAAAACTGTTTGCAAATGCATTTAAGCCCCTTTTCCCATAGCATGGCTCATATATAGAAAACTGATACAAAAGAGTATAACTCGATCAAGACATCAAAATGCACTCAACTCTTTCTGGAATACAAAATTTTAGATCACTTTATTTCAAAGGCATTTGCCAACGCCAGAGCGAATATGGCTCCAATGACAGAGGTTGTCTTTGAAAAGATAGGAAACATTGTGAGAAAAGGAGAAAATGCTGGTTACCAGCATTTTCTCCTTTTCTCACGATGTTTTCAAAAGCCATCTTCCTCAGGGGTAGTAAAATTTTAGATCACTTTATTTCAAAGGCATTTGCCAACGCCAGAGCGAATATGGCTCCAAAAACAGAGGTTGTCTTTGAAAAGATAGAAAACATTGTGAAAAAAGGAGAAAATGCTGGTTACCAGCATTTTCTCCTTTTCTCACGATGTTTTCAAAAGCCATCTTCCTCAGGGGTAGTAAAATACGATATAACTTCTTTTTTGTGAAGGGTTAAAGGGTAACAGGATGAGTATATGCATTTATCTGATCATTTCGTCTCTATAAATATGCAAATAAGATTGTCTTTCCTCGTAAAACATGCGTATCTGTAATTATCATCCCTCGTTCATTTTTCGTTTTGTCTCTAGAAATGCCTACTAATAATAAGTCATTCGTATATACTAACGGGTGCAAGCAGTACAAGGTAAAACCATATGATGTGAAGGATAGCGTTATTAATGTTGTTGTTGATGATGATTATGATGATGATTATTATTATTCAATTATTAGTACTATTATTATTGTACTAATACAAATACATTTACTACTACTACTACTACCACTGGTTACAATGATAATAGAAGTAATAGTGATAATAGCAATAATTACTAGTTTTGCTGTCCAGGTTGTTTTTTTGGCTGTTCTTTTTTTCATATTGAGCTACAAGAAAAATGAGAAAAATATGAATTTTAGGCAAAAGTTATTCAAAAAAATATTTTCCCGGTAATAAATGATATCGTCATTGTAAAAAGTAATATCATCACAAGTGATGATATAAAACTATAGTATCTTCGAAAAGTAATTAAAGATGCCCGTCTACAGCCGGTGAGCAAAAACGCTGTTAAATTTCAAACAATTTAGAATGGTACAGAAATCAGTCCTTTGTGTAAACATGGATAGATTACTGACATATATGGTGTAATTGAGAAAAAGAAACACGGAGATTTGTATTAGAAACCGAACATTGGTCAGAAGAAAACTGGCTGACGATCGAAGCTGTAAATAATGGCCGTGCGTCACGGAAATTTATCGTTGGTTTCCGCCTAGAGTCGGATACGGTGTAATTTGCATATAGGCCGCGACCTCCGAGGCTGCAACAGAAAAGCCTCCATTTTCCTTTGTTTACCTCATAATACGAAGGGCGAAGGTCAAACATAGTCACGTGACAGAATGCATGATCATCATACGAATCTACCCGAGTGTATAACGGATATATCGGAAATCTTCGATTTAAAAACCGGAAACGACGAGTCTGTTTACATGGAAGGCCGCAACTCAGCGAAATGCATTTTCTATCGACCGTCATCTAAGCAACCTTGCAACCGTCAGGCGCAATATTTGGCATGAAGATATAAGAATGACTATAGTTTGATAAAATAAAGACAAAATGGGTTAAAACTGGCTGAAAATGAGTATAAGGGCCTCTTTAAAAAATAGATCCATGTAAACTATTGGTAGGGCGATCGTTTTATAAGGTTTTATCTATGTATTTATTTTTCTGTTTCTATGACATAGTGCCCTACTACATTTATATGAACCATGCTCTGTGAAAATAGGGCTTAATTCATTTTGCAAAAGTATCGACTCATATCAGCCTGCACAGGCTTCCATGGGTCGAAACTATTTGCTGTTTGTCAATTTTTCTGCTTGTCAAAGGACAATTCTACCTCATGATTAAATCGGTTGTCGTACAAAATTAAATTTTATGCATCAACAATTATCTGATGACTTGCTTGTTATAATGCATCAGGCATATGTATTAAAACCCCTTTTTCCAGGTTGTGGCTCACATCTTTTTAGTGTGGGATGTTTCCTGATAACCAGGAAGAGAGTATGCCTACACTACAAACAATCTGCATGCCTGTATATATATGATTAGTGTTTAAATATGAATATATGGATCACAATAATTGATAAATATTGATACCGTTGATTATTTTAAATAAACTACCCAATGTTTTCAAATGTCGTCGGCTGCAAGCCAAAATAGAAAAATAAAAGAGCCTCGCACTGGCCACATGGGCTTCAATGCATCTCCATGATTCGATATACCAAAACAAGTCATCATATAATTACGGATCACAATAAAATTCTATTTTGTCTAACAACGGACTAAAATTGGAGGCAGAATTATCCTTGGACATCCAGAAAATTAAACAATAGCAAAAAGTTTCGACCCAGGTCAGCCCGCGCGGACTGCGCAGGCTGACCTGGGTCGAAACTTTTTGCAGATGCATTAAACCCCATTTTCACAGAGCATTAATAAAATCGTTTACCGGAGTAAGTAATGTGTTTATACGTACAAGTGGATCACAAACAATGGCTGATTCGGTTGATTATTTCAATTCAGGAGGAAACAGTTTATGTACAACAGAGCGTATGTATATCAGTTGTTACTGAGAACGGTAAAGATCGATTTCTCCCCGTCCCTATCACCCGTAGTTTATTAGTTTGGCCAGCCATTATTTTCTCCGATATTCTCGGAATAACAAACTGACAACCCGAGCTTTTTTGCTTGGTAACAGATGCTCTGCAATTCTCTTTGACTCTGTGAGTTCCTGATAAATAAATTCGTCTTGCATTTGTATGTTGGACTGACTTGAGAAATCTACGTACTCTTGGCCTTTTTGGCCTTTTTTTTTTTGGTTCTTTTTCAGAATTCCGAATATGTAGTGACCTACTGCCGTATTTAAACCATAATTTGGCAAAAGGGGCTTTAATGCATGTACGTGATACATGATACCAAGGAAATCATCACATGATTGTGGGCCCGTTTTATATAACAACTGACTGAGTCATGAGATACGAGCACACTGGTCCCTTTACATGCAGAAAACTGACCTGTAGTAATTGATTGTTGAATGGTGTTTAATGTCGCTTTCAACATTATTTCAGTCATATTTCGTTGACAATTCACGTATTCACGTATTTCCTGAGTTTCACCAGTGCTAGGCTTGGGCTCTGAAATATCTTGCCCGAGGACTCTCCCACGAAAAACCCGGTGGATCCAGTGAACGATCGCCCAACCTATGATTTACATGGATCTATTAGTTGAATACTTTACAAAGATACCACAGTTAACATCATCACTTGTGATGATATAACTTTTACAGTGACGATATAACTTTTTTTACAGGAACTTCCTTTTTTCCGAAATTACATTGATAAACCGTAACTTTGTATCTAAGTAAAATAACATATTTTTGACTCTTCCAAATTAAAAACATCTGCAGATGACATATTTAAAATTGACACAAATGAAATTTATGATATAATTCTTAAACATTATTTCAAATGTATGGATACCTAAACTTCATACAGATATACACGAATACATCCGAACTACTCAGGCGGAAATTAATTTAATTTCGGGTCAATCCGATGAATATCGATCTACTCAAACTACGTTTCTGTTTTTAATGATTAGTCCCACCTACATTTTTTGTCGCAGGACCGGCACCTCAAAAACCTACCCTTGTACTGGTGAAACCCAAAATATACATAAATGAGTGAACTGTCGCCATGATATGATCAAGTAATGATGAAAGCAGCGTAAAACACAATACAATCAATAATCGATCCGACCGACCGACCGACCCTCCAACCGACCACCAAGCAATCGATGAATCCATGGATCAGCCAGCCAGCCAACCAGCCATCTAACCAACCAGCCAACCAGCCAACCGACCAGCCAACCAGCCAACTAACCAACCAACCGACCGATCGACCAACCAACCAACATTTTGTGACGATTCAATAAGTTAAACCATTACAGATACCGGTGACATGGTATATCCTGATCAAATACAAATCAAACCGGACCAATAGAGCGGACTACTCGATCAATTAATTAATTACTCAACGAAGTGGAATCTTTTATCTAATCAATTTATGGATTCAGAGAGCATTGAAGAGGGGTTTTTGTGTACCTGAATTTGAGCTTTTTGTCGATTCACTGCGATTAATTCTTCACCGCACAACTAACCCTTAAGCTGCTAAGCGCAAATTAAGGACCTTTTGCAGGCAGTGTAGATCAAGATCAGACTGCACAGAACGTGCAGTCTGATCTTGGATCTATACTGTCCGATATGGAGATATCATCACGCCCCCCCTCCCCCCCAAAACAAAAAGTTTGAAATAGAAAAATTAAGTTTTCACTGAGTTTCATTTCACGTATTTAGCTGGTTAAGAGTTAGAGTTTTAACGACATTGAGGGATGGGGCTTTTGAAAACACTGTGGGAAAAGGAGAAAATGCTGGTAACACCAGCATTTTCTCCATTTCCCACAGTCTTTTCTACCCTTTGAAAGACAAATCCCATCATTTGAATCACACTGAAATTGTCGTCTGCAAATGTTTTCAGTTTGGACAAGTCCAAAATTTGTCGTTTGGTATTAAAGCGTTAACTCTTTCAGTGCCACATTTACTATCTTTGTCGACGGCTGTATAGAAAATATCTTGAAACTCAGAACGATTTCTTTTTAATAGGATTTGCTACACAAGCTGACGGTATAGATCCAAGATCAGACTGCACTTTCTGTGCAGTCTGATCTTGGATCTATGTCGTCTGCAAAAGTCACTGTTTTTTCCCTTTGGTACTGGTAGGGCTGAAATTTATCCAATCCTGTACAGGCTCTCCAGAGAACAACCAGAAAAGCGATACACAAAATGCAAGCGTTTAAAGTAACCAGGAAAGAGATACACAACATGCTAGCGTGTAAAGCAACCAGAAAAGAGATACCCAAAATCCATGAGTATAAAGTAATCGGAAAAGAGATACACAAAATGCAAGCGTATAAAGCAGCCAGAAAAGAGTTACACAAAATGTATGCGTTTAAAAGCATTCAGAACAGAGATACACAAAATGCTGGCGTTTAAAGGAATCAGAAAAGAGATACACAAACTGAAAGCGTTTAAAGCAACCAGAAAAGAGATACACAAAATGCAAGCGTTTAAAGTAATCAGAAAAGATATACATAAAATGCAAGCGTTTAAAGTAACTTGAAAAGAGATATACAAAATGCAAGCGTTTAAAGTAACCAGAAAAGGGATGTACAAAATGCAAGCGTATAAAGCAGCCAGAAAAGAGATGCACAAAATGCAATTGTTTTAAGCAACCAGAAAAGAGATACACAAAATGCAAGCGTATAAAGCAGCCAGAAAAGAGATACACAAAATGCAAGCGTTTAAAGCAACCAGAAAAGAGATACACAAAATGGAAGCGTTTAAAGCAACCAGAAAAGAGATACACAAACTGAAAACGTTTAAAGTAATCAGAAAAGATATACATAAAATGCAAGCGTTTAAAGTAACTTAAAAAGAGATATACAAAATGCAAGCATTTAAAGCAGCCAGAAAAGAGATATACAAAATGCAAGCGTTTAAAGCAACCAGAAAAGAGATACACAAAATGCAAGCGTTTAAAGCAACCAGAAAAGAGATACACAAAATGCAAGCGTTTAAAGTAATCAGAAAAGATATACATAAAATACAAAAGTTTAAAGTAACTTGAAAAGAGATATACAAAATGCAAGCGTTTAAAGTAACCAGAAAAGGGATGTACAAAATGCAAGCGTATAAAGCAACCAGAAAAGAGATACACAAAATGCAAGCGTATAAAGCAGCCAGAAAAGAGATACACAAAATGCAAGCGTTTAAAGCAACCAGAAAAGAGATACACAAAATGCAAGCGTTTAAAGCAACCAGAAAAGAGATACACAAATGCAAGCGTTTAAAGCAACCAGAAAAGAGATACACAAATGCAAGCGTTTAAATGAAAGAACTATAGCGCTCTTCAACACCATTTCCCAGGCCCAGCAGCGCAGTCGGTAGCGCACAGGACTTGAGGAAAAGGGGTTGCCAGTTCGAATTCCAAATTTTCGAGGAATGATGGCAGTCATTGCGACAGGTTTCATTCCTCTCTCACCGCTGACCAGTGTTTCGAAGATGGCTATGTGGGAAAGTAGCCAGTGGCTTTGGGAAGAATATTGTGCGAAGTACTGGGAAAAGATTCTTCAGGAAAGCATGGATATGTGAACTGGTCGCCACAATAAAACTGTAATAATGTTCAAAACGGCGTGATCACATCTTAATAAATCAATCAATCATATTTACTATTGAAAACATAATAGTAAAAGGAGCAATTGCGTTTCGTTAATTTTTTTCGTGTCAAAGTACCATACTATTACATGATTTAGTCGGTTGTCATACAAAATGGATTTTATGGATCCATATTTATGTGATAACTTGCTTTGTATCACGTATCACGAAGATTCATTAACCCTTTACCACGCATTGCCGACTTTTTACGACCCCGGGAAAGTAGCCTTTTGAAAACATTGTGGGAAAAGGAGAAAATGCTGGTAACCAGCATTTTCTCCTTTTCCCGCAATGTTTTCTACCCTATCAGAGAAAACTTGCACCATTTAAGCCACTTTGAAATTGTCGTCTGCAAATGCCTTCAATTTGGACAAGGCTAAAATTTTGTCGTCTGGTGAAGGATTAAACCCCCTTCTCCCAGAGCATGGCGCAAATAAAACACCATTTTCAATTAAAGTATACTATCTTGATATTATAGTTTTCAGGCGCAGGTAGTTACATGCAAAGGATCAGGTTACATTTTGTGCAGTCTGATCTCTGATTTTCAATGACTGCAAAAGTGCAGGTCACTCTAGTAGTCAACCCATATCCTACTGAATAGATTAAATGAAACTCTCAAGCCGATAGTTAAAACATGAATGATGCTTTTTCAAAATTATTATTATTTTTTTTTTTTTGAGAAATATATCTCCTTATCGGACAGTGTAGATCCAAGATCAGACTGCACGTTTTGTGCAGTCTGATCTTGATCTACACTGTCCGCAAAACGTCAACAGGTGAGTCGCGCTTAGCAGCCTAGGGGTTAACAATGATACTGAGGAGATATGCTATGTACTCTAACAATCAACTAAATTGCATTAATTTTATTTCCCTTGGCTCAATTTGCTCTGTGAAACGGAATCCGTCTCTCTGCACCTTTCGGTTGTTTGAATGAAAGCAAAAAACAAATAAAACAAGCATTATGATAGTATTGCCTAGCAGTACCGAATCCCCTACCGGCCGTATATATCGCTGGCAGGTATAGTTTGTGAAACTCTGTGGAGGAGAAAGAACGTATTTGACCCCCTTTCAGAATTATAAGCATCGTGTCTGTCTTTGTATGCAATGCTTTAATGAAAGCCAGGTATATAAGCATTTTCCTTGTTAAAGTAAGTTCATTGAAGAAGTTTTACTAAGACAAGATTGTGTGTTTGTGAAACACAAATGCCCCCGTAAAAACAAATTTTCAGAAATATGACCTTTACCTTGTGAGATGACCTTGACCTTATCATCAGCAGGTGTGTACCAATGAGAGGTACCAGATTACCATGTATAAGTGTTATAACTTAAGTACTTTGAATATACAGAGAAATGACTATGAAAAGTTTTGAGGATAAGTTTGCATGATAAGGGTTAAAATTTAAAACCTTGACCTTGGATATATAACCCACAGAAGATCGGTATCAATGACAGGTACCTACATACCAAACATGGGCATTGTAAGTAAAAAAGTCGGGAAAACTGTTTTTTTTTTCAGTGAAATTTTCTAAGTCCAAGGCCCGAAATTTCGTCAAAAATCAGTGGACCGGAACGAAACTCGAACTTGATCTTTAATTCATGGTGGTTGACTTACACACCGAAAATCAGCTCAATATCTGCCAGCGTTTAGAAAAAAAGTCCGGAAAACTGTTTTTTTTTTTTTGTGAAAATTTCGATGTCCAAGGCCCGTAATTTCGTCAAAAATCAGTGGACCGGAACGAAACTCAAACTTGATCTGTAACTCATGGTGGTTGACTTGCACACCAAAAATCAGCTCAATATCTGCCAGCGTTTAGAAAAAAAGTCCGGAAAACTGTTTTTTTGGTGAAAATTTCTAAGTCCAAGGCTCGTAATTTTGTCAAAAATCAGTGGACCGGAACGAAACTCGAACTTGATCTTTAATTCATGGTGGTTGACTTACACACCAAAACTCAGCTTAATATCTACCAGCGTTTAGAAAAAAAGTCCGGAAAACTGATTTGCGTGCGGACTGACGGACAGACAGACAGACAGACAGACAGACAGACGGACAGAAGGACAGACGGATAGACGGACAGACGGACGAACGGAGTGCAGACCTAAAGTCCCCTTCGGCTTCGCCGGTAGGGGACTAAAAAAAACCCGCCTATAAACAAAGCACGAATTCAAATTTGTAAGGTCTCCATAACAGGAGTTAAAAACCGACAGGCTTACATGGGTCAATACTTTTTGCAGATGCATTAAGCCCCCCCCCCCCTTTTTTTTTTTCTTTACAGAACAGGGTTCTCAGTGAACTTCAGGACGTAGCGACCTTTTTCTGTCAGACAATTTTTCTGATATACATGCAAACTTCCGACAATTGGTATAAAAGTCGGTTCAAGAAACTGAACGTTTCTATCATTAATGCCTTTAGATTTGCAAATCTAAAAATTGGTACAAGGAAATATTGATGCATAACATCAATGGCGCCGCAAATCAGTTGTTTCTGAAATAGGGCACATTACAGCGGGTTAATTTTTTACGCCAAGGGCATCACTTGAACAAACTTCGTAGAGGTCCACGTGGTAATACTACATGACAAATATTTAAACTCTGGGCCATCTGGGATACGATCTGGGTTTTATCGATCTGGCAATGAGAGTACGGTATTTTACATGTTGAAAAACAAAAAAAATCAGTCCAAATAGAAAAACAAAGTTGGTACGGGCTCGATCTGGTAATGACAGTACCGTATTTTTACATGTATGTTAAAAAAAAAAAACACTGAACCAGTCCATATAGTAAACAATATGGGGTGACTGGACATTTCATATAAAAGCAATTAATCAACACACAGACTGATAGCCAGACAGGTAGGAGCATGCAAGCTGACAGACAAACATGAAAGGAAACATTCAAGTGTCGTTCAATTGGTATACAGACTATGTGCCGAAATTGTAATGGGCCGAAATTGTTATTGGCCGAAATGTCCTGGAATCCAATATGGCTACCTCCACAGGCACTTTTTAATAGCGAATAAACAAATAGTGCCGCCGCTCATGCGGTGCCACAATGAAACAGTGGACCTGGCTTCACGGCCATGCATCCTAAGATAGAACTTCTTTCAGCTCTGAATGCCGAGCCCCGGTAGCTCAGTTGGTAGCGTACAGGACTTGAGAACAAGGGGTCAATGGTTCGCTCCCCAGCTCGGCCAATTTCTTTCCGAGGATTAATGATAGTCATTGCAACAGGATTCATTCCTCTCTCACCGCTGATTATTGTTTTGACAGTGGTTATGTGGGAAAGCAGCCAGTAGCTTTGAAAGAATATTGTGCGGAGTACTGGTAAAAGAAACCCAGGAAAGCATGGATAGGTGCACTGGCCGCCGCGATAATAATAATAATGTTGAAAATTGCGTTTAACACCATACAATCAATCAATTCACCAATTAATTAACTCTGTAATTTTCTAAGTGTGGATTTAGATTTTTCATACTGATGGTAAACAGCATTTTCTCCTTTTCCCGCATCGTTTCCATAAGCTCTCTCCCTCAGAATCGTTAACACACAAGATTGTGCCATAAACGGTGAACAGGATTTCCAGACTATAAATTTCTATAGCAAGAGGGCCTTGATGGTCCTAAAATTGCTCACAGAAAACTTCAGTGTCTGATATTCAACTTTCGTGTTTCTATGAAAAATCCTATTTTGGGAAGGAAACACTTTTATTCCCAGTACTGTAATTTGGACAAATTTGATAGCAGTCTAAATGGTACTGATGCATATAAAATATCACACCTGTAGAGTTTTCGATTATGGCCAGGGACATAGAGAGGTTTTGTTTAGGTTTTCCATTAATGCCGCTATGTAAAGCAAATACATATTAAGCATGCTCTGTGAAAAGGCTGACCTGAGCCGAAACTTTTTGCTTTTGACAAATTTTCCGCGAGTCCAAGGACCATTCTTCCTAAGATTTAGGCCGGTTTTTAGATAAAAAGGATTTTATAAATCCACAATTATGTGATGACTTGCATTATATAATGAATCACAGAAATGCATTAATACTTGGGTTTCACAAAGTCTGAAATTTGAACAATCCTGGTCGAGATTCATTTGATTGTGATACAATCTTTGGTTTGAGTCAAACCCTCCTTTTTTTTTTTTTAAAGTTTTCCTGCGGTCGCTGTATGCGAAGCATCTGAACGAATGACAAGGAAAGGTTAAGCCTGGTTCGAAAAAAATCATTTTCGTAGATACTGTTTAAGAGATACAACATGATTAGTATCTTAGTCTTCCCGTTTCAGAAAACCATTATTTTCAAATTTTAACATCCCAAAGGTGGCACCATCTTGCATCCCAATGACATTGACAATATTTTTCTTATAGGTCACATATATTATGTCACATGAAAAAAGTCAGGGCCTATGGCTCTCGGCTTTGAAAACTGGACATCCATGTTTCTAACGTTAGCTCTTGGGCGGGGATGCTAAACTAACCTTTTGAAAATACTTTGAATTATTTCGTCAGGGCCACAAGATAATACTACGAACAACAAGATAATACTACGAACCAGATGATAATACTACGAACCACAAGGTAATACCACGAATCACAAGATTATACTACGAACAAATGAATATCTAGGATCTAGGCCTTGTGGATAAGATCCTTGAAATTTACAGCACATCGCTCTACGCAAAACATATGACCCCAAAAGCTGTTATCCAAAGGATACAATTTAAACACACAAACTCTTTCAGTGCCATGGGCGAAAACAGGGGCTTCTGCAGATGATACAGGTCATGATCAGACTGCACAAAACTTGCAGTATGATCTTGGATCTATAGCGTCCTATTGTTTATTTAGGCCTATCAGATAATCTTTACGAGTTTTAGTGCATTGTATTTTCAGCCGTCGAAAGTGGCCGACTTTATATGAGCCGCGCTCTGTGAAAAGGGGGCTTAATGCATCTGCGAAAAGTTTCGACCCAGGTCAGCCTGCGCAGTCCGCGCAGGCTGACCTGGGCCGAAACTTTTCGCTATTGGTCGATTTTCTGCATGTCAAAGGATCAGTCTACCTCATGATTGAGTCGGTTGTTAAAAAAAGTGGCTATTATGGATCCATAAGTATGTGATGGCTTTCTTGGTATGATGGATTACGGAGATGCATTAAGCCCCCTTTTGCCAGAGAATGGCTCATATATTTGGAGCTGAAAGGGTTAGGGACAGACGCCGTTTTCCTTTTTTATAAAATACAAAACTCTAGGCCTTGTGGGTCTAGACAAAATAACCTTTAACATTATCTAAATCCTTAGAACACAGTTGCCGTACATTTCATAGTTCAAAAGAAGGTTATTACTTGAACAGTCTTTGTAAAACTACTTATGCTGATTATTTAGATAGAGTTACGGTTTTAACCAATGTTTTTTTTTCGGCGTAGCTGAATGTGCTGGCTTTTGACCTACTTTTTGGTACCGATAACAAATGAATGAATAGAAATTTTGTAATTGGTAAAAATGTAGACATGTTTATTCTACGGGCCCCTGTGGTAAAAAAGATATAGATATGTTTATTCTAAGGGCCCCTGTGGAAAAAAAAAAATGTAGACATGTTTGTTCTAAGGGTCCCTGCCTATTTGCTGGCAAATTTACGCCGTCTATCTTTCTTAAAGATATTTCTTGTTCATGGTTTTATCTTTTTTTCAGTAATGACAGCAATATTGATAACATGACTTCCATAATTCGATTTTTCCGTTACCATTGGATATTGTATATGAAACATGAGAATAACTAACCGCATAGGGTCTTTGAAGAAAATTACGGAAATTTCAATTTTCAAATCTGTTTTCAACTCATGTAACCAACCTACTGTTGCGACAAACCTTAATCGTTTGAAGAATTTTGAAAGAATACTTGCCAAAGAAAATTTGTTTCAAGCATATTTCAAATTATTTTTTAGCATAGAAGGGTATGTTGTTAGATAAGGGCCATGCTCTGGGTCTAATATATCTCATTCTGCAAAAGATATCGACCCAGATTGGCCTGCGCAGTCCGCTATTGGTTATTTTTTCTGCGTGGAAAAGGACAAGTTAACCTCATGATTCAGTTGATTGTTAGACAAAATGGATTATATAGATCCATCATTATGATTGTGCCGACTTGCGTGGTGTACTGTATCACGGAGATGCATTAAACCCCCTTTATCCAAAGCGTGTCTCATATTGCTGACGTTAGATGACGTGCGACATGTAGCAAGGGTTATGGGCACTTCCTGCTCAGGTGAGCTAAAAAAGCAAGTCACGAGGAGTTATTTAATCAACTGTGACAATACACATGCAATAATACAAATGGTAACATTTCAATGTGATAGGTCATTTGGGAAATGCAAAAACGAACCACAATAATAGATGATGTATTCCTCTTTTTTAATTAATTAATTAACTTATTATCACTCCTCTCTTCATTTATCTTTTTCATTGATTTACTGTCTGTCTGTCTGTCTATGTCTGACTCTGTCTTTCTGCCTGACTTTTCTCTCTCTCTCTCTTTCACTGCATGTCTCTCTTTGTTAGTCTTTCTGTTTTGTCTGTCTGTCTCTCAGACTCTCTCTCTCTCTTTGGCGGCAGCCTCATCTCAACCTCTCTCTGCCTTTCTCTCTGTATGTCCGTCCGTCCGTCTGTCTGTCTGTCTGTCTATTTCTCGGCTTAGCCTGACTGTCTGTCGCTGACCATTGTTTCGACGACGGTTATGTGGGACAGCAGCCAGTGGCTTGGAAAGAATATCGTGTGGAGTACTGGTAAAAGAAACTCCAGGACAGCATAGATATACAGGGTGTCCAAAAAGTCGTGCACCATCCTGAAAACACATTCATTGTTACAGATGCTCAAATTGAGCACCATTTTCACAACATCCCACCGGATACCCTACGGAATGTTCAAAACAGCATTTTGCGGAGAGTACAGCGTTGTATTACTGAAAATGGTGCTGTATTTGAGCATCTGTAACAATGAATGTGTTTTCAGGATGGTGCACGACTTTTTGGATACCCTGTAGATGCACTGGCCGCCGTGATATAACTGAAATTATGTTGAAGAAGGCGTTTAACATTAATCAATCAATCAATCAATCAATCAATTGAAACTCGTGAAACACCTAAATTTTACAAGCAGTTTACAACCACCTCTGACACCATTGTGGTAACTTCTAACAGGGAAAAGCGCGGCAGCTACGGGACTCGAACCCGGCACACTGTTACGACCAGCACAGTCGCAACAAAGGGCAAACGAGAGAAGCCAGATAGATACAGTCAAAGCGGCTAGCTTGAGAACTTAATGCGGAGAAATAGACTGAAGTACGCGTCATTTTAATGTAAATGAGCCATGCTTTGGCAAAAGGGGGCTTAATGCATCACCGTCATGCAATGAACCAAACAAGTCAACGCATTAAGTACTATGGATCCATAAAATCCATTTTGTCTAACAACCGGCCGTGTGAGGTAGACTGGTTCTTTTACATGCTTACAGTTGATCAATAGCAAAAAGTTAAGTTGACATGATACAACTTCTTGCATTGTATCAGGGAGTCGCTACGTCAAGCTTTTTTGGCAAAGTGAATCTATCGCAGACGAGCCCAAAGTCGTTACGATTAACTTACAAGTCGGACGTCGGCGAACCGAGATCGAGACCCACCCAAGTAAAAAAATATATAAGCACACAGACAGAGAGGCAAAACAGCTGGACAGAGAACGGGCAAGAAAGACACTTGGGTAGGCGATGGTGGGACAGGTACTCGCAACATAGAGCAAAGGAGATAAATGACAAAAAAAGATTTAGATCTACTTTTCAGCGCGGCAGAATTTATTGTTGTCGGTGATTTGTCTTGCACTTCCGGAGAAAAATAACAGTTCTAAGCGCTTCGACCCTTTACCAAAAATCAACCCTTTTCTATGACCCTGAGAAAGATGACTTTTGGAAATGTTATTGGAAAAGAAGAAAATATGGTTATCAGGATTTTCTGCTTTTTTTCCCCCACATTGAGTTTTTCCCATTTCAAAGACTAAACTAATCATTTGTGCCTAATTTTATTTGTCGTCTGCAAATGATTTTAGTACAGACAAATCCGAAAATTTGTCATCTAGTAAAAATATGCACTTTTAGGTTAAAGCCTGGCTAAAACATGGAAAACATAAAGTGTTACTTTGACAATTTCATCACACACGATAATATTTGAGTCATGTTCTGTGAAAAGGGAGTTCAATGCATCTGCAAAAAGTCTCGGCCCATGTCAGCCTGTCATGGGCCGAGACTTTTTTCTAGTATTTCAAATTTTCTGTATGTCCAAGGACCATTCTACCTCAGGATTCAGTCGGCTGTTAAACAAAATGGATTTACGGATCCATAATTATTTAATTACTTGCTTGGTACAATGCATCACGTAGATGCACTTAACCTCCTTTTTATCAGAGCGGCACCCGTTTCGTTTTATTATTTTTTTTTCCTCGTGAGTCGGGATACACCAAGGGAAAACAAAATCAATGACATTTCTAGAAAAATGAATTCTCCCCTTTGAAACAAATATTGATTTTGGTATTTTCGCTATTTTCTCCCCTGACCCATTTTCTTTCATCAAATAAAAATCACGGCACTCCTATGATAGCAATTATCTTATTTGTTTTCTGCGGCAGACAAACTATTTTATTGAGAGAGAGGGAGGCTGTGATTAATGAGAGAGAGAGAGAGAGAGAGAGAGAGGTAGGCAGAGAGAGAGAGAGAGAGAGAGAGAGACAGACAGACAGACAGACAGGAGTTAGGAAGAGAGAGAGAGAGAGACAGACAGACAGACACAGAGAGAGACAGAACATATAGTGAGACAGACAGACAGACAGACAGATAGACAGACAGGCAGGCAAACAGACAGACAGGCAGGCAGGCAAACAGACAGACAGACAGACAGACAGACAGACAGAGAATGAAAGATGGAAGAAAAAAATACAGAGACAAAAATAGAAAAATGGAGTAGGAAACAAAAACAGAAAGATAGAGCAAGAGAGAAATATAGGCCGGAGGAAAGCACATACAGAGAGAGAGAGATAGAGAGAGAGAGAGAGAGAGAGAGAGAGGGGGGGGGTTTACTCCTAGCAGACTGTCTGATCAAAAGCTCATTATTAAGCCCATTATTTTATCAGCATTTGATTATTCCAAGAAGACAGTTATATTACAATACATAACCTCTACGTCACCGCGGGCAATTTTTGCTCCATACGTAGTCTGTCTGGATTACGATGCTATTTTCGAGTTATTGTCACCAAAAACAGACTTGAAATTTAATTATTTGGGTCGGGCCTATGACCCTGTCTTTTCTGAAAACAGAATTATAGACTCGTCCTTTTGGACACCATTTGCTGATAGTGACTCAAATTATGGAATTTGTAATGTAACCCTTACCATACAAAAATATTTTAGACTCGTCGAAGTCGAAAGGATATGAAGACGAAAAATTCAATGTGGCTCAAATATTTAGTTTTGTTTTCAAAAGGGTACAGAAACATTTTTATTCTCAAGGCATAAATCACAAGCGAACGGTAGAGATCCAAGATCAGACTGCACGTTCTGTGCAGTCTGATCTTGATCTGTGCCGTTCGCAAAAGGCCTTATATTCGAGAAAGGTCCTGAAAGGGATCAGCATTTTTTCTGTTTGACACACCAGTTTGGAAAAGCCTTCCATACCACAGACGTCGAGGAGCGTCACTACAGATGGAAAAGAATTTACGTCATGCAGTCTGTGTAAGCCGTATTGTGTCAGACATTGATGAAAAACTATCCTTCATGTTTATTTCACATTATCCCACAACAATACAGTGATAAACAGAGGTCCATTTATGGGGGGGGTGTAAAGTTTTGAATACATTTTTTTAACCTAAGCGCTTGGTTGTTGGTACTCGGATTAGGATTATATGGCCCAATCAGACAATTCTAATGAGTGCCCACAGCATAGGTTTAAGCAAAGAGGTAAAGAGATATATAAGATCTGTCATGAGGTGGCATTTGAAACAAGACTTTATTAAACGAATCTCGTAAAATATATTAAGCGAGCCTTTGACGAGTCTAACAACATTTTTGACGAATGTGATAAAAGTTTACCTCAAAAGTCAACGAATGTCATATTCATTTAAGCACACAATTATATCTCAAGAATTATTTCATCGGGTGTCTTAATACATAGGCCTACATGTGCATGTGTATTGAAATTTGCATAAATCAAATTTCGCTTCGTTGACAGGTTTGAAAATCAAGGACGAAAAATAGTTCCAAAGAAACTTGCATATAATGACTTTGTTTTGAATCTAAAGATGATAAAATTCGCAGCTTTGTCACAAGCATCGATTTTGACATTTAAATTTACAGGGAAATATGGCTTGGTAATATTTTAGAAATGAGGCGTATGATTATAGAGCTTTGAGCAACTACGTCACTATTTGCTTTTCTCAAACGTGTGTAAGACGAGGAAATTCGCAACGGCTGTATTACACTGAGAATGAGAGTATTTTTGTTAGAAATTAATACTTGCACCCAGAAACAATTCCCTTATTTGAATCTCTAATAAGCCTTCATTCTATATTTTTGGCACACTGCTATCTATATCAGGTGGCAGAGCACAGAAAACCATTTGTAGAGAAAGGCATTATTTAAAACGACACGGAAAAATCTTCTGAAGAGGATTAATTCCTACTTTTATCACGATATTTTGAAAACTTAATTATTTTCGCCACGATCATTTCAAAAGGTGTCAGCTGAAAAACGGCAAGGGTTTCCAACAGGTAGGAATATGAGCAGAAAAGATTGTTATTTAACCATATAGTCACTAGAACTGTTGCAAAGCGGACAAATAACCCCACCAGTACCTTGTCACTGAAGTAGCACGATCAGATAACGGAAATGATTTTCAAGACAAAGATCACTAGTGACCTTGACCTTTGACCATTGTGATCCAAAAGCAATTGGGAACCTCCTTGGGTCATGAGCAACACTTGTATAAAGTTTCAGGGTCCTAGGTCAAACGGCTTTTAAGTTAGAGCACGGAAACGGTCTAAAGACGGACGGATTGACGGATGGACGGACAGACGGACGGACAGACGGACAAACAGACCGACATAGTGAAACCAGTATACCCCTTCTACTTTTTAGAGAGGGGGTATATAAAAATAAAGGAG
This sequence comes from Hippopus hippopus, assembly GCA_946811185.2. Lineage (NCBI taxonomy): Eukaryota > Metazoa > Mollusca > Bivalvia > Cardiida > Cardiidae > Hippopus > Hippopus hippopus. The sequence goes on along the minus strand of OX328099.1, from coordinate 4,021,616 downwards.
GAACTGGTATATGCTTTTGTGCCAATATTTAACAAAACGCTAGCCAAAGAACAATTGTAACAAATAGCATTTTAGCATATACAGTTTCTTCTTGCTGGAAAACACCTTTGAGAACATTCTAGCAAACATTGAAAGTCTTTTTAATGATTAACTTTTCACCGTGGCACAATGTTTTTACGCTTATTGATCCCTCACCCTTTGGCAAACGATGCAGAGTTTTAACGACTTTTAGAAAGAAGGCATTTGAAAAACCTTGTGGGAAAAGGAGAAAATGCTGGTAACCAGCATTTTCTCATTTTTCCACAATAATTTCTACCCTTTAAAAATAGCTAAAACCATTTGAGCCACATTTGATTTGTCGTCTGCAAATGCTTTGAAATTAGAAAGCTGCAAAATTTTGTCGTTTGGTAAAGACTTAACTAGTATTGTCATCCATTTATTACAGGGATGAATTAAATGTTTTCAGCTACAAATTCTTTAACATGTAAAACCTTAAAATGTACAACGAGTAACTCGTACATGTACCCACAAATTACTAAATTTACACCCTTAAAGATATATCTATATTCATTTTCTGCCAGTCTTTAACGAATTTCATATTTATCTTATCAAAATATAGTCATTCTTGTAACCTCTGCTGCTATGTTGCCCCTGACGGTTGCAAGGTTGCATAAATTACAACCGATAAAAGATGCATGTTATTTTCTGGAGGCCATCAAATAAATCACGATTGTGGCGTTTCTGGTTTTTGATAGAAGATTTCCAATACATGTATCTATCATTTACACCATATATATCGGTAATTTATCAATATTTACACAGCTGATTAAATTCTGAACCATTCACAGTCTATCATATTTTAACAACGCTTTTTCTCTCTGGCTGTAAGATGTATCTTTATGTGGCCAGGAATTAAAAAAGAAAAAGCAAAACGGAGCAGTTACTCACTAAACAGTGTCGAAAGTATGTTCAGCCATCAAGATCAGACACGATGTGTGCAAAATTTAATTTCGAACTAATTACCTCCGGATGACAGGCCTAGTGCGATACCACTGACCCCACAAGGGCTGGATTAGACAATGATAAAAGAGTGACCTACCTTGAGTGTTTCGTACAGACGGACGATATGCGGGTGCCGGACCTGGCCGAGAATACGTGCCTCCCGATGTAGATTGGCTTTCGTATACTCTTCCTTGATTTTCCGAGTTTCTATGATCTTAATGGCAACCTGAAATAAAAGAAATATATTCTTTTTTACCGAATTCTGTTTGGAAATATACTGCAAGCAGTTTTGGTATCTATGCATTGTTGTCAATGCACAGGTTATTGATACCTAATACCTTATATGAGCCATGCTCTGGCAAAAGGGGGCTTTGACGCATCTCTGATGCATTACACCAAGCAAGTCATCACATATTTATAGATCCTTAAAATCCATTTTATCACTCAACCGGCTGAACAATGAGGTAGAATGGTCTCGGGCATGCAGAAAATTGACCAAATGCAAAAAGTATCGACTCATGCGCAGGCTGACATGAGTCGATACTTTTTGCAGATGCAATTAGCTATCTTTTTTTCATAGAGCATGGCATATAATTGGTTACAGAGGGAAAATTTTATTAAACACAATCGCGTGCTTACATGTATAAATAGCAGACAGTGGTGAAGAGGTAGAACGCCGTGACTTTAAAAAAAAATCACAACAAAGGTTCTGGGCTCTCAATCCCTATCCCCTGCCCCGATAGTCAAGAAGGACGGCCCTATTCGAGGTTGTTTTTTTTTTTAAAGCTATTTATCTTTAATTGACGTTGATCACAAGTTTTGAATTTACAAATCAATCCAACGTTTATGCCCCCACCCTCGGCTCATCAATGGATTCGAACTCACGGAATCTGAATTATCCCCCGCAATACTGTCTCCCACAAATTTTGTTAAGGTATTGAAAGTATTGATTTTGTTCGTCAACAAAACATTTTTAATTCATCTCGGACCAAGGGATTCCAAGGGTTGACCCCCGACCCCCTCCCCCTTCCACCCCCCCCCCCCCATCGACAAACCCCGCTCATCTTAAGATTCTAACTCAGGACTGCTGCTATTGGCGGCTAATGCACTTACACTACAGTAACTGTTTCTATAACAACTATCGTTAGACTATCGATTTTGTCTATCAACTGAATGTGTCTAATTCACCTCGGACCAAGGGGCTCCAACGGTTGACCCCACCCCCACCTCCAACCCGCTCCTCTAAGGATTTAAACCCAGGACTGCTGGTATAGGCGGCTAGTGCACTTACGCTACACTACAGTAACTGTCTCTAACAACTATCGTTAGACTATCGATCGTCTCTATCAACTAAGTGCTTCTAATTCATCTGGGACCAAGGGGCTTCCACAGTTGACCCCTCAACCCCGCTCATCTAAGGATTAAAACCCAGGACTTATGATATGGGCGGCTAATGCACTTAGGCTACACTACAGTAACTGTCTCTAACAACTATCGTTAGACTATCGATCTTCTCTATCAACTAAATGCTTCTAATTCATTTCGGTCCAGGGGTGTATACAATATCTGTTAATGAATCCCGTTTATTTGTCGTTAATTAAAAACCCATAACGGAAATTTTGCCCTTGAGGAAACAGAGAAAAACGCTATAGGGTATCTTTGCGGACAGCGTAGATCAAGATCAGACTGCACAGAACGTGAAGTCTGATCTTTGATCTACACTGTCCGATGTTTGCGATATTGTTTGACTGGTGTAATTTCGGGGTCTCGTTTGTACACTGAAAATGATTATAGATAAATTTCTGTATAAATGGTGTTCAATGAGTACCCTATCTCAGCGTAATTCAATACCAAACGACAAAATTTTAGACCAGTCTAAATTGCAAGCATTTGCAGACGACCAATTAAATCTGGCTTATATGATCTCTCTTGTTTCTGGAACAGTAAAATGCATTAGATCTATGACAAAAGGGGGGAAAAAAAGCTGGTATTTTCTCCTTTTCCCTCAATGCTATCTACTCACTCACAGGCAGATGCCATCATTTGAGTCACATATTATTTGTCGTCTGCAAATGATTTCGATTTGGACAGCTCGCCAATAAAGTGTCGCCTGGTACCGCGTAAATGTACGTTGTATATTCTTTTACAAGGAATATTTTCAAAGTTTATCTGCAGCATAATTATATGAGACATGCTCTGTGGATAGGTAGCTTAATGCGTCTGCGAAATGTATCGACCCAGGTCAGCCTGCGCAGTCGGCGCAGGCTGGCCTGGGCCGATACTTTTCGCTATTGGTCGATTTCCTGTATGATTAAGGACCAGTCTATCTCATGATTAAGTTGGTTGTTCAAAAAAAAAAAAAAAAAGGATATTATAGATCCATAAGTATGTGATCGCTTGCTTGGATCCATGGATCACGGAGATGCATTAAGCCCCCTTTTGTCAGAGCGTGACTCACATGTTTCGGTAAATGAGTACACCCTTTGCATCAGGTTTTCTAGCTAACACTTGTGGATTAGATTGGACTGGATTGGATCGATCGATTGATTGATTAACTGATTGATTGACTGGATGGTGCTTAATGCTGTTTTCAACATCATTTCATTTATATTGCAGCGGCCAGTGCACCTATCCATACTGTCCTTGGCTTTTCTGTTACTTCGTACAATATTCTTCCAAAGCCACTTGCTGCTTTCCCACATAATGATCGTCGAAACAATGATCCTGGGTGAGAGATGAATGAATCTTGTCGCACTGACAATCATCAATCCTCGAAATGAAATTGGCACATGTGAAATGGTATGGTGATGCAAACCCTATGATGTATGATATTCTAAATGTATAACACATCTAACAATTTGGAAATACTAACTGTATAACACACCTAAAATTTTGAAAATATGTTATAAAATATGGGAGGAGGGTCCTGCATGACTCAGTGGTAAAGTGTGGGATTCGTAACCTTGAGGTTCCAGGTTCAAGCACCGGGCTTTTCGTTGTCGAGACACTTCTGGGCCCTAGTGTAGTACTGGTGAAGCCAAGGACATAAATAAACATGTGAGCTGTCGTTGTGATAAGACTGGAAAAAAAAACGTAAGTGATATCAAACTCTATTCAATCAATATGAATTATGAGGATATTAAGTAATGTTTTAGATAAGTTGTCTATCTCTTGCAACTATGTCTCTCGTCAAGAAATAATAAAGACTATCTCATATAAAAATCTGTCTGCACCTCGCAATAGGACGGAAATTAGAGTCCATAGAATTATCAATAACCGCGGATTTTATACCCCTGGGTATATAGCTGTGATTACAGTGAACATATACTAGCTAACCTGTCAATTTGTTCCTTTAAAGATAAACCGTGTACCAAACGACAAAAGTTTAGACTGATCCAGATTGAAAGCATTTGCAGACGACAAATTAAATGTTGGTCAAATGGTCAGATTTGTCTGTGATAGGATAGAAACATGGTGAGAAAAGGAGAAAATGCTGGTAAACCAGCATTTTCTCCTTTATCCACAATGTTTTCAAAAGCCTTTTTGCTATTGGTCGTTTAAAGTCGGGATTGTTTTGTAAAGGGTTTACCGTGTTTTGAAACTTAGATTTGAAATAATCGTATAATTGAAAGCTTTGAAATATGTCATCAAAGTGAATGAATGAATGAATGAATGAGCGAGCCGGTGAGTGAGTGAACCAACACAGGAATGAATGACGTCACTTTCAACTGTATTTATCACTGATTTATCACAGCTGTCTATGTAGTATAGTCCATTTGCTTGGCATAGAAACAAACGTTTGGCTCAAAATCATCTATCTCAAATTTTTTTCAGGGAAATTTCTTTAATCCTAGCTGATTATTTTACAAAAACCACGATAGAAAAAAAATACTTCGAGAATTTAAAACTGTATTTTAATGATTTCGTCCATTAAACTCAATGTTAATTATGGCATCTGAAAAAGGTGGAGAGAGTGCAACAAACAGAACAGCATACTATCCCATGGTCAATTTGAAAGCATTTACATTCAAGGCCAAGCATATTGAAAAACTAGGTTTACAATAACCTACCCTTACACAGACACATTTTCAAATGTTTGAAAACAGCAACTTTCAAGAAACATGGCTGGAAAAAATAGAAATTGACCTGAAGAGGTATACCTTCTTTCTTTTCTTTCGGGAATGTTATTATCAATTGGATTATCATTGACAATTTGTATCACATCTTTTCGGTTAGGTTGATTGATTGATTGTATGGTGTTTAACGCCGTTTTCAACATTATTTCAGTTATATCGCGGCGGCCAGTGCACCTATCCATGCTTTCCTGGAGTCTCTTTTACCAGTACTCCGCACAATTCTTCTTTCCAAGCCACTGGCTGCTTTCCCACATAATCATCGTCGAGACAATGGTCAGCGGTGGGAGAGGAATGAATCCTGTCGCAATGACTATCATCAATCCTCGGAAAGAAATTGGCCGAGCCAGGGGTCGTAGCCAGGGATCGAACCCTGGACCCCGTGTTCTCAAGTCCTGCACGCTACCGACTGAGCTACCGGGGCTCGGCTCTTTTCGGCTAGGAAGATAGATAAAATTGCTATCTGTTTAATGGCAGAAGAATTTATAATGGTATATACATACTCAAATAATTCACTTTCTATGGCCTTAAGAGTGATCAATGTGAAACATGAGATTAACATGTTTGTTTGCATTGTTATGCCAGTTGTGTACATAAAGTCACTACTGGATCTAAATATGAATGAAATTACTACAAAAACACATGGTTTTACTATGATTTGTTATTGTTTATGGCTGTTCTCCAACTGTCCCTCACTCCTCTGTGGCTAAGACCAAAAAATGCTAAAATATTACTATAGAGTTAAATAGTAAAAAGCATGAATTTGAAAATAAAAATTAGATTTCTGCATGGTTTTTGTAAATAACTAACATTGCAACAAAGAAATTATAAAGAAGGTGTTGCATTTGAATGCATTTGATCAAAATGTTAGTTTGTATAGAGACCAAATGGACGTATGGGATAGAAAACGAGTGCCGTGGTATACGGGAAATATACACGAGCGTTAGCGAGATTTTCACGGCACGAGATTTTCTATCTAACTTAGACCACGAGACTATTTATTCGTGCTTTTCATGTCAAATGTATATGTGCGTATGAGATAAAAAGCTTGTTACAAAATGGAGTCATTCTGTTTGTTGCAACGAAAGATCTTGCACCAGATTCAAAAGAAACAAATAAAAGGTATAATTTTTATCAAAATGCTAAATTATTCATTAGGATATTTATTCAAGGTAAACCTCATTGTGGAGTGTTCAAGATCGAACTAGTATTTTTCTTCAATATTTTGTAAACGTTAACGTTTCGACTGAACTTTTTTATTTTATTACGAAAAACATAGAATGTTTTTGAGAAATAATGTTCTTTTTTATCAAGTATGTTCAGCACGTGAATTTCTGCTCGGCCTGGTAGCTAAGTGGCTAGCGTATCTGACTTGTTAGCTGGTAGTTGCACTTTCGATACCCGGTTGCGGCAAGCTGTCTTTCCTTCGATTTTTCGCTTCTCGCCTCTGATGCTTGTGAGAAAAGTAGACACTTGGAAAAGTTTTTGTCAATACTGGTTTGAGAAAGCCAGAGAGCATATGTATAGGTCCACTGACCGCCGTGATATGACCTTTCAGCTATTAAAACAGCGTTAAACTCTTGTACAAACAAACTCAAGAGCGCAGTGGAAATACTTATTTTTTAGTTAAAATGAAAATTTACTTTTTTTTTAATTATACAGAAAAATTGCCTAGTTGTTTTGTTATGGTATGAGAAAGGCAGGAAACATATGCATAGGTACACTGACCGCCGTGATATCATCTAATGCCAAAATTAGTTTTTCCTTACTTGAGTCTCTTATTTTTTTCTTCTCTCAAAAACACACTCCACTGAAAAGGTTACTTTAGTAAATTGATAAGTAAGCGCAATACTATTCTAAGTGCTTGTATATTGTATACGCACTTAGAATAGTATTGCACTCACCCATCGAAATGCTGTATCCGATTCCTTGAAGCATATTTTCCAAATTGTGTTTTACCGCGACATTTTGCTCTGACTCGATATTGCAAACAAAACTTGTCGGAATTCACGTGCAGGATATACTACCATTGTATATCTAGATATACAACTGTGGGAGTTGTATCTTCGATATATACTTTTGAAATACTGATCGCTGATTGGTCAATTCGCTACATGCGTGGTCTAAACCTAGGTTACACTAGTACCAGACTGGGACAACTTACACTCGTCACAACTCGGCCTATTCCATACCTACATCTAACCTCGTCCGTATCAAGGAGATTTCCATTTTGAAATGAGAATCACGTGATTCTATATATAGCGCGCTACTGACAGTCGTTTAGCAACGACATAAACAACCTCGATGAAGTTATTCACATCTGTTTATCTGTCGGTAAAAATTTCAATCGAAATTGATAAACCACGTTAAATAATGAATGTACGAACTGTTTGTCAACTGAACTGAAATATAGTTTCGATAGAAAATTGAAACTCAAGTTTTCTTTTTTAAGAGGAGCCTTACAATTTTCAGAACGGTTAACCGGCGTATTTCCGGGTATGTACCGATCTGGTGCATATCAATCCACCAGTTACAGCCGAGGGATATGATGGCTCCCATCACCCGAGGTATGCCGAATGGGACAACTTAATGCCTTTCCCAATGGCCAGCCCCGCCAGCGAGATTCAAACAACACCATTAACATTGAGAGTCACGGAGCCTCACAGTTACTTTATGCGTGCTTGTGTTAGACTGTGTAATTTATATTCGAGGTTCACCGTTCGCTTCAGATATTTATGCTGGTTTTCATCCCTATATTAAACAAATTTCGAAAATATTTCGGTAAAGAGTAGAAATTGCTTATACCAATCAAGTTTCGACCGGGTTTTGATAATCCAAGTATATACTTGCATTAACTCATTACCAAACGACAATATTTTAGGCTTGTCCAAATCGAAAGCATTTGCAGACGACAAAATAAAAGTGACTGAAAATTTGAAATTTGTTTTGTGAAGGGTAGAAAACATTGTGGGAAAAGGAGAAAATGCTGGTAACCAGCATTTTCTCCCTTTCCCCCAATGTTTTCTAAAGGCTTCTTTCTCAGGGTCGTCAAAAGTAGGGATTGTGTGGTAATGGGTTTAGCGATAGGTTTACCACATAAGCGAGTCGACCATTTTTTTTTTGTTATGGAAAATAAATCATCATGGCTAACTTTTAACTGTTATTACGTTTTTCGCTGCCAACTAAACTAATTCGACAGAGGACAAAATTTTAGACTGGTCTATATTGAAAGCAATTCCAGACAATAAATCAAATTCGGCTCTGGTGATGACGTTTGTCTAAGAGAGGGTTGAAAGAATTGTGGGTTTCCCCTGCATTCCCCCCCCACCCCTCACCCACAATGTTTTCAAATGCTTTCTTTTATAGGTACGTTGAAATCCGGTTCGTTTGGTAAAGGGCTGGTCTTTTATATTACCATTCTCAAACAAATATCAAATTTTTAATATTGATGACACAATCTGGAAAAAAAATTAGAATATGTCTCTAAGGATAGGACAGTGCAGGCGACATGCGGAACAGTTCATCTGTGTAACGTAACTTTATCTTTTTTAGTGTAATTAATAATTCAGAAATTACGAATGAATGTTCCAGTGACAGACTCACAACATAATAGATACAAGCTTGTTGAATTTCATAATTATACCACTGAATTAGGTCAACACTATTGAAATTCATCAGGAAAGCACGGAATGCTGTGGTTGTGCTCACGAACCGTTCTAAATTGCGTTATTACTCTAGTTTTAAATTTAGAAAGTAGCCAATCAGAAATTGGTTACTTTGAAATCTAGACAATTCATGAAAATCAGACTGAGAATTCAATCTCAATGAAGTGTCATGCGGCTGTCGTCAGTATTTCAGTCATAATATGGCAGCAGCTCTCCTGTTCATGTTTTTCCCCGATTTCATAAATACTAGACTTGGCTATGTTGTGTCTTGCGCGAGCACACTCCCATAGAAAGGAAGATGGAAAACCCAAGTCAGAAATACACGGTCTTGCATGCTCATTTTTGTCTGCAGTCTTTGGTATGGACTCCGTAGCTCATTTTGCAGTTGACAATTTACCCCCTAAGTCCTGAAACAAATTTGCTTTTGCCACAATGTTTCGAAAAGTCACCTGCTGTTAGTAAAGGGAATGTTGTTTGCAACAAATAATGAGTTTAAAAGATCTAACTCATAGGAAACAATCAAACTAACGGAATAACTATATAATTCGCAATACCATGAGGCCAACCTCACTCTGTAGGTATTGCAGGTTTGATAAGGAGTGGTGCCCAATGAAATCGGAACGCGTATTCATCAACCATCCTTAATTTCATTCTGAGTCTAATTCTAGATTTCGAAAGTAACGCAACTTCTGATTGGCTAAACCAAGTGGTTTAGCCAATCAGAAGTTGCATTACTTTTAATTTTAAAAACTTCTTTAGAATAAGGCCAAAAATCTTCTAAAGAAATGATTGGTGAGTACAGACCAAGATGACCGATTGATGATTTCGATGGAGCTATCATTTAACTCTTTACCAGACGATAAAAGTTTAGATTCACGCATTATTGAAAGCATAAGCACACGACAGTTCAAGTGTCGCTTGAAGAATGGAACTTGTCTTCAAAAGAGTAGAAAAAATTATTGGAAAAGGGGAAAATGCTGGTAACATAAAGTCGAGATAATTTTGAGCTTCAAGAAAGGAAGGAATGCTATCCCAGTGACTTTCGTTTCGTCCAATCCTCAGAAAGAGTTATTGTCGGGCCGGGGTTTGAACCCGCAACCTCTCGATTATCAATTATGATAATTATCACTGAGCCACCCAGGGCTTGGTGCCGGTCAGTGAGGACTGAAAGAATTCTCTCAAAAATTATTTTTATAACTCTTTACCAGACGACAAAACTCTAGATCCTTTCGCGTTCAAAGCATTAGCAAACGACAAATCAAATATAGTTTAATATTTTGCTCCTTTTCCAACAACGTTTTTGAACCTTTCACAGCCAAAAGCATAATGCTAGCCATATCATCTATATTACCGTCTGCAAATCCTTTCAGTTTGGACGACTTCAAATTTTAGTCGTTTGGCAGAGTTAAATGATTAGATCTGTTTTGAAAGAGTAAAAAACATTCTGCGAAAAGAAGAAAATGCTGGTTACCAGCATTTTCTCCTTTTCCCATAATGTTTTCAAAAATCCTTGATTAGTCACAGGGTCGTTAAAGTACGGGACCTTTCGGTAAGGTTTAAAATCGATGATAAAAAATAGTTGCAATAATGTCTCCGGATCCTATTGTCCGGTACCGTACTATAATTGTTGATCAAATATTTATCCTGGATTTCAACTCTTATCCCTTTTTACTATCCACTCCCGTAATTCTACGACTCTAAAAGAGGCGGCTTTTAAAAACATCGTGGGAAAAGGAGAAAATGCTGGTAACCAGCATTTTTTCCTTTTCCCACAATATTTTCTACCATGTCAGAAACAAATCCAATTATTTAAGTCACAATTGATTTGTCGTCTGTAAAATCTTTCAATAAAGACATGTCTAGAGTTTTGGAGTATGATGAAGGGCTGGCCATAATATTTCGTACAGCGTAGCTCAAGACCAGACTGCAAAGAAAGTACACGTATATGATACACGCAGTCTTATGTTCCGTATCTATAGTGTAATAAATTTGGTCAAAACTGCCTTAAAACTAGAAAACTTGCGTCATGCAATAGACGACTTAGAAGAATATTCTGGCGAAAGGAGAATTCGAGAGAATATTTTCATGTACATTACGATATAAAGCCCGAATTCATGTGGTCCTAAGTCATACTGATTATCCTTCTTTTACGAAAAAATTTACACAAATGTTTTCACGATCGTCGATTGCATTTATCTTTAAGGATAAGGCACCCTATGTGGATTCCTGTAACATCGCCTTTCATCGCCGAAAAACGTACGGATTCGGCTAAGACTCGGGTAATCCCAAATCGATCGGCCGATAGATGCTGGTTCTCCGCATCGATTACGGATTACCCGAGTTTTAGCCGAATTTTACGATGAAGGCGATGTTACACGAATCCCATTAGGGTGCTCTATCCTTAAAAGAGGAGCTAGTGGGATAAAACTTCGTATATTCTAAATTCCTTATTTACTACGCCTTTACAAGACTATTTTTACACTCATCTGCTGCAAATTCGTTTCATACAGATATTGGAACCAGGGTGTCGCTGGTTAGAGTCTCCATTTCGGCCAATTTCTTTGCGAGGATTGTCGATAGTTATCGCGAGAGAATTCGTTCCTCTCTTATCGTTGACCAATGTTATGACGATGATTATGTGGGAAAGCAGCCAGTGGCTTGGGAAGAATATTGTGCTAAGAACTGGTAAAAGGAATCTAAGAAAGTATGGACAGGTCCATTGGCCGCCAAGTCATATATGTGACATAATGTCGAAACGGCGTTAAACTACATACAAACAAACAAACAAACAAAGCAAATTTGTTTCAGGGGATAGCGGGATAAGATTGCAACAATTTGGTGCTCTGTGCTGAATTACAGTATCCATCTGCCTTTATTCAGCATTTTTCCCTTTAATAATCAACACCCTTTCCCCCAGAAAAGCGCTTTTAAAAACATCGCGGGAATAGGAGAAAATGCTGGTAACCAGCATTTTCTCCTTTTCCAACAATGTATTCAACCTTTCTCCAAGATAAATTTCATAATTGAAACACGTTCAATTTGCCGCCTGCAAATGTTATCAATGTGAACAAGTCTACCACATTATTGTCTGAATGAAGAGTTTCAGGCTTTATTGAAATACGACAGTTCCAAATATTTGACTATCCACTCCTTATCGAGCACATCATTCTGTTTACCCAAAACTATTTTCCGAACGACAGAACTTTAGATTCGTCAAAATTTAAGGCACCTTCAGACGACAAATTGAACGTAGCACGAAAGATAGTGTGGCCTTTTGAAACTGTAGAAAACAGTATTGGAAAAAAAGGAAAATGATGGTTACCATATATTCTCCTTTTCCCAGTTTGTGTAAAAATTCCTCTTCTTCATGGTCGCCGAATCTCAGTGTAGCGCAGTCGGTAGCGTACAGGACTTGAGAACAGAGGGTCGCTGGTTCAAATTTCCAGCTCGGCAAATTTCTTTCCGAGGATTGATGATAGTCATAACGACAGGGTTCATTCCTCTCTCAACGCTGATCATTGTTTCGATGATAGTTATTATAGAAAGTCAGCCAGTAGCTTAAGAAGAATATTGTACGAAGCACTGGTCAAAGAAATTCCAGGAAAGCATGGATAGGTGCCGCGTTATAACTGAAATAATGTTGAAAACGGCATTAATCACCATACAAACAAACAAATCCAAACAGAAGCACTGAAGACGCCAATTTTAATCTTGCTCAAATGGTCAAATTTCTCTGTAAAAGGATAGAAAACATTGTGGAAAAGGGAGAAAATGCTGGTTACCAGCATTTTCTCCTTTTCCCACGATGTTTTCAATAGTCCCTCTCTTTAGGGTCGCTGAAACTCGGAACTGATTGGCAATAAAGGCCTTCACTGCGATATCAATTAAAAGACACTTTACAGCCAAAAGTAAAAACTCAAATATTGCGATTTCAAAATCTTAATTACTGGAAAGAATATCGCCGTATCGGACAAGGAGGAGCCAAGATCAGACTGCATGTTCTGTGCAGTCTGATCTTGGTCTACACTGTCCGCAGAACCTCAATGATTCGCGCCTAGGACTCTAAGCATTAACTATTATTTCCCAAAACAAAATTATTTGAAGATGACTGAATAAACACCCTTGTAAAACACAGATAATTGACATCATGATGGTTCAAAGGTTGAATAGATATATAAAGAAACAAGAAATATCTTTAAAAAAGATTGACGGCGTACATTTTCCCGCAAAGAGGCAGGGACGCTTTAAATAAACATTTCTACATTTTTGACCAATCACAGGTTTCTTTTTATTTATTTGTTATCAATACTAAAAAATAAGTCAAAAGCCAGCACATTCAGCTACGCCGAAAAGCTTCTCAATTTGAAGATATTTCACTTTTTTGCACAATACTTTCAAAGGTCGTCTACTTGAAGACTAAACAAATCCTCTGCAGGGGCCACTGTTGAAGTCCATACAGCAACTACATAATTCAATACCCGATTCCGGTTTTTTATGTACTTTCTTTGCTTCTAACATTTTGTTATTAATTTTGTTTGTTTCATTTCACTTTTCAAGTATCTTTTATACATAATTTCTTGATCTTTGTCACCGTGACAGGGTTTTCTTTTTCTGTTTTCTTTTTTTTTTATTGCCCATGAAATTCAATATTTGAGATTATTTGCTGTAGGATTTAGGCAAATGAATTATCTTGTAGAGGTGATACGGAAAGGTGTCATCAAAATAGGGTAGAATTATGAAATGTACTAGTATCCGAGTCATGCTGTGGTAAATGGGGTTCACTGCATCTCCGTGTTGCATTGTACCAAACAAGTCATCACATAATTATGGATCCATTAAGTCCGTTTTGTCTAGTAACCGACTGAATTATGAGGTAAACTTGTCCTTTGAAATGCAGAAAACTGACAAATAACAACAAGTTTCGACCTAGGTCAGCCTCGTTGATTGTCAGATTGTAGCAGCAGCAGTGACTATCAACTATGAGGCTAAACTCGAAATATCAAGTTCAAGAGGGTATCGAAATCTTAGTTCGAATTATCACTGAATTCGTAACAATCGAGAAACTATAGTTTGTGTCGCACTGTGTTGTCCGGCCGGGTAGCTCAGTGGTTAGCGTATCTGTCTCGTGACTTGGTGTTTGAGAGCTCGATACCGGGTTGAGGCAAACTTTCTTTCCGCCGATTTTGCGCCTCTCACCTCTGATGCATGTGAGAAAAGTAGTCAGCGACTTGGAGGGAAAGTCGTGTCAGTACTGGTGTGAGAAAGCCTGGAAACATGCGTAGGTGCAACGATTGTTGTGATATGACCTAAGCTGTTAAAACGAAGTTAAACTCCAATACAGTCCATCAATTTGTCGCATATCTTAGTTCATGTATTTATGGAGTACATAGCATAGTATTTTAGCAAAAAAATGAGAATGTCTGCCATCCTGATTCGTCGAAACACGTTCGTTCCAGTACTAAGATCTAGATCTATTTCAAAATTTCAAATGACTCACTTTTAAATAAGCGATACATCTTGAATTTAAAATTGATTCTAGAATGTTTAACGGATATGGCCGCCTAATAAAATTTGAAACGCTAGATTGATGCGGTCGGTGATCTTTATCAGAAAATATTGCCGATGTATCTCGGTAAAATATCGATATATACACATCATGTGATTCCCAAGTGTCTGGACTTTATGATCCGAATACATTGCGCTATAAACGAGCATGCGCATAGAATCAATAACAAACATTACTCGTACTAAGCTTTCATTAACCTTTTTCGGTGCCATAGGCGAAAGCGGGGTCATTTGCTGACGGAATAGATCAAGATTCGTCGATTTCTAGAGCAGATCATTAAGATACAGTTGAGCCATGCTCTGGCAAAAGGGGGCTTAATGCCTGACCAGTTATACCAAGCAAGTCATCACATGATCATGGATCCACAAAATCCATTTTGTCTTACAAGCGATTGAATCATGAGGTAGAAAGGTCCTTGGACATGCTGAAAATTGGCCAATAACCAAAAGTTTCGGCCCAGGTCAGCCTGCATGGACTGCGCTGGCTGACCTGAGTCGATACTTTTTGCAGATGCATTAAGCCCCCTTTTCACAGAGCATGTCACAGTTGTTTATTAAGCATCAAAAAAACAAACCTGATGTGGCATGACCAATGTATTACAATGATTCTTTGGCTTCATAAGAGTATACCAAACCAGGGTCCGTATTCATCAACTATTCTTAAGAGTATTGTTAGTCTTACTTTCTAACACATCTATCTGATTTGGGCAATCTGGGTACAGAACCGGACTACTTTTCAAAACGACAACCGTTACTTTGAATTTTAAAATAAAATAAACGTTTACACAATAAAACGCTACTGGTGCGATTCATTCAGCTATGATAAGCTAGCGTGTAACCTATGCACCGGCCATTTATTAAAAACGCCCCTACTTGCTTGGGTAATCGCTTCGGTATAAGCCCTACTTTCCCCCTGTATATGAGATGGGTGATGCGTCATAGCCGACAGGTCGAAACTTCGAAGAATACAAGTTGGCTTCTTTAAAAAAGAAGCCAGGATAGGTCAGCATCAATGTTTTCAAATAGTTTTTTGGCTTTTATTTTAATACATATTGGTACATGTGAACAAACAAGTAAAAAAGCCGCTGCGTAGAAACCTCATATGCTTTACATGACGGTCATTTGGCCTTCTTGTCGCGTTTTCAAGTCGCATGATCTTGTCCAGCAGTCTTCTGTCTCTTTTTTAACGAAATTCTTCTTATTTTTTCTTCTGCTTAGATTTATTTGCTTAATGAAAAATTACAATTATTTGAGGGGTCATTTGCAACCATGGCAAATTAATACAACAAATATTTTTCTGAAATTCGTCATATGAAAATAAGCCACGTCTATTTCCTGTTTCGGTTTTTTGATTTCGCTTTATTTACAAAACCATGACGAAACAGACTGTGTATCAGAACAATTTCGCAAGAAAAATGGATTTAGACAGCAAAATCTGTGGCAGTCAGCCTTTTAAACTCATCACTGTTGAAGAGGTTTGATGACTTCTCCAATGACATGCGCAGACAACGGTACGTTCACTGGTTTCTAATTACGCCAGTTCCCGAATCGTCGCATAGCTAACATTGCACAAACGGATATCATGTTAATGTAAACGCAACGTTTACTTTTACTTATAGATATTGTAAAGTACGATATCGTAAATACTTTATAATTTGGTATGAATAACAAACAGCTATTATTATCATGTGAATTTATATATAAGTCCGACATAACCGTGGTACCCGTATTGGCAAAGTTCGCTTAACGTGTATTAAATTAGAAAGTAATGCAACTTCTGATTGGCCAAACCAAATGGTTTAGCCAATCAGAAGTTGTGTTACTTTCAAATATATATATACACACACATATAGGGCTGATATCTGTTAGAATCAAGTAGAAAAGCAACTTCTGATAGAACATTGATTTAAAAAAGAATAGCATACATCTATTTCGTTTAGTCATCTAGATCCACATGCAGCTAAGGTGTAACTTACGGGAGGTTGTAAATTAGCCGTGCTCTTTGAAAAGGTGGTTCAATGCACCTGAAAAAGTATCCACTCAGGTCAGCCTGCGCAGTCCGTACAGGCTGACCTGGGACGAAACTTTTGCTACATGAAGATTGGCTTCATGTCACAGGACTGTAATTCTTCCTAATGAATTCAGCTGGTTGCTACACAAAATGAATTCAATTTATGTGACGACTTGATTGGTATAATGGTTCACTATGATTTATTTAATGTTTTTCGGTATTTTATCGGGAAATAGTGGTGGATTATAAGATTTGATAATTCATGGTTACGACCAGTGAAATTTACCGTAAATGTTTCCGTTACTATTCAGTTAAAGGCGGAAACAGTAGTTCCCATGCGCTAGTTACAGAGGTAAACAGTGCGTGTCATTCAACCAGACGGAAGTATTACGTAATTTACACGCAATTACCCTACATTTCTCGTGCTTTACGTAATTGTAATGTGTTGTAGCGTGAAGGGGTACGCATAGGGGAATTACCGAAAAAAAAAAAAAAACTATACTGGATTTTGATGGAAGCCCCAACGAAAAAAAAAGGTAAGAAACATGAAAAAAAAAAATGTTTTTTTTTTTTTGCGAAAGATCGAAATTTATTTTATCGAGTGAACATCATCGCAGCCAAGAGTGAAAATATTACCGATGATGTTCACTCGATGAAATAAATTACGATCTTTCACCGGGAAAAAAAAACCCCTAGTATCCTCGATGTATTAAGCCCCCTTTTCAAGCCCCTTTTCCCAGTGCGTCGCTCAAATGTTTCCTCTGACATACAATAATCATCAGCTAGTTTCTTAGACAAAGAAAGAAGAGTTTCTGTGTCTCTGTCTGATATTTTGAACTTTGCTTTTCTACAACTACAGCAGTATACCACTGACAAAACTGGATAAAAAAAAAAACTGGCATCTAAAATGTAGAAGCTGACAGTGACTTTATTTGAAAAGCACTTTACATAGGAATAAAAAAAAAACAAAGTATAATATTAATAGCTAAGCTGTTTTCGAAGAAATTGTTGAGGTATTGTCGTAGCTCCGGCGTCATCGTCTTCGTCGTCGTCGTGCAGAAACTTTGACTTGTAATCTCTCTTATTACTGAACATTATTAGTTGTACGGTCAGGTGGCAGGGGGCTTGGAAACTTGTTCACAGCTGTGGCAAATCATGTCGCCCCGAGCCGAAGGCGAGGTGGCGACGTGATTTGCAACAGCCGTAAACAAGTTTCCAAGTCCCATGCCACCTAACCGTACAACGAATTTATTATACTGCAAAGTTTTACCATTCCAATGTGTGTTAAGCGAATTTTACCTGTTTTTTGGTTTCAAAAATTGAGTACTCTCACGAAGTAGAATTTCCCTTCTTAGTGCCCCAATTCAATGAAAACTGACGTCACTTGGAGTTGACGTCACTGAAACCTTGGTAAAACGTGCAGTTTGGTGCATAATCTAGATGTTAATCTTGATCGACGCCGCCATTTTGGATGTGGTGTTGAAAGTGTAGTCATGTATACGGAGCTCCCGAAAGGGAAACTGCTTTTACGTTGGTTTTGCCAGTGTACATGATATATATGTTCGGGGCATATTATCCAATCAGATCACGAGAAATTTCTTTGCAGTATAATAAATCTATTTCGAACTCGTAAAAGTTGTTAAATATCTACAGGTGAACCCATATAAGACATTTTTTCCCTCCAAAGAAGCCCCCTATGACGCCATGGAGTTTGTAAACTACAAATGCTCAAAAATTGGACAAGTCTTAAATTTTGCAATGTGGTAATGCAATAGCACTTAGGCTGCCAAGCGCCACTCAAACATCTTCAGCGGACACTGTAGATCAAGATCAGACTGCACAGAATGTGCAGTCTGATCTTGGATCTACACTGTCCGATAAGGAGATATTTCTGTCCCATAAATACCTATGAAATCGCAAAATTGGGGCTTTATACTATCGGCTTGAACGTTTCATTTAAATTTTTTAGCACTTTAAGGGATAACCGATCGACTGAAAATGCTTTCAATTTGGAAAAGCCTTAAATTTTGTCGTCTGGCAAAGAGTTGATTCTCTAAATTAGAAATCCAATCAGGTCAGCATTATCGAGTACACACAATGACCACATTATGGATGACAATTATCAAAATATATACTAGCTGTCTATTAAAGCTTTATCATCACAATAGCTCAATACGTCAGTCGGGCCTATGTGACCACGTTGGTGATAATTTCAGTCGCACATTAGATCAACAATGATTCAGTACGTCATTGAACAATGTAGAAGTGCCAATAGAAAAATGTACGGCCAATACAAAAATTAGGACACGGCTTTTTAGAAAATGCGAAAACTATTTCATTAATTAACCGATTCTACTCGTAAACTGATACTAACCTTTTTGTTCTGTATTGAACGGCTGATTTTTTTTTCCCGCTTGAAAATTCAAATACATGTTTCCTTAACACAGGATATATCATTATTTCCAAATGATCTTGCCTTTGTTCTTCTTGTTTGTTTGGTGTTTAACGCCTTTGTTTAAAATATTTCAGATTTGTTATGGTGGCAAGTGCACATATCGGGGTGAAAAAAAAGTTACGTTAGCCTTATATATGAGCCATGCTCTGGCAAAAGGGGGCTAAATCTATCTCCGTGGTCCATTTTACAAAGCAATTCACCACATAATTATGGATCTATAATGTCCATTTTGATTCACAACCGACTGAATAATGAGATAAACTCGTCCTTGGACATGCGAAAAATTGATCAATAGCACAAAGTTTCGAAACAGGTCAGCCTGCGCGAACTGCGCAGGCTGACTTGAGTCGACGTTTTTTTGCAGATGTGCATTAAGCCCCCCTTTTTACAGAGCATAAATCTTTTAACAGGCTGAAAGTGCCACTCAGGCCTTTCAGGAATATATCATATAATAATTCTATTTTTGTCTGTTATGACCTTTTCTTTTAATCATGTCATTCTCCATTAAAAGGGTACGCACAGGTACAAGGGCGTATGCCTGAGTGCGCCCTGACATAAATATGCGTTCTTTAATGTCTTATGATATACTTTATGTATATAAATAACAGATAATCATTGTCATCTTCACAATATTTTCCATACGTTTAAATGGTATTATTTAAGTTTAAATGCATTTTAACACCTGCTTTGATTGTCTGGCTGCTACTGGGCCTTTAAGACTGGTTGACGAATATGGACCCAGATAAACTATACTTTTATGGCTATGACAAAGATGCTACTGACTTTGACAAATACTAGAACGAGATGTAATGGGGTTGATAAAACGAGTCCGAAGGACGAGTTTTTTAACCACATCAAACCCCATCCGAGTGCCAGATTTTCAATATCAAACATAACCAGTTCATTATCCTATTTATTATATTCCTAATTCACCCTTTTTGGGTGTGTGAAGTTGGCAGTAAGTTCGATAATCGGAGTTCGATATTCAATATCGAAATGAATATGCGGATGAGTTGAATTTCATGCCGCAGTAAATTCGCTTTTTTTTCAGACTCAAGGGATAGTTACGAAAATTAATGAATCCTGATTTGAATATCGAAATGAATTTCATGCTAGCAGCAGATTCGCGTTTTTTTTTTTTATGTAATGGCATAAGGATGGTGTATGAAATCGAATGTCGATTTGAATATCGAAATGAATATCATGCCAGCAGCTAATTCGCATTTTTTCATGTATGGGCCTAAGTATAGCGTATGAAATCGAATGTCGATTTGAATATCGAAATGAGTATCATGCCAGCAGCAAATTCGCATTTTTTCCTGTATGGGCATAAGGATGGCGTATGAAATCGAATGTAGATTTGAATATCGAAATGAATATCATGCCAGCAGCATATTCACGTTTTTTCCTGTATGGGCATATGGATGGCGTATGAAATCGAATGTCGATTTGAATATCGAAATGAATATCATGCCAGCAGCAGATTCGCGTTTTTTCCTGTATGGGCATAAGGATGGTGTATGAAATCGAATGTCGATTTGAATATCGAAATGAATATCATGCCAGCAGCAGATTCGTGTTTTTTCATCTATGGGCATAAGGGTGGTGTATACATCGAATGTCGATTTGAATATCGAAATGAATTTCATGCTAACTGCAGAGACGCGTTTTTTTTATGTATGGGCCTAAGGATGGTGTATGAAGTCGAATGTCGATTTGAATATCGAAATGAATATCAAACCAGCAGCAGATTCGCGTTGTTTCCTGTATAGGAATATGGATGGTGTATGAAATCGAATGTCGATTTGAATATCGAAATGAATATCATGCCAGCAGCAGATTCGCGTTTTTTTCATGTATGGGCCTAAGGATAGCGTATGAAATCAAATGTCGATTTGAATATCGAAATGAATATCATGCCAGCAGCAAATTCGCATTTTATCATGTATGGGCCTAAGGATGGTGTATGAAATCGAATGTCGATTTGAATATCGAAATGAATATCATGCCAGCAGCAGATTCGCGTTTTTTCCTCTATTGGCATATGGATGGTGTATGAAATCGAATGTCGATTTGAATATCGAAATGAATATCATGCCAGCAGCAGATTCGCGTTTTTTCCTGTATGGCATAAGGATGGCGTATGAAATCGAATGTCAATTTTAATATCGAAATGAATATCATGCCAGCAGCAGATTCACGTTTTTTCATCTATGGGCATAAGGGTGATGTATGACATCGAATGTCGATTTGAATATCGAAATGAATTTCATGCCAGCAGCAGATTCGCGGTTTTTTTTTTTTTTTTTTTATGTATAGGCATAAGGATGGTGTATGAAGTCGAATGTCGATTTGAATATCGAAATGAATATCATTCCAGCAGCAGATTCGCGTTTTTTCCTGTATGGGCATAAGGATGGTGTATGAAATCTAATGTCGATTTGAATATCGAAATGAATTTCATGCTAGCAGCAAATTCGCATTTTTTCCTGTATGGGCATAAGGATGGTGTATGAAATCGAATGTCGATTTGAATATCGAAATGAATATCATGCCAGCAGCAGATTCGTGTTTTTTCATCTATGGGCATAAGGGTGGTGTATACATCGAATGTCGATTTGAATATCGAAATGAATTTCATGCCAGCAGCAGATTCGCGTTTTTTTTTAATGTATGGGCCTAAGGATGGTGTATGAAGTCGAATGTCGATTTGAATATCGAAATGAATATCAAACCAGCAGCAGATTCGCGTTTTTTCCAGTATAGGAATATGGATGGTGTATGAAATCGAATGTCGATTTGAATATCGAAATGAATATCATGCCAGCAGCAGATTCGCGTTTTTTCATGTATGGGCCTAAGGATGGCGTATGAAATCGAATGTCGATTTGAATATCGAAATGAATATCATGCCAGCAGCAAATTCGCATTTTTTCATGTATGGGCCTAAGGATGGCGTATGAAATCGAATGTCGATTTGAATATCGAAATGAATATCATGCCAGCAGCAGATTCGCGTTTTTTCCTGTATAGGCATATGGATTGTGTATGAAATCGAATGTCGATTTGAATATCGAAATGAATATCATGCCAGCAGCAGATTCGTGTTTTTTCCTGTATGGGCATAAGGATGGTGTATGAAATCGAATGTAGATTTGAATATCGAAATGAATTTCATGCCAGCAGCAGATTCGCGTTTTTTCATCTATGGGCATAAGGGTGATCTATGACATCGAATGTCGATTTGAATATCGAAATGAATTTCATGCTAGCAGCAGATTCGCGGTTTTTTTTTTTTTTTTTTTTTTTTATGTATGGGCCTAAGGATGGTGTATGAAGTCGAATGTGGATTTGAATATCGAAATGAATATCATGCCAGCAGCAGATTCGCGTTTTTTCCTGTATAGGCATATGGATGGTGTATGAAATCGAATGTCGATTTGAATATCGAAATGAATTTCATGCTAGCAGCAAATTCGCATTTTTTCGTGTATGGGCATAAGGATGGTGTATGACATCGAATGTCGATTTGAATATCGAAATGAATATCATGCCAGCAGCAGATTCGCGTTTTTTCATCTATGGGCATAAGGGTGGTTTATGACATCGAATGTCGATTTGAATATCATGCCAGCAGCAGATTCGCGTTTTTTCCTCTATGGGCCTAAGGATGGTATATGAAATCGAATATCGATTTGAATATCGAAATGAATATCATGCCAGCAGCAGATTCGTTTTTTTTCATCTATGGGCATAAGGGTGGTGTATGACATCGAATGTCGATTTGAATATCGAAATGAATTTCATGCTAGCAGCAGATTCGCGTTTTTTTTATGTATGGGCCTAAGGATGGTGTATGAAGTCGAATGTCGATTTGAATATCGAAATGAATATCATGCCAGCAGCAGATTCGCGTTTTTTCCTGTATAGGAATATGGATGGTCTATGAAATCGAATGTAGATTTGAATATCGAAATGAATATCATGCCAGCAGCAAATTCGCATTTTTTCATGTATGGGCCTAAGGATGGCGTATGAAATCGAATGTAGATTTGAGTATCGAAATGAATATCATGCCAGCAGCAGATTCGCGTTTTTTCATCTATGGGCATAAGGGTGGTGTATGACATCGAATGTCGATTTGAATATCGAAATGAATATCATGCCAGCAGCAGATTCGCGTTTTTTCCTGTATGGGCATAAGGATGGTATATGAAATCGAATGTCGATTTGAATATCAAAATAAATTGCATGCCTGCAGCAGATTTGGGTTTTTTTTTTTTTTTTTTTTAATGTATGGGCATATGGATGGTGTATGAAATTGAATGTCGATTTGAATATCGAAATGAATTTCATGCCAGCAGCAGATTCACCAATTTTATGTATAGGCATATGGATGGTGTATGAAATCGAATGTCGATTTGAATATCGAAATGAATATCATGCCAGCAGCAAATTCGCGTTTTTTAATGTATGGCATAAGGATGCAGTATGAAACCGAATGTAGATTTGAAAGTCGAAATGAATATCATGCCAGCAGCAGATTCGCCTTTTTTATGTATGAGCATATCGATGATGTATGAAATCGGATGTCAATTCGAATACCGAAATGAATATCATGCAGCAGATTCGCGTATTTTTATGTAGGGGCATACGGAGGATATGTAAAAATTTAATGTCGGTTTGAATATCGAACTGAATTTCATGCTAGCAGCATATTCCCGTATTTTTATGTGTTGGCATTTTGATTCTATATGAAATCAAATGTAGATTTGAAAATCGAACTGAATTTCACGCTAGCAGCAGATTCGCAAGAATGAACAAAATGGAAATAAGGGATGCATAACCTTTTTTGTGTGTGTGTGTGTCAACCTGTAGATTTAAATATAGTTTGACATAGTTTCATTATCATGTCCATTTTATCTCATGTATAATGCATTTATGTTGTCATTTTTTTATGTAGAAATAAAATTATCTTTGTACAGTTTTCATACTAGAACATAGAAAGGAGTGCAACTATGTAAAGGAGCAACGTTATGTCAATGTTTTATGGGTACTGAAAAACCACATGATACAATAAAACACGGTGCAAGGCTGATTGAACTAAAGTAAGATCATTCAGCTACGTCGAAAAAAGAAATTGAGAAAAATAATTTGACTAATTACTTAAAACCCCCAGACTAAATGAGGGTAAGTAAATGTTCTTTTTCACAACCTTTGGACGTCATGCAAAAAATTACAGCATATTTTTGTTATTCTTCATATTCTAAGTGTGTCATGTGAACAGACATTACCTTTACTACTGTAGACTAATTAAGTACAAGTAGTGGTAGTAGTAGTAGTAGTAGTAGTGGTAGTAGTCGAATTCTGTAGTCATCCATCAGTAATATATTCACCCGTTTCCATTTTTAAGAAACTTCATACTATTTGCATAAGGTTGCCTGTTTAAAAATAGCTACTAAGACAAAGGCTTAAAGCAGATAAGTTTTTTTTAACTAACTTTCACTATACATGAGAAGTAAAGTTATATACAAGAAACTGGATTTGATTTGGCAGTGCGGCTACTTAAGAAAAGTCCAAACTGGGTCTTAATTTCTACTCATGTGAGCTAAAAAAAACTCTGTTTGTCATAAAACTGTACGTATAACCGACTCAGGTTTGCTTTCAGAGGGTAGAATCTTTAAGGCACAATAATAACAGATAAGAACTTACCATCACGACGACACTTTTATTTTACAACTTGACTCGTCTTCTAGAATTCTGAAGCAATGAATTACAGGGTACTATTTTCACAACTTGCTGCTTGTTTTTTTCGATCTGCTGCTGACATGAGATTTAAATCGCTGATGAAATCTTTATTCGACTTCATAAACAATTTACATCCTCAAATCGAAAGTTTCGCGAATTAGTTGCCGCCATGAAACTAGTATCACTTGTTGGGTGCAAGACAACTCGCCCCATAAAAAAAATTTGCCCCAAGACAACTCGCCCCTCCTTTAAAAGACAACTCGCCCCAAATTCTGAGACAACTTGCCCTATTTTTATTACTATCAACTGTAGGTAATACCCCCGTCACACCAAACTCGTTCTCACTCCGTTCCGAAATTAGTTGCAAATTGGACTTAAACTGTTTTCGAACGGAGTGAACGTATAAGCAACCTTTCACGATCTGTTTACGAACTTAATGGACGGGTTAGGTGCTTCAGAACTTTGAGCCTGCTCAAATTTTTTGCCGTCCAACCCTTCCTGTAATTAGACGTAGTGACAACTACTTAAAACGACATTGACATACTACAAACGGAACTGCCATACTTCGATCCTGTCGCAGTGTAGTCGGGCATCAAATGGCAGTGCGTTTGCATTTTACCGACAGAAATTACACGTCCTATCCCGACCGCAGCCCGATTTACGATTTTTGTTGACCGGGTTAAGACTTTCTATGAACAGGTTTGGTGAGACAGGGGCTTCAGGCATTATCAGGCAAAATTTACGCGTTCTACCCGCAACCCGTTTTCCGATTATGTCAGAGCGGGGTAAGACGATTTTGTCAAGGAGGGGTAAGGCGTTCTAAGAACTAGTTTGGTGTGACGGGGGCATAAATAAGATAGAGGTCTACAACTGTTATGATTTTTATTCAGTTTTTATATTCAAATGTGTGGTGATTAATGCCATGCCAAATGTGTTTAACGGCGACAATTCACATATTCATGGTTCCTTACTATCTAAAACCTGTCTTTGGATCTGCAGGCAAGCTGTTTCGCCTTCATTTCAACTGAAATCATCGAGAAAGCGCTAGTAAGCCCTTGTAGACTCATGAAACATCGTGGTGAAAAGCATCGTTTTGAGATTGCTCCGTGGGGAGAGGTATACATGTATGTAATTAACCTTTAACCACATAATTCCGAATTTGACGATCCTGAGGGTAGACGGCTTTTGTGGGAAAATGTGAAAATGTTGGTAACCGGGACTTTCTCCTTTTTACCACAATGTTTCTGACCCATTAAAGACAAATTTAATAATTTGAGTTCAAAATCAAATTTTACCGACTTCTGTACAAATACGACTTCTTACGACACTGCAGTTGGTCGCATTTGAAAAATCATGGAAACATGCGCAGTAATTATTTTTTTACAAGTCAGGGCCGTTGTCGGCTTGTTAAAAGTGGTACGGCTATGGAATGCAATGTAATGGAATGCATTTGGCGTTCCCTGACAGCCGAAGGCACAAGTGTGTGTGTGTGGGGGGGGGGGGGGGGGAAAGCAAGACAGAGGATATCCCCTCTAGTGACGGATGTTTCGGGGCCTACCTCTTGAAGACTTTTTATTTTGTTACAGGTCATATTGCAGGATACAGAACGAAACCCACACTGAGTTGAGCCTGTTTCTGTCAGTGTAAAGTACTGCCACACGGGACCTCGATTTAACGTCTCATCCGAAAGACTATTAGTATTTTTAGATAGCCAGCCATGCGGCTCGAACCCATACCCTCAAGTGACCCAAGACTTGATGCTTACACGTCCTACGCTCTACCAGTTGAGCTTTGCCGGCTGGTCAACTCAGAAAGATTGATTGAATTCCGGTTTATTTATTGTCACCACCGGTTTCCCATATAGGCGACGCCCCCTGAAGACTGTTAGTTTTGTTCCGAGGGATAGTGCAACATACAGGTTACAACCACCCTAAGTTACGCCCTGTTCTTTAACGTGCTCGGTTTATGGCACCATCACACGGGAAATCGGTTTAACGTCTCATCCGAAAGACTATTGGTAATTATAGATGGTCAGCCGTGAGGCTTGAACTCTCACCCTATAATAACCATAGACTTGACGTTTACAATTCAGGTATGCTCTAACACCTGAGCAATGCGGGCTGGTCCAATTCAGAAAGGCAGTTTGTCAAAAACTTTATACTTGATCTAGCCGTCGGCATGTTGTTTGATTTCATTTCATAACTAGTTTGTTTGGTGAAATCACTTGTCTAAATATATTCGATTGCATACACCATCTGTATGCCCGCGTTGAAATTTTTGTGTATCATACTGCAGTATGAAATTCACTTTGATATTCAAATCGTTATTCGACTTTATACACCATTTGCATGTATATATGCAAATACAATGTCGTTTGGAAATCTGCTGCTCGCATGAAACTCACGTCAGTATTAGATTGTACACAATTTATACATGAGCATTCATTTATTGATATCCATTATTGTCATTTTTATTGTTTTTCCTCCAAATCGGTGAACATTTTAACAACAGTAATGAAATATATACAACAGAAAAGAAGGGGGAAAAAAAGAAGTATTCAGCAAAAATGGTTAGAATGAGAAACATTGCACAACTAAATTACAACCTGAAAATGGCACTTGCAAAAAATATGAAAATCAAGTTTTGGAACTTTGCAACGATAACAAAATGCAAGGTCAAAAAATAGATCAAACAAAAATATGGAACAAAAGAATAAATGGACAAATGAACAGACGCCTACAATAAATACATTAAGTGAGCAAGTGAATATATATTTATAAAATAAATAATCACTCAATCACTCGATCAATCAATCAATCAATCGAGCGATCGATCAGTCACTACCAATAGAAGTGCTCTAGTTAAAAGATACTACAAAATTTCATATAAGACAGGGTAATATGTTCACAAATTAATGTTGGTTTTTACCGAACTGCTTCTGACATAAGATTCAAATCGATGGTGAAATCTTTATTCGATTTCATATACTGTTTACATGCTGAAATTTAAAGATTTCGTGGATCAGCTGCCGACATAAAACTCGTATAAATTATTAATTCTATATTTGATTTCATAGACCATTTTCATGTCCGCAGAGAAATTATTCCGAACCATATTCTAGTATGACATTCAAAATCGTTATTCGGCGTTAAACCCCATCTATATACACTTTGCCTATGACCATATGGAAATTTCGCAAATTCGTTGTTTGCATAAAATTCATATCTATATTCAAATAGATATTTGATTTCTTATAAGAATTATAAATACGGGTAATTTTTCTGTAAAGAATCTAATTCCGTCATGAAATCATACCAATATTTAGATGTCAATGTTGGTATTTTTGCGAATCGGCTTCTTGCATGAAATTCAGATAGATATTTCAAATGATATTTGATTCCAAATATCATTCATATGTCCATATGGATATTTTTGCAAATCTACAAATATTTCTGCTTCTTCAAAACCTGCTCTCCATTTAAAACGCCATCTTCGTGCCTAAATTAACATTCGATTTCATTCATTATCTACATCCTCATATTGACATTTTTTTGCGATTCTGCTGCAAACAGAAACTTCACTTCGATATTCAAACCTACATTTGATTACATAAACAATCAATATGTCCATATAGATTTTTTTCCAAATCTGCTGCTAGCATGAACTTCACTTCAACATTCAAATCTACATTCGATTTAATAAATCATCTACGGGCCCATGCAGAAATTTTGGCGAATCTGCTGCTAGCATGAAATTCAGTTCGATATTCAAACCTACATTCGATTTCATACATCATCTACAGCCCGTGAAGAAATATTAGCGAATCCGCTACTAGCCTAAGATTCAGTTCGATATTCAACTCTATATTCAATTCCATACAAAATCCCAATGCCCATACAAACATTTAGCGAATCTGCTGCTAGCATGAAATTCAGTTCGATATTGAAATCCACTATGGATTTCATACTGTATCTGCATAACATTTTTTTTTTTTTTTTTTGTATCTGCTGCTAGCATGAAATTCAGTTCCAAATTAAAATCTTAATTCGACTAAATAATCCATCTACATGACCATTTAAAAATTTAACCGAATCTTCTGCTAGCATGAAATTCAAATCCAAAATGAAATCTCAATTCTGATTAATAATCCATCTACATGACCGTATAGAAAGATTACCGTATGAATATCAGTTCAACATTCAAATCTGCATTCAATTGCATACACAGTCTTTATGCCCGTTCAAAAAAATCTAGCGAATTTGCTGCTAGCATGAAATTCAGTTCAACATTCAAATATACATTCGGTTTCATGCATTACTTTCACGCAAGTACAGAAATTTTAGCGCATCTGCTGCTAGCATGAAATTCAGTTCGATTTTCAAATCTACAAACGATTTCATTCATCACTTTCATGCCCCTACAAAGTTTTTTCGAATCTGCTGCTTGCATGAAATTAAGTTCGATATTCAAATCTACATTCTATTTCATGCATCATCTTCATGCGCGTACAGAAATTTTAGCGAATTTGCTGCTAGCGTGAAATTCATTTCGACATTCAAATCGACATTCGATTTCATATACCATCCCTATGCCTATACATAAGAAAATGCGAATCTGCTGCTGGCATGATATTCATTTCGATATTCAAATCGACATTCGATTTCATACACCATCCTTATGCCCATAGATGAAAAAACGCGAATCTGCTGCTGGCATGATATTCATTTCGATATTCAAATCGACATTCGATTTCATACACCATCCTTATGCTCATACATAAAACAACGCGAATTTGCTGCTGGCATGATATTCCTTTCGATATTCAAATCGACATTCGATTTCATACACCATCCATATGCCTATACAGGAAAAAACACGACTCTGCTGCTGGCATGATATTCATTTCGATATTCAAATCGACATTCGATTTCATACACCATTTTTATGCCCATGCAGGAAAAAACGCGAATCTGCTGCTGGCATGAAATTCATTTCGATATTCAAATCGACATTCGATTTCATACACCACCCTTATGCCCATAGATGTAAAAACGCGAATTTGCTGCTGGCATGATATTCATTTTGATATTCAAATCTACATTCGATTTCATACGCTATCCTTATGCCCATACATAAAAAAAAACGCGAATCTGCTGCTGGCATGAAATTCATTTCGATATTCAAATCGACATTCGATTTCATACACCACCCTTATGCCCATAGATGTAAAAACGCGAATTTGCTGCTGGCATGATATTCATTTTGATATTCAAATCTACATTCGATTTCATACGCTATCCTTATGCCCATACATAAAAAAAAACGCGAATCTGCTGCTGGCATGATATTCATTTCGATATTCAAATCGACATTCGACTTCATACACCATCCTTAGGCCCATACATAAAAAAAAAAAAAAAAACGCGAATCTGCTGCTGGCATGAAATTCATTTCGATATTCAAATCGACATTCGATGTCATAGATCACCCTTATGCCCATAGATGAAAAAACGCGAATCTGCTGCTGGCATGAAATTCATTTCGATATTCAAATCGACATTCGATGTCATACATCACCTTTATGCCCATAGATGAAAAAACGCGAATCTGCTGCTGGCATGAATTTCATTTCGATATTCAAATCTACATTCGATTTCATACGCCATCCTTATGCCCATACAGGAAAAAACGCGAATTTGCTGCTGGCATGATATTCATTTCGATATTCAAATCGACATTCGATTTCATACGCCATACTTAGGCCCATACATGAAAAAATGCGAATTTGCTGCTGGCATGATATTCATTTCGATATTCAAATCTACATTCGATTTCATACGCCATCCATATGCCCATACAGAAAAAAACGCGAATCTGCTGCTGGCATGATATTCATTTCGATATTCAAATCTACATTCGATTTCATACACCATCCTTATGCCCATACATGATAAAATGCGAATTTGCTGCTGGCATGATATTCATTTCGATATTCAAATCGACATTCGATTTCATACGCCATCCTTAGGCCCATACATGAAAAAACGCGAATCTGCTGCTGGCATGATATTCATTTCGATATTCAAATCGACATTCGATTTCATACACCATCCTTATGCCCATACAGGAAAAAATGCGAATTTGCTGCTAGCATGATATTCATTTCGATATTCAAATCAACATTGGATTTCATACACCATCCATATGCCTATACAGGAAAAAACGCGAATCTGCTGCTGGCATGATACTCATTTCGATATTCAAATCGACATTCGATGTCATACACCACCCTTATGCCCATAGATGAAAAAACGCGAATCTGCTGCTGGCATGATATTCATTTCGATATTCAAATCGACATTCGATTTCATACACCATCCTTATGCCCATACAGGAAAAAACGCGAATCTGCTGCTGGCATGATATTCATTTCGATATTCAAATCAACATTCGATTTCATACGCCATCCATATGCCCATACAGGAAAAAACGCGAATCTGCTGCTGGCATGATACTCATTTCGATATTCAAATCGACATTCGATGTCATACACCACCCTTATGCCCATAGATGAAAAAACGCGAATCTGCTGCTGGCATGATATTCATTTCGATATTCAAATCGACATTCGATTTCATACACCATCCTTATGCCCATACAGGAAAAAACGCGAATCTGCTGCTGGCATGATATTCATTTCGATATTCAAATCAACATTCGATTTCATACGCCATCCATATGCCCATACAGGAAAAAACGCGAATCTGCTGCTGGCATGATATTCATTTCGATATTCAAATCTACATTCGATTTCATACGCCATCCTTATGCCCATACATGAAAAAATGCGAATCTGCTGCTGGCATGATATTCATTTCGATATTCAAATCGACATTCGATTTCATACGCTATCCTTAGGCCCATACATGAAAAAACGCGAATCTGCTGCTGGCATGATATTCATTTCGATATTCAAATCGACATTCGATTTCATAGACCATCCATATTCCTATACAGGAAAAAACGCGAATCTGCTGCTGGTTTGATATTCATTTCGATATTCAAATCGACATTCGACTTCATACACCATCCTTAGGCCCATACATAAAAAAAACGCGAATCTGCTGCTAGCATGAAATTCATTTCGATATTCAAATCGACATTCGATGTCATATACCACCCTTATGCCCATAGATGAAAAAACACGAATCTGCTGCTGGCATGATATTCATTTCGATATTCAAATCGACATTCGATTTCATACACCATCCTTATGCCCATACAGGAAAAAACGCGAATCTGCTGCTGGCATGATATTCATTTCGATATTCAAATCGACATTCGATTTTATACGCCATCCTTATGCCCATACAGGAAAAAATGCGAATTTGCTGCTGGCATGATATTAATTTCGATATTCAAATCGACATTCGATTTCATACGCTATCCTTAGGCCCATACATGCAAAAAATGCGAATTTGCTGCTGGCATGATATTCATTTCGATATTCAAATCGACATTCGATTTCATACACCATCCTTATGCCATTACATAAAAAAAAAAACGCGAATCTGCTGCTAGCATGAAATTCATTTCGATATTCAAATCAGGATTCATTAATTTTCGTAACTATCCCTTGAGTTTGAAAAAAAAGCGAATTTACTGCGGCATGAAATTCAACTCATCCGCATATTCATTTCGATATTGAATATCGAACTCCGATTATCGAACTTACTGCTAACTTCACACACCCACCCTTTTTTATTCTAATAATTATCAAGAATGGTACAATATGAGCAATATAGGAATAAAGTAGTTCCGGCAAACATTCTAAAACTATATCGTCACTAGTGATGACACCATAATTATCATCACTTGTGGTGTTATGCACTGTGAAATCCCAGTAATTCACTGATAGGAATATGATAAGTTATTGTGCCCTGGGCTGACTAAAAAACTATAGATCCAAATTTGCAACAAAAGGTTGAATTTATTTTTTTTTAATATGAATAATTAAAAAATTTCTCGAGGATTGATGACGGTGTCTGCCACAGTTTCTCTCTTAACACTTTACCAGACGGCAAAAAGGTAGAGCTGTCAAAACTGAAAGCATTTGCAGACGACAATTCGAAAGCTACTCAAATAATACAACCTGTCTTTGATAGGGTTGATTGATTAATTAAAGGGTGTTTTACGCCGCTTTCAACATTATTTCAGTCATGTTACGGCGACAGCTCACGTATTCTTGTATGTTCTGGGTTTGATACGTTCTAGGCTAGGGCTCTGAAGTGTCTTGCCAAAGGACACTCCCACGAAAAACCCAGTGCTATCAGTGAGGCTCGAAACCAGGGCCTACACGTTACAAGTCCTACACTTTACCACTGAGCGACGCAGGACCCCTTGACAGGGTAGAAAACATTGTGGGTAAAGGAGAAAATGCTGGTTACCAGCATTTTCTCCTTTTCCCACAATGTTTTCAAACGGCTTCTTTCTAAGGGTCGTTAAAACTCGGGGCTGTGTTGTAAAGGGTTAACATGGTTGTTTGGCTGTAAGGTAGTACAATGTACTTTGATTGCACACACTATCGGAAACCTTACTATTGATGTCGTGAAAAGGTCATAAATATGACTTTGTGCCAAAAGCGTTACCTCATACCACCTAATTTGACAAGGAATTTGAACACCAAGAAAAAGATGGATATTAGTAGGGCATTATTTAAAACGGTAATATTAGTAACTAATTTTTTTACCACATGAAAAAATTTTGGACCGTCATCTAAATCCAAAGCGTTTGCAGACAACAATTTAAATATGACTAAAAATTTGAAATTTGTTTTTGAAAAAGTAGAAAACATTTTGGGAAAAGGAGAAAATGCTGGTTACCAGCATTTTCTCCTTTTCCCAAATTGTTTTCTAAATGCTTTTTTCTCAGGGTCCTTAAAACCCAGGATTGTGTTGAAAAGAGCTATGTCAAAGGGGAAATTATCTAAAACATCCACGATTCAAGCAGTCTGTAAAATGTTGTGTTGGTCTTCCGGCTTCAGAATTATCGGCTCGAAAACAACTAAAGAAATAGGTAGGTTTGTCACTGTTTGCATTTATGTGTGCTTATGTCCTTGAAATTTGAAAAAAAAAAGGAGAATGTCATGCAATGCTCTGGTCTTCCAACGTGTTTTCTACACTACGCAAAGGATAGAATGTGAACAGTATTGTCTGAATCATTTGTGTCGTTGGTTGACCGTAGCCGAAACAATACGTCAAGGACCTAAATTCAAGCTGATATTGCCATTAGATTAGGAAATTAAAGAGAGTTTTTCCATCTTAAAAGCGTGGATTATTGTCTTTAACTTTTCCATTCGCTACTCTCAAAGAATTGCAAAGAAATAACACAAAACTGAAATAAATAAACAAAGGCTCCGATTATGTGGATGACTCTGAATATGTGGGCATCGATGGATGAGGGCTTCCTTTCAAACAACTAGTTATCGATAACTTACTTATAAGCTCTATTTTCCCTTTAATACCTTTCACTCCAAGAGTATACATGTGTTCGATGGAACGTGACCTAATTTCAAGACAAAATTTGTTTTGTTTTTATGGTGTTTTCAACATTATGTCAGTTATGTTGCAGAAGTTAGGGCACATATCTATAGATGCTTTCTTGGATTTCTTTTAAACAGTAATTCGGACAATATTCTTCCAAGGCCACTAGCTACGATCAGCAATGAGAGCGGAAAGAATCCTGTTCCAATGACTATCATCAATTTAGAAAAGAAACTTGCATAGCTGGGAGATCGAACCAACAACCCTTTGGTTTCAGGTCCTTCACCCTATCGACTGTGCTACTGGGCTCGACACACTTGCAATTTGAATGAATTTCTTAGTTTTTCTCGTAACCGAATTCTTTAGGCCTTGCCGCAGTAAACCACAATGTGTCATGTTTTAAAGGGAGATAATCGCTATCTAGAAATAAAGTCAGGAGGTTATTCTATTCTAAAACATTTGGTTTTCGCAAAAAACAAATTGTGGGTACTCGTTAAAATGCTTCAATAAAAAAATTTAGAAGGAGGACCAACAACACAGATTTTTTAGTGAAGAACTAAAGTAAGAAATATCTTTAACTCTTTACCAAACTACAAAATTCTAGACTTGTCCAATTCGATATCATTTGCAAACGACAAATTAAGTGTGGCACAAAGGTTGAAAATTTTCTTGGAAAGGGTACAAAACATTGTGGGTAAAGGAGAAAATGCTGGTAACCAGCATTTTCTCCTTTTCCAACAATGTTTTCGAATGCTTTCTTTCTAAGGGTCGTTAAAACTTGGGATTGTATAGGAAAGAGTTTAAAAAAAAGAAAGATAGACAGCGTAAAGGGTACCGAAAATAGGCCTGCGTGGGCGCCCAGAATAAACAAGTCTACATTTTTGACCAATCACAAAGTACTATTTATTCATTTGAATATATCAATACCAAAAATTAGGTCAAAAGCCAACGCATACAGCTACGCCGGAAAAAGTTACTCGTTCAAAACGAAAATACTGCGAAAATCTGTATCCGTGTTTGGGTAAGTTAAGGCGAAGGGTTGTTTTTTTCCCCGGTTCCAGTGTAATACAATTAGTTCCGAGTTGAAGTTGTGTTTGAAGGTAAAACATTACAAGTAATATATCAATACCAAGTATATGTTCCCTTTTACTCAACAAGCCTTTGTTTTATTTCGATCCCGAAGAAAAATGCTTTAGAAAACCCCGTTGGAAACGGAGAAAATGCTGGTAACCAGCATTTTCTCCATTTCAAATGATGTTTTCAATCATATCAAAATAAAATTCGCAGAGTTTGAGCTAGATTTAATATGTCGTCTGCAGCTGCTTTCAATTTGGGCAGGTCTAAAAAAGTTGTCGTCTGGTAAAGAGTTAATTGAAGGCGGCAGTGACAAGGATACCACTTTCTGTCTCATTTTCCCTCTCAATCTAATTACAACAACGTACATTTCTCTGTTTGTTGTGCTCCTTTACGGCCGCAAAGACTTGTGGGGAAGAAAAATCCAATGTCACGACTTGCACGCAATCAAATACGATTGTTCTTTTTTGTTTTTCATTCTTCCTGGATAAAAACATGGCGTTTTTTTTTTTAATGTGCGTGGGCCTGCTTGGCGTCACCATTCTATCCCGTTCAAGTTTTTTACACCAAGACAATACAACATCGTTCCGTTTCGTTTTGGGGCTTCCATCCATTCATCATTTTATTTTGTTTAGAACAAAACTTCAGACTGACGCTTTCTTGTAAACCTGATACATTTCAGTCTGTTTTCAGACAGGCCAACGATTCAAACATCACAATCTAGAAATATCTGAACGAAAAGAAAATTCTCCTTTAATTGTTATGGAAACTATTGAAGTAAGAAGAGAAATTGCTTGAGAAATTTCAGTTATATTGAAATTTGCTCGTTGAAAGGGTGTTAAATTTCCCATTATTTTCATAATTTAGTTACGAAATCACGTCCCGCTTTATTATTATTACCGTTTCACATTCAACTTTGTTCAGTTGCATCAAGTGCCGAATGAAGTTTTGTTACATCTTTAACTCTTTCACCGCCAAATGAATAAACTCGACTTCTTCCGACAGCACATCCATTGAAACTTACAAAGATTTTGATTGTATAGGCTTGACTAAACAAGCGGACGGTATAGATCAAAGATCAGACTGCACGTTCTGTGCAGTCTGATCTTGATCTATGCAGTCCGCAAAAAACAACGTTTTCGCCTATGGCGTCGAAAAGGTTAAATATGAGCCAAAAAGGGGGTTAAATGCATCACGTGATGTATTATACCAAGCAAGTCATCACATAATAATAGATCCACTTTGTCTTAAAACCGACTGCATCATGAGGTAGAATGGTTCTTCGACATACAGCAAAAATACATTAAGCAAAAAGTTTCGAACTATGTCAGCCTGCGCGGACTGTGCAAGCCGACATGGTTCGATACTTTTTGCAGATGCTATAAGTCCCCTATACACAGAGCATGGCTCAACTTGATCGAACTTTGTCCCTTTGGTTTCGGGCCTAACTCTTCAAAAGTCCCCCGCCCGGGTGCCTCAGTGGTGAGCGTGTCGGACTCATGACCTGGTGGTTGTGAGTTCGATACCCGGTTGAGGCGAACTTTCTTTCCGGCGTATTTTTGCCTCTCACCTCTGCTGAAGCATGTGAGAAAAGTAGTCGGTGGCTTTGGAAAGAAAGTTGTGTTAGTACTGGTGTGAGAAAGCCAGGAAACACATGTGCGTCACCGACCGCCATGATATGACCTTAGCTGTTAAAGTGGCGTTAAACCCCAATACAACCAACCAACCAACTTCAAAAGTCCATTATTTTTTAAATTATTTTATAATTCGTCTACCTACTATTTTGTTATGCATTCAAGTGATTGATAAAACGCTTAGTTCATGCTTTTCGGTAATTTTAGCGGTAAATAATGGTGGATTATAAAGTTTCATAATTCATGGTTACGACCAGTGAAATTAACCGTAAATATTTCCTTAACTCTTCAACTAAAGGCAGAAACAGTAGTTCCCGCGCACTAGTTACCTAGGTATACAGTGTCATTCATCCAGACGGAAATATGACGTAATTTACGCGCATTTACCCTACATTTCTAGCGCTTTACGTAATATTGTAATGCGATCATATGTGGGGGAGGTACGCTATGGGGAATTACCAAAAACAACTGTACTGGATTTTCATGAAATTCCCAATAAAAAGGGGACGGGAGCATGAAATAAATAGAATATTATTATTTTGTTTTTGGTGAAAGACCGAAATTTATTTCATCTCTTGAACATCAGCGATAATATTTTCATTCGTGGCCGCGCCACTCGTGAAAATATTACCGAAGATGTTAACTCTTTATAACAAATTTCGATCTTGCACAAAAAAAAAGTATCTTCTATTTCAGTACTACAAAAGGCCAACAATAATCCATCTTCTCAAAGATTTTTTCTTGTCTACGTTTGTGTTTGTTTGGGGCTTTACAGCGTGCAAGTTTTCTGTTTTAGCTAGTTTCTTTTGCACTTCATCTACGCTCTATTGTGTTCTGTACTTCACACCGCATTAATCGTTTCTTAGCAGGTCGAGTTCCGTTTTCACGAAAAAATTCAAGTCATTTATTTTGCTAAAAGCCGCTTACGGATTCAGATTATGACTTCAGTTGAGTTCGTTAATTTAGACGCGTTTAACTAAAACTAACAGAATTAAGTTATGTTTTCATTCTGAACTGACGGAACATATCAGACTCAACTCAAACAAAAAAATGGACCGAACTCAGTTAACAGACTTAAGTCCATGTTTTTGCTGAGTTAAGTCCTGAAACGTTGTGTCTACTCAGGATTTGAGAAAGTTACTAAATTCTTTTGATGTTAGTGCGTCTCAAATAACGAACACAACTTATGTCAGAACATGAGTCCCTCCGCAGATTTCAGTACAGTAATATGAATTATGTTGGTAGACCAAGGTCTTGAGGAATAAATGTGAAACCATACTCAAACGCATAGAACCAGAAACCCAATCATGTCTCATATATTGAGCCATGCTCTGGCAAAAGGGGATTTCATACATCTCCATGATACATTATACCAAGCAAGTCTTTCATGATTGTGGATCCGTTAACTCCATTTGTCTAATAACTGACTGATTCCTGGAGGTAGAAAGGTCCTTGGACATACAGAAATTCTGCCAAAAGCAAATAGTTTCGACACATGTCAGCCTGCGCGGAATGCCCAGGCTGACCTGGGTTGATACTTTTTGCAGATGGATTTTATCCCCTATTCACAGAACATAGTTCAATTATACAAAAAGTAAAGACATTATTAAAAATAGGATGGATCTTGTTGAATTACCTACGTACAGATAAATCGTGAAATTCATAGATGTATTTTTTTTTATTTGTTTATTTCTTAAAGAGGGACATTCATATTTTTATAATCTCAACAAATTTCATAAATGATTCAACAATGAGTTAAGACAGGCGACAGCTGGCAGATCTTCAGAAGGAATACTAATGTAAGGTAAAAATATTTTTTCAGAAGTATGTTTGGAATATCATGTGATCTTTATTTTATCGACTAATTGGGATCCCATTTAATACAGTTCAATGACATCACATTTGATATCATAAAAATAAACGAAGTTACCGATTGCAAAGCAACCAATCCGTTATTAGAAAGGCAAATTTGCACATTTATACTGCATGCATCAGTCAAGTATCTTTACGTTTGCACAGAAAAGTATATTACTAGTAAAATTCAATTCGCAGCAAACAAATCTAAAAAGTCCACTTTAAGTTACCCGGTGTTACCATGACGGCACACATAAAAAAATATGATTTTACGTCGTGTTCGTTCTTTTGTAAAACCAGTCATATTTTTCCTCTATCAATTTTCATTGGAAAAAAAGAACTTATTCATAGAACTGACAGATTCTAATGGAAAAACGTAAAGAATTTGACGACTGTGACAATTGTCAAAGTGTCAGAGAAGAGGCTTTGGTTGAGATTGTTGTATAAATAAATCCGCAATAAAACGATTAAAGACAGATAGTATGAAAAATCACAGATACTTTGAAAAAAAGTATCAATGATTGTTAATTTTGTTTCTTGAATGAATAAAGATGGTAATAAAGAAGAAAACGTCTCATATTTTCTAGCGACAAATATCTAATTGAATTCCACCTATGATGTAAGAGAAATATTCTCCATAGCGGAATTATATTGTGTTGGCGGTATTTCGCCTTTCACATCCGGTTTAAGCCATTCAGCGCTGTTGGCAAAAACAGGGGCTTTTGCGGACGGTATAGATCAAGATCAGACTGCACAGAACGTGCAGTCTGATATTGGATCGATACCGTCTGCTTGTTTAGTCAAGTCTATCAGATAAAAATCCTTCAGGGTTTCAAAGGCTTGCATTATAAGCAGTCAAAAGGGGCCGAATTTATATACTTGTCGCTGAATTTCGGTTGAACTGCAACATATTAGAGCCGCGCCCTTTGAAAAGGGGGTTTAAGGCATCATCATAAGTATCGACCAAGGTCAGCCTGCACAGTTTGCGCAGGTTGACCTTTGTCGATACTTTATGCATTTTGGTAAATTTTCTGCATGTCCAAGGACCGCTATACCTCAGGATTCAGTAGACTGTCAGACTGAATGGATCTTACGTATCCCTTATTGTGTTTTGTCTTACTTGATATAATGCATTGTTGAGATGCATGAAGCCCCTCTTTCACAAGGGCATGGCTCATATTTATTGCCCTCACGTGACATGGAAAAGGGTGGGGCCACAAGCCACAAAAACATCAGTAAACAGCCCATCTCATGCATAAGAATATAACAACGCTTACACAGTGGTAATGAACAGGTGCGGAATCATTCTAGAAATGGAGGAGGGAGACTTTGACATGGGTCACAATCATTTGCTATTCATAAAAAATCTGCTTGTCAAAGGACCAGTTTACTTCTTGATTCAGTCGATTACGAGACAAAATGGTTTTTATGGATCCATAATAATATGATGACTTGCTTGGTATAATACCTCACGGAGATACCGAGCCCCTGTAGCTCAGTCGGTAGCGTGCAGGACTTGTGAGCAGGGGGTCTTGGGTTCGATCCCCAGCTCGACCAATTTCTTTCCAAGGATTGATGATAGTCATTGCGACAGGTTTCTTTCCTCTCCCACCACTGACCCACCGCTCCCACCGTTGTTTCGACGATTGTTATGTGGGAAAGCAGCCAGTGGCTTGAAAAGAAAATTGTGCGGAGTACTAGTAAAAGAGACTCCAGGAAAGCATGGATAGGTGCACTGGCCGCCGCGATATAACTGAAACAACGTTAAAAACGGCGTTAAACACCATACAATCAGTCAATTAGAACCCGTCTGTGGGAACATTTGCCGATCCAGTCAGAAATCACGGTATATAAAGTTCAATAATTACACAACTCTGCCCTGGCAAGGAAATTTTTTTTTCTCTATACAGACAACACACGGAAGTCTTCAATAAATCAATATCAGTTCTACAAAATCTCTCCGATCTACAATACCTCACACGTTTCGTTTCGATTTCTCTTCACTTTGAAGAAAAGACGCTTGGATTGATCATCCCAGTGACGGAAAGTTCAAATATACACTGTATTGATTCCTCCCTAACACGTAATCGGCACAGTCTACATGTCACGATTTACTGTTGACTGGTTTACATTTTATTCTCGGTCCGTATGTACCAACGGTTCTGAATTTCATTCTCAGTCTAATTCTAGATTTTAGAAAGTAACACAACTTTGATTGGCTAAGCCATTTGTAACTTGACACAATTTATAGAATTATTTTCCGAAGAAAAAAAAATGTAACACCTCATAGTTTGTACTCTTTAAATATATTGAAGACTCAATAACTAAGGTCCTTATTCACAAACCATTTTTAATTTCGGTCTTAGTCTAATGCTAGATTCTAGAAAGTTACACTACTTTTGATTGGCTAAACCATTTGGTTTAGCCAATCAAAAGTTGCGTTACTTTCAAATTTACAAAATTCTTGAGAATGAGACTGAAAATGTTCTTAAAAGCCATGTGGCAACCAAAAGTAAACAATGCGGGTATTAAAATGCATTTAAATTTATATAATACCATTTTAAAGTATCAAAGTTATTGTGAATATGTGAATCTGTAATTGCACGGTGAGTCCAAGTGTAAGTCAGTGCAAAAAAAAAACTAGGTGAAAAGGTGCCATGTCACTCTATCTTTAGTTTATTTTTTACCTGATTTTAAAATTCATCTTTGGCTACTAGCGACTAACACATGTACCGACCGTACAATAACATTCTCCTATTTATGATAATTTCCATACTTTTAAATGGTATAATGTGAACTTCAGGATAGGGCACCCTCATGGGATTCATGTAACATTCGTGTAACAACGCCTTTCATCGCCAAAATCGCATAGATTCGTCTAAGACTCGGGTAATCCGTAATTGAGGCGGAGACCAGCATCTATCGGCCGATCGATTACGGATTACCCGAGTCTTAGCCGAATCCGTACGTTTTTTTCGACGATGAAAGGCGATGTTACACGTCTCTCATTAGAGTGCCCTATCCTTAAACGCATTTTATCACCAACTTTGTTTACTCTCAGCTACTGTATGCCTTTAAGAATGATTGTTGAATGCGGACCCTGGATGAAAACAATGGTCATTATTTGCTGGGCTTTGATTGCCTCTTACATTGTTCAGTATGACGTGCAGGACTTGACACCAGAAAATCGCTGATTCGAATCCCTAGCTCGGCCAATTTCTTTCCAAGGATTGATGATAGCGTCATTGCAACAGGATTCATGCCTCTCTTACCGCTGATCAGTTTTATCGACGATGAGTATGTGGGAAAGCAGCAAGTAGCTTGGGAAGAATATGTTGCGAAGAAGTGGTAAAGAAACGCCAAGAAAGCACAGGTAGGTGAAACTGGCCACCATACAAACTAAGATTGTCTTAACCAGTTACAAGACGACCAAAGTACTCGTACATTTTGAAAGAAATTTCAAAAAAAAATTTGTTGTACAAAAGAGAAAATGTGGGAAAAGCAGCAAATGCTGGCTACCAGTATTTTCTGCTTTTTTTTTTTTTTCCCACAATTCTTCTAAACGGCCCCGTCCACAGGGTAATTAAAGCTGAGGATTGTACTGTGAAAGGTTTGATCTTTTCTTTCGTCTGGAAAAAAACAGGGAATAAGAACTAGTCTCTCTCAGATATTTTAGGCATCAAACATCTCGTTCGGTATTTATAAGAGAAACATGATATCGTATCAAATCGATTTCCGACTGCTCTTTCATCCTTGCGATCGTTTTTATCTTTTACCGGATAACCCCGAGTTAAAACCACCATTGTAACCCCTAGGGTGCTAAGCGCGACTCAATGACCTTTTGCGGACAGTGTAGATCAAGATCAGACTGCACAGAACGTGCAGTCTGATCTTGGATCTACACAGTCCGATAAAGATATATTTTTCCCCCCCAAAAAAACTTTCTTTGAAATAACAAAATTTGGGTCTTTACCATCGGCTTAAAAATTCATCTTATTTATTGAGCAGGATAAGGGTTAAAGGGTGTTTTTAAACACTGTGGAAAAAGAAGAAAATGCTGGATTACCTGAATTTTCTTCCTTTCCCATAATGTTTTCAAAAGGGAATGACGATATTTTATCGAATCGATTACCGGCTGCTCTTTTATCCTTGCGTTTATTTTTACCCTTTAACCAGACAATCCCAAGTTTATACGATCCTATAAAAGAATGTTTTTAAAACATTGTGGGAAAAGGAGAAACGCTGGTTAACCAGCATTTTCTCCTTCTCCCTCTATGTCTTCCAAACATTGACGACATCTTGTCAAATCGATTTCCAATTGCTTTTTCCTCCTCTCGATCGTTTTCACCTTTTTCTAGACAACCTGAGTTTATACGAGCCTGCTGAAGAAGTCTTTTGAAACATTTTGGGTATAGAAGAAAATGTTAGTTAACCGGTATTTTTCTCCTTTTCTCACACTTTTTCTTTTTTTTTTTCAAAGTTCTGATGTTATCTGATCCGTAGTTATGGACTGCTCCTTTTATCCTTATTTTCGGTCAGGCATTACCACAAGCATATGATTTTTTTCATCAACCACAACACTACTCCTGAAAACTGTAAGATGAGAAATTGCCAAGACAAAAAGAAAAAAGAGAAAAAATCCTCTTGTTGCCACTATGTTTCAAATGTATTGATATGAAAAATCCTAATTTACATTGATTATCTATTTTTTCCGCGGGGGGGTTTAAAAATCGTCTGCTGAAAATTTGTTCTCTTTTTCCAACTTCTTTATAAGGGTCGTGAAATTACGCAAATGGTATGTACAAGGTCCTGTCCTGTTAACTCTTTACTAAACAACAAAATTTTGGACTCGACTGACCAAATTGAAAGCATTTGCAGACGACACTT
Organism: Hippopus hippopus; assembly: GCA_946811185.2. Lineage (NCBI taxonomy): Eukaryota > Metazoa > Mollusca > Bivalvia > Cardiida > Cardiidae > Hippopus > Hippopus hippopus. Next base: position 3,978,046 of record OX328099.1, on the reverse strand, counting down.
TAACTGTTGGTTAAATGGTGATATTTATCCTTTGATAGGGTAGAAATATTGTGGGAAAAGGAGAAAATGCTGATTCCCAGCATTTTCTCCTTTTCCCACAGTGTTTTCAAAAGTCTTTTTCTTCTTTCGTTAAAACTCGGGATTGTGTGGTAAAGGGTTAAATAGTAATTTGAACATATCACGACGATTTGAATATCTTTCGATGTTTCCAGGAATTCGTATTCATCAACAAATCTAAATTTTCAGAGCTGTTTAAAAAATATCGTCGACATCACTGAACTGTAATCCGCTCAGGACTGTTTCAAAAACTCAGCCGAAATTACCTTTGGGTTTGTTTCAGAAACGCAGTCGAAATCGCCTAAAAGCACGGGTACTGTTGCAAAAACGCAGTTGAAATCACCTACAAGCACGGATACTGTTGCAAAAAAGCAGCTGAAACCACCTACAAGCACGGGTACTGTTACAAAAACGAGCTTTGAAATCACCTACAAACACGGGTACTGTTGCAAAAACGCAGTTGAAATCACCTGCAAGCACGGGTACTGTTACAAAAACGAGCTTTGAAATCACCTACAAACACGGGTACTGTTGCAAACACGCAGTTGAAATCACCAGCAAGCACGGGTACTGTTGCAAAAACGCAGTCGAAATCATCTACTAGCACGGATACTGTTGCATAAACGCAGTCGAAATCACCTGCAAAGCACGGGTACTATTGCAAAAACACAGCTGAAATCATCTACAAAGCACGGGTACTGTTGGAAAACGCAGTTGAAATTATCTACAAAGCACGGGTACTATTGCAAAAACGCAGCTAAAACCACAAAAAAGCATCAGGATTGTTTCAAAAAACGCAGTCGAGTTCACCTGCAAGCGAAATTGTTGTTTCAAAAACACAGTTGAAATCATCTGAAAGCATAAATGCTGTTTCGAAAATGGCCTTGGCGCTGTAGATATGAAAAACATCAGTAACCTTTCAAAGACGCAATCGAAATGACAAGCTTCAGTACAAAAATTCAATGGAAATGAATAGCATCACTGATGTTTGTAAAATTACAGTCTAGATGACTTGCATCGATAGTGTTTATAGAACGCTGTTAAAATGACCTCCGTTCGATTTTTTTTTTTGATCCTATTTTTCAAAAATGTTATTAACATTAACTGAATCGATATTGCATTAAAAAGCAGTCAGTACCGATTCAAAAACTTAGTCGAAATAACTTATATTCGTACTTTTTCATAAAAAAAAAAAATAAAATGACTTTCATCTATACGGTTTCACAGTGTAGCCATAATGACTAGAAACATACTGTTTCCAAAAAGCAATCTGAATCAAAACTGTTTGGAAAAAAAAACAGTCAAAATGAGTTGCATCAGCACTGTCTCATATACGCAATCGAAATGACTTGCATCAGCATTGATTAAAAAACGCAATAAAGTGTATGACTCGTGACTTGGAGGCCCCGGGTTCGAGCCGCACTGGATTCACTGGGTTTTTTCGTGGGAGTGTCCTTGGGCAAGACACTTCGGAGCACTAGCCTATGAATATGTGAGCTGTCGCCGTAATATGACTGAAATGATACTGAAAGCGACGAAAAACACCATTGAATTGAATTGAATTGAATTCAAAAACGAAATCGAAATAACTCGCATCAACGTTAATTAAAAAACGCAATCGAAATGACTTGCATAAGTATTGTTTCAAAAGTGCAATACATATGACTTACATAAGCACATTTTCAAAAACGTAGTCGAAAAAACCCTGCATCCGTTTTATTTCAAAACCTAAAATGGGATAATTTTCATTAGTACTGTTTCCAAATCTCAGGACATATAAGTAATGTGATGACATAAGACCAAACAGACCGTGTTGTGTGTCTAACAGCTGATTTACAACCTAATTACAAGTTTCTTCCTGATCCAATGACCTTTGACCTTTGTAAAAAGTTAAAGAGACGATGTAGTACTCGGGTCACAGAAATAAATGGCGCAGACATTATCGATTCGCTCGACAGAGAAAATTTCTGATGATAATTTAGTCTAGTCGCAGATTTAACCCTGTACCAAACAGTCTCGTGTTTTAACGACCTTGAAGAAGCCCTTATGGAAAAAAAATGTGGGAAAAGGAGAAAATGCTGGTTCCCAGCATTTTCTCCTTTTTCCACATTTTTTACCCTTTCAGAGACAAATTTCATGATAAGAGGAACATAAATTTTGTCGTCTGCAACAGGTTTGGAATTGGAGGAGTTTAAAATTTTGTCGTTTGGTAAAGAGTAAGAGATAACACTACTTGGGTTATTTCTAGAGAAGAAAACCACTCAGGACTTAGTATATATGGAATAACTCTTCGGTTGCCGACCAAATGAAATAGACACTGACATGCAAGAAAATGTGGAAACACATCTCTCACATTCAGTTTTGCATGTTTTCTTTTTTTTTTTCGTAATATGTATAAGGAAAGCATAAACCACACATTGTAGATCCAATATCTGAGAAGTTTGCTCTTTGTCCGTTGTATCCACAAAAAGAATTCGCTTGGAAAAGTAATAGAATGCTTATAACTAGCATTTTTTCCTTTTCCACCCTGTTTTAAATATCTTTTTTATCAGGGTGGTCAAAACACTGGATTGTGGGAGAAAGCCAAAGCTCTACTTTAATTCGTTCGACGCTATATATAGAAACTCAACCTATCTTGACGGCATAAACTACAATCCACTGAAACTCGGGCAGATTTTATAGGCATGTCTAGACAAGGGCACAGTATGGATCAAAGACCATACTGCACGTTCTACAGGTTTAGGAGTCTATGGTGCCTACAGCGTTTAACGCTTTCGTCGACAATCTTGTACAAGTGGCCATGAATACGAAATTCCGAATTCGCATTGACTTACATGCATTTTTCAGTGTGCAAGAAAATTAATTACGCTGTTTCAGATCATTAATTTTTGATCATATGGAAAACTATACTGGTAGAAAGCGAGGTTACTGGAGCTATTTACATCAATATGCTATTTGTGTTCGTCGCCTTACATCAAAGTTGTAGCTCTCTCAAACATAGTGGTGTTATTTTTCCCCTAAATTTTGGCGACGTCGCCATTGACGTCAACCAACGAGATTTTTTCGAAAATATTGATCCTTTTTTAAATAACTGTATTTATATAATATTACATATTATCGAGTTTGAAAATACAAATTTCAGGGTCAAATTCATTTTCCTTTATTTTCATATATTAAGTTTCATATCTATACCTCTAGTTTTTAAACCGCAATAAATTAAGGAGTAATGTTGAAAATACATAAAAGTCAATGGGACTTTGGACTTACAGGAAATATTTATGGCCACTTACTGTACAGTGTACATGCCGGTAACTTAGTCTTAGTGCGCATGACTATTAATCCAGGGGTTGTCAGTTCGAATCTAAGCACTATAGATCAGATTTCTAGAACAGATTTTTTCTTGCAGATGCACTGAATCACTATTTCAAAAAAGCATGACTGAAAACACACAAAAGAAAAAGTTTCGACCCAGGTCAGGCTACGCGGACTATGCAGGCTAACATTTGTCGATACTTTTAACAGGTGCATTAAACCACCTTTTTACAGAGCATGGCTAAAATGTAAAATAAAACGGTAACTGTGTTCAAGGTAGGAGCCATAGTGATTTATATGTGAGGCATGTAGGATCTGGTATGAGTTGGTGTTTGAGATATTTTTTTTAAAAGGAATCTACGAAAAATGTTATTAAGCGAGCCTTTGGTGAGCTTAATAACATTTTGTGTGGACGAGTTTGATAAAATTTTACCTCAAAAGCCAACGAATGTCAGATTCTTTTTATCACATAACTGTATCTCAAGCTCATGACGTGTTGATACATAGGCCTACATGTGCATGTGTATTGAAATTTACATAAAACGCATTTGTTTCTTTGACAGGTTTGTACATCACAGACAAAAAATAGTTCCAAAGAAACTTGCACAATATATTGTTTTGTTTTACATCTAAAGATACTTAAATATGCAGCTTTGTCACGATCATCAGTTTTAACAGTCAATTTCACAAAGGAATCTTGCCCGCAATGTTTTGTAGACATAAGGCGTATAATTACGGCGCATCGACCAAATAAGGGACTGTTTTCTTATCTCAAACGTGTGTGAGACAAGAAAATTCGTAATGGCTCTCTTACATTGAAAACAAAGAAAGTTATGTCATAAAACATAATTTGATTAGTATGTAACAGTGCTGATGGGTAAAAGCCGTATTGCATCAACTATTTATTGTGCATAAATTTACTTTCCAATTTTGTCCCTTTTTGGAGCAAAAATAGCAAATGACGTATGTAAGCATAACTCATGGGGTTTCTGTTAGAAACAGCGGCATTCCACGACCTCTCAAAATTTATTTTTAACCCTAAGGCTGCTAAGCGCGCCTCAAAGACCTTTTGTGGACAGTATAGATCGAGATCAGACTGCAAAGAAAGTACAGTCTGACCTCGGATCTACACTGTCCGTTAAAGGCCCAGTAAAGGCCAAAATATCAAAGCAGGTGTCATAAAACATTTAAATTTAAATCATACCATTTAAAAGTATGGAAAATATTGTGGAGATGACAGTCTGTTATCGCGTGGTTGGGCCATGTGTTAGTCGCAAGCAGAAAAAAAGAATTTTGAAATCAGGCAAAAAGTAAACAAAAGACACAGTTACTTGGCAGGTTTTAACCTAGTTTTGAAATTAAATTCTCTGTAAGCGACTAACACTTGGACCAACCTTACAATGACAGATTGTCATCTTTACAATAGTTTCCATACTTTTAAATGGTATGATATAAATTCAAATGCATTTAAACACCCTCTTTGTTTACTTTTGGCCTTCATTGTCACTTTAAGGGAATATCATTCCCCAAAAGTACTTTCTGAAATAGCAATTTTTTTTTTTTTTGTTTTTACTATCGGTTTGAAAGTGTCATTTTACTTATTTAGCAGGATAAGGGTTAAAGTCTTATTCTAAATTACAAAATTACGTTACTCTGAAATTTGGATAAATTCGTGAGAATTAGAATTTCATTTTGAATAGTTGGGGAATGCCGGCCCCTTTAGCTCAAAATTCTTTGTGTACTCTGTGGCGGATATAGAGTTAGGTTTGAAACTTTTCTGTATGAAGTGTCGTATTCCTTAGTCAGCTGTTTGCCTGTATTAGTGTTCTAGCCAATCGATAGGGTCGTATTTGGTCGTGTTGTGTATTGACTATTCAGCTACGCATTTGGCACGACCGTTGGTCGTAAGAAACAATTCAACAGATCCGAATCCACACATTCGATGGAGAGAGATGTAAACAAACATACTGATTATACCAGGAGTTCTTCAACAACATGATTTAGTATTGATCCAAGGTCGAGGTAAATAATACCTTATGGAATCAGCTTGCATTATTCATGGGGTTTTTCTTTGGCAAGTCAATATTGTTATACTTCGTTCTCATGCATTTATTATACTTTGTTAATAATCGCCAGTACCCTATCGTATTAGTGTTACTTACATACATGGCCAACACCATCTGAATTTGATCTTGATTCAAGGACCAACTCCCTATTCAGACCATTTTTAGATTTCCTCTTTTTTTTTTTTTAATATTGAAAACCATTAAAGCCACACATCTAGTAAAAGGACAACTTTGCTAATAGCCAGTAGAGTGGTCTGTACTCTAACAGTGAAAAAGTCAACCCATAAACCCTGCACCAAATAATCCCGAGTTTTTAAAAACCCTGGAGAAGAAGACCGGTAAAAACACAGCAGAAAAAGGAGGCATGCTAATAACCAGCATTTTGTAATTTCCTACAATGTTTTGTATTCTTTCAGAGAAAAAAAATCCATCATTTTACCATATAAATTTCTGCTGCCGGCAACTGCTTGCATTATGGACGAGTCTTCAATTTGGTCATTCTATAAAGAGTTAATAAATACCTACTGCAAAGCCCTAGATTATTTTATTTTTGATATTTATTTATTTATTTATTTATTTAGCAAAGAACAGCAGAGGCCACAATGCAAAAGATATCATTTCTTGTAATATTTTGGTAGTTCTTGTGATAGCCTCGTCAGTTGCGGGCTGAACATATTTTCGGCTTAATCCATATCCTGCCAAACAAGTGAAATGAAACATTCAAGAGCCGATAGTAAAAACCAAAATTTTGCTATTTTAAAGGTACTTATGGGAAAAGATATCTCTTTAACAGACAGTGTAGATCAAGATCAGACTGCACGTTCTGTGCAGTCTGATCTTGATCTACATTGTCTGCAAAAAGGTTCTAGAGTCACGCTTAGCAGCCTAAGAGTTAAGTATGTTATGCGCACGGTTTCCAATGATCAAATGTAACAACATATTTAGAATAGTAGAGCGTATCGATAATGCAACGTCACTAAAAAGATAGGCCTATAGAATGAAGCCAGTGGATTTTATTTGTATTTTTAATTTTTACACTTTTTTATATATTCAATTAACGACGTATATTACAAAAGTTCACGCGCATCCTACTGCGCTTGTGATTTTGTCATGGATAGTGTGGAGAGTGCTCCTATGTATTTTTTGCACATATGGTAATACTGTTGGTGCACTGAAACAAGTAGCACTTTCTTCGGAAGCATTAGTAAAGAGAAAAAAATGGATCTGTGATTTGTCACCGTGGAATAATTAAAATACTGTTTAGACGGCGTTACACACCAAACAAGCTAACAAAGGCAGGAAGAAAAGTTGTGGAAGTATAGCTGTTTCCACTTTGACAATTATAGTTGGAAAAGCAGAAATCGCTCCTAATGAGCAATTTCTCCTTTTCCTACAATGTCTGCTGAGCTTTTATCCTATTTTTTTCCTTGAACAAATTAACGTCCACAGTGATCTTCATCCTTGTTTGTTGACAAAATAAGCACAGATAGGTGCCATTTTTATTTTTTCTTATTGTTTAGAATTATAAATACTAAAAGTGTGGAAATTTTAAGAAAAATCTGTCCGTTAGATAGTATGTATTTATTAATGATTAACTCAAAATTTGGTCAAATTATCTCCCTTTTTAACTCATTGATCTATATATAACATGCATATTTGTACATCTACCCTGATCAAAACCAGACTTTTATATATTTTTTTGTGCAAAACTAAATGGATTTTCATTAAAATGATGTATATTTATATATTCTTGCGGTAATTTTCCTGTTTAACTGACTATTAAAGAAAACTGTGTTAAATCCAATATAGGCTGAATTTTGGAACAGTATATACCCTTTTCAAGGGCAAATTTCTCAGAAATGAGCACAGTGACCTGTATCTTTTTTTACTGTAATCTCCTAGAGACATGATGGGCTTTATATATGTAAAGTTTTAAAAAAAATCTGTCCGTTAGAAAAATTTATGATATACACGATATTTTCAAGACCTTAGTTCCTATCATCGTTCTGCTGGCATAATACAGATATATCATAAAGACTGAACATTCATGCATGAGTAAACAGGTACAGGTATTTGCAAATCCTAAGGCTGCTAAGCGCGACTCCCTGACCTTTAGCGGACAGTGTAGATCAAGATCAGACTGCACAGAACGTGCAGTCTGATCTTGGATCTACACAGTCCGATAAGGTGATATTTTTCCACAAGAAATAAGTTTGAAATAGCATTATAAGGATTTTTACTATCTGCTTGAAAGTTAGATTAATCTTATTAACAGGATGAAAATTAAATTACCTTTATCTATAAGGGATCGAACTTTATTCTACAGCATGGAAAGTTTCAATCAGATATTCTAGGCAACCGAGTGGGCGAATTAATACGGTTTTGCTCTAGATTAAAAATCTCGAATTTCGCGACCTTTCATAGGTGTGTACACTTTACACCCGATCACTGTGGAGCTTAAACCACACGCGAAGACAATTCAACAAAAAAAGTGTATTGAAACATCCTGCCCCAGTAAGCCTATATGTCACCTAAGTGGTAAATTTACATTCTATAGAATATGAGAGGGATACTAGAAGGGTGAAACTTGAATGAATGAATGAATGAATGATTGAGATAGTGAGAGAGTGAGTGAGTGAAAGAGTGAGTGAGTGGGTGGGTGGGTAAGTGGGTGAGTGAATGAAAGAGCGAACGAACGAATGAATGAACGAACGAACAAAAGAACGAACGAATGAATGAATGAATGAATGAATGAATGAAAGAATTTGTTTTTGTTAAATCTGAGACATTCCTTTTGTACATCGTAAGCCAAAGTTAACTTTCCTGAAATAATTTTGCTGGTGACAATAAATCTTGAATTCAAATAATGAAATTTGTCTTTAGAGGAAGTAGAAAACATCATGGGAAAAGGAGAAAATGCTGGTTACCAGCATTTTCTCCTTTTCCCATGGTGTTTTCAAAAGCCTTCCTACTCAGGGTTGTAAAAACAGCAACATTTGGGAAAGGTCTAGAAATCAAGCACGGAACACATGGGAAAGGTCTAAAAATCATCAATAATCGCTTACTAATTTCTTTGCCAAAGTTATCCAATAGTGATGTTTTATTCATGGCGACTGCCATTCGGCCATGATCAGATTATAAGATGACATAAAAGATTTAAACCCATTACCGTGCCACTTATTTCTGAGACATGCCACTAACTAGGGTATGTTAGAAGAAGGGAAAGATCACAGTGACAAGTGCACCTATCTATGATTTCCTTGAGTTTCTTTTACTTCTCTTTCGCTTAACTCTTTACCACACGACAAAAATCTGAGACTTGACCAGAATGAGAGCATTTGCAGACGACAATTTAAATGTGGCTCGCATGGTGAAATTTGTCTTTGATACTGTAGAAAACATTGTGGGAAAAAGAAACCAGCGTTTTCTTCTTTTCCCACAATGTTTTCAAACGCTTCTTTCTCAGGGTCGTTAGAACTCGGAATTGTGTGGTAATCCTCTTTCAAAGCTGCTGGCTGCTTTCCTATATAATAATCCTCGAAATAATTTCGTGAGAAGGGAATGAATCCTGTCACAATGATAATCATCCTTCGAAAGAAGCTGGCCGGGATGGGGATCGAGCCAGCGAACCCTGTTTTTCAAGCCGTGCACATTACCTATTAAGATACCCGGATTGGCATTTTTGGAACGTAGCCTTGTATGAGTATTTAAAGATCTTACAGCTACACAGAGAGAGAGAAAGATAGAGAGAAAAACCGCTATTAAAACTTGAAAGAACGGCCCAGCTGTGGAAACATAGATAAATTTCCAAAATATATGGTGTAAGGGATAGAAACACAAGGTATTTGTCCTCATTTAAAACCGGAAACGACAACCGCGATTGCCTTCAAAACAAGAAATGCATTTTCTATCCGTCGTAATCTGCGCAATCTTGTAGCCATCAGGAGTATCATTTGGCATTAAGATACAAGAATGGCTAAAGTTTCATAAAATAAGGATAAAATGGATTAAAAATTCGGTGAAAACTGCCCGAAAAAAGAGAATACATATGTATCTTTAAGTGGATTCAGGTGGATGGGAGAGGGTTTGAAGACAAGGGTGATTTCTGATGTACTCTTAGCATTCTGAGGTCGATCTGAGGTGATACACTTTAGTAGTCTACTAAAGACCGACCGTTAGTGAAGCATAAACCAACAAATAAAAACTTCACTTGGATGATCTTGTTGTTTAGTTAGAAAGTGGATCATATCAGACATTTAAAGGAAAGACATTTTTATCAACGTAGCTTAATGCGTTGGCTTTTGACCTACTTTTTGGTATTGCTATATAAGAATGAATAAATAGCAATGTGCGATTGGTTAAAAATGTGTACATGTTAATTCTGTGGCCTTTTTGGAGCAGTTGATGGCGTAGTTACTTCCCTTTAAGGTCTTAGACCCCTAAAGGAAAACAGCTATTTCCACTCTAATATTATCCTACAAAATTTGCTATGATTAAAAATGAGTATTATTGTACTACTTTAACCAAGCCACTTTTTCCTTTTTTCTTTCTTAGAATTATCATTTATAAATCTAAAACCACTATATTCTCATTACAAAGGGAGATAATAATTACCTCCCTTTTCAGGAAACTAACAAAAGTATCAACAAATAATTTCAAGATAGACATCAAAGGAATTTCTGGTCGGCTAAGAATGTGCAAAAGTAATAATATCAGTATAAATCCTTATTTATCACCTAACAAGAAATTTCATTCAATGTTGCACTAGAAGCGTTAGGGGTCTAAGACCTTAAATACGATATCTTCATATAGGACAACAATAGAGTGTAAGTTTTTGTATTGCTCTTGTGATCTGTCTAGAGCCTTAATTACTTCAATTATTCCTTTTTACTACTGGCAAACATCACATTTCTAAGAATAATCATTTTTGAGCAGTACTTGTTACTTTGAAAACCTTTGAATCATCTGAGCGAAAATTTAAAAAAAAATCTGTCAGCAGGAACAAAAAATATCGTTAAAAAAGATAGACGGCGAAAGAGATGAACATTGGAACTCTTTTGCGGCTCAATAAGAAGCAAAATACTGCAAAGTAAACTCACGAGCAACTGCCTCTTTTGTTGTTGTTGTTGCTGTTGTTGTTGTTGTTGTTGTTGTTGTTGTTGTTGTTGTTGTTGTTGAAGAGTATGCTAGAGTATGAATCAAGGACCGTGGTATCGATTAGCGGTAGCAAAGTTTGTTGTTTCATAAATGTTCGAGCAAATATGCCAGAAGGGGCCCGCCGAATAAACATGTGCACATTTTTGACCAATTGCAAATTACCATGTATTCATTCTTTATCAGTACCAAAAAGTAGGTCAAACGCCAGCGCATTCAGCTACGCCGAAAAAACTGTGGCACATGTCCTTAAAACTCTGTAAAGAAGGCAGTACTATTGAGTAGTTGACTATGACAAAACTGTATAGATCACAATTGAGAGAGAAAAAATGTCTTTAACTTAATAAGCGAAACCGTCTCCCTACATCTCTAGGGAATTCGTTTGCCATTTCTAGCTTAACTCTTAGGCTGCTAAGTTCTACTCAAGGACCTTTTGCGGACAGTGTAGATCAAGATCAGACTGCACAGAACGTGCAGTCTGATCTTTGATCTACACTGTCCGATAAGGATTATTTTCCCAAAAAAAACACCTTTGAAATTGTAATATTTGGGTTTTTTACTGTTGGCTAGAAAGTTTCATTTAACTTATTTCGTAGGTTAAGGGGTTAAGACATCTTTATGTTCGATGATACAAACTCTCCACGTGGTTACCAGGGAAACGTTAGATGTTTTGACGACCGATTTTTATCAAGATCAGACTTCATGGAACGCGGAGTCTGATCTTGGATCCTCATATCTCTAATGTTGTTGTAAATTATTCCAAGACAGCTGAGAGCTCGAAATTTCCATGCAGATGTCTTTTATAGACTGAATTTGTCGATCGAGCATCTATGTGGGACTCTCAGGGCTATACATGAGGACCTTTCTCCATAAATCTTTAAAAGCCCAGAAGCTGCAAAGAGTAAACATTGAAGGTGTTAAAATGTATTCAAATTTATATCATTCTATCTGAAAATATGGAATTTATCGTGAATAGTTTAGTTCAAAGTTTGGTAAAAGGGGGTTTAATTCATCTCCGTGATGCCTAATACCAGCCAAGTCATCATATGATTCTGGATTCATAAAATCCTTTCGGTATTGCAAATGACTGGATCTAGGTGTAGAATGGTCCTTTGACATGCAGAAAATATACAAATAGCAAAAAGTTTCGACCCATGTCAGCCTGCGCGGACTGCGCAGGCTGACATGGGTCGATACTTTTTGCAAATGCATTAAGTCCCCTTTTCACAAAACATGGCTCGATTAAAAACTAGACATCTTTCGACCGTTGCAGTTACAGTCCACCGAACTCAAAAATATTCTTCTTTTACGTGCTTTACTAAATAAGCTGACGGTATACATCAAATATCAGACTGCACGGAACGCATGTTCCGTGCTGGCTGACCTTCATTTATGCCGTCCGTAAAAGCATACGACCATGTAAATCGCCAATAGGCCTTTAGTGTTAATAATAGAATAAAAAGTAGGCTCAATTTACGAGATCGTTTTATTCCATCCAAGAAAGGCTGCCGGGCTCTAGGACAATAAATAAGAATTGAATAAGCCAATGCTGAATACAGACACGACTACAAAAATCCTACTAATCTCATAATACCACTTTATGACGTCATAGCACGTGTTAATTGATCATTTAGGGCTAGAAGTATTCTTGTAGCCTGTAATATTGATGCGTTTGTCTGTACGAGATCTATATTTCTCTCTCTCTCAAATTTCATCATCGAATTTTAAACCCGTGCAAATATAAAAAAGAAGTTTCTTTTGTATTTTAGTTCGTTTGAAAATCCGCTGGGGATCAAAAGTAAAGAATTTTTGGGTCAAAATGCAGGCAAATTTAAAGGTGCACCAATACTCGTTCAGTTCAGCCATTTTTAGTTTTGGCTTGTATTGGAGTTAAACGCCATTTTAACAACTTAGGTCATATCATGGCGGCCAGTGACGCACCCATGTGTCTCCTGGCTTTCTCACACCAGTACTGACACAATTTTCTTTCCAAAGCTACTGACTACTTTTCTCACATGCATCAGAGGTGAGAGCCGAAAAATCGCCGGAAAGAAAGTTCGCCGCAACCGGGTGTCGAACCTGCAACCTCCAGGTCACGAGTCAGATACGCTAACCACTGAGCTACCCGACCGGGTTCTTAGCCATTTAGAAAGGCTGAAAAAAAAAAAAATGCATCAGCCATTTTTAAACCATTTTATCTTTATTTGATCATTCTTGTATCTTCATACCAAATGTTGCTCCTGGTGGTTGCAAGGTTGCATAGATTATGACAGATATAAAATGCATTTCGTTTTCTGGAGACCATCAAAGAAATCACTGTTGTAACGTTTCCGGTTTTAAACCGAATACTTTCAATATATGTATTTATCCCTTACACCATATATATCGATACTTTATCTATGTTTGCACAGCTGATTTAATTATGAACCATTCTACAGTCTATCATATTTTAACAGTGATTTTTTTTCTCTGGCTTTAAGTATATATCTTTAATTCATATTTTTTTAAAGTATGGATATTATCATTTGTCTAATAATGTGTTTCAGTACAGTCTGTCTTAAGTTCCGATCATTTGAAAAAAAAAAAACTGGTCACACTAGAATTAAAGTTACAAACTTTAATTCTTGTTTTTACTCTTAGGCTGCTAAGCGCGACTCGCTGACCTTTTGCGGACAGTGTAGATCAAGATCAGACTGCACAGAACGTGCAATCTGATCTTGGATCTACACTATCCGATAAGGAGATATCTGCCTTAAAAAAATAACTTTGAAATAGCAATATTTGAGTTTTTATTATAGGCTGGAAAGTTTCATATAATTTATTTAGCAGTATTAAGGTTAAAATTGTCTGCATGTAACTCCTGATTTGGTTAATTTTTCCTGCGAGTGGGCCTTTAAAACCTCTTTGTCTCTCCAGCCCCGGCCGGGCAGCTCTGTGGTTAGCATATCTGACTGGTGACCAGCTGGTGTTGCGGGTTTGATACCCGGTTGAGGCAAACTTTCTTTTCGGCGATTTTTCGCCTCTCACCTCTGATACACGCGAGAAAAGTAGTAGTCAATAACTTCGGCAGAAGGTTTTGTCAGTACTGGTGTGAGAAAACCAGGAAACACATGCATAGGTGCACTGACCGTAGTGGTATGACCTAAAACGCTGTTAAAACGACGTTAAACTCCAATACAAACCAAACAAAAAATTGACTCTCTAAGTCACTTTTAAAAGTGCAGAACAGCCAGGGGACTGTATTAGTTGTACGGTCAGGTGGCAGGGGACTTGGAAACTTGTTCACGGCTTTGGTGAATCATGTCGCCCCGAGCCGAAGACTGCAAAGTTTTACCATTCCAACGTGTGTAAAGCGAAATTTACCTGTTTTTTGGTTTCAAAAATTGAGTACGCTGACGAAGTAGAATTCGGAGTGCCCAAATTCAATGAAAACTGACGTCACTGGGAACTGACGTTGCTGAAACCTTGGTAAAACGTGCAGTTTGGTGCATAATCTTGATGTTAATCTTGATCTACGCCGCCATTTTGGATGTTGTGTTGAAAGTGCAGTCATGTATACGGGGCTTCCGAAAGGGAAACTGCTTCTACGTTGGTTTTGCCAGAGTACATGATATATATGTTCGGGGCATATTATTCAATCAGATCACGAGAAATTTCTTTGCAGTATAATAATATTCCTTGACCATCCTAATTATTATTATCATACTTCACTCCAAGACAAGGAATCTGATTGGCTGAATGTCTCATCCAATCAGAACCCCTGTCTTTGGAATTTAAAATCAAAATTGAATCTAGACATGTTGGTACATACGGCCCCGGATGTTTTGTGTTACTGAGAGTTTGTAGTATTGAATTGCCATGGGCTGGACAAAATTGAATAAACTCACAACGTCACACTGTTTTCGTCCCCCTGGTGTAAAGCACAGACTCATTAATCATACGTTACTACATTGCCTGTATGATCACATTATATCGACCTTTCAGAATTATGTATACGGAAAAGTTGGGACGAAATAGTCTGGTCGTCCGAGGACGAGTAAGCTTGTTCTTATATTCACAACCTCTTGCAATACCTTCTTGTGACCCATAGGCGGGTTTTTATGAAGGAAAAAATCCTGATTTCCCAAAAAATGTCCAGTTTCGTGCTTAAAGTAACAAAAGCTGCTAAAAGTAAACAAAGCGGGTGTTAGAATGCATTTTTGCATTTTAATTTAAATCATACCATTTAAAAGTATGGAATCTTTTGTGAAGATGACAATCTGTTATTGTAGGGTCGGTGCCAGTTCAAAACTAGATAAAAACCTGCCAGGTCACTCTATCTTTTGTTTACTTTTTGCTTGATTTTATTATTAATTTTTCTGCCAGTGACTAACACTTGGACCGAACACACAATAACAGATTTCAATCTTTTCGATATTTTCCATACTTTTAGATGGTATGATTCAAATCTAAATGCATTTTATCACATGCTTTGATTTTTTGACCGCTACTGGGCCTTTAATTATGATAAATTTGGAATTTCATCTTTTTTTTAGGAAAAAAAAACAAACTTTTCCACACAACCAAATTCTAGACTTGTCCATATTGAAAGACTTTTTAGACAAAAAATTAAATGTGGCTCCAATTAGTGGGAATTGACTTTGAAAGGGTAGAAAACATTGTGGGATATGTAGAAAATGCTGGTATCCAGCATTTTCTCTATTTCCCACAATGTTTTCAAAGGCTTTCTTCATCAGAGCCGTAAAAACTCGAGATTGTTTAGTCAACGGTTAAAAATGAAGCCACTGCATAAAAAAAGTTGTCGTAGCATAAATGCGGTATATGCGACAAAACTTAATTTCTGATAAATATGGAATCTTCACAGCATAATTACGCAATATTCTAATCTGTGATAGTGACAGATCACTCGTAAAGCGACCGACTGAAGAAAGAAAAATCATACATAAAGGATCTGACATGAGTTGACATTTGAGATAAAATTTCATGAAACGAGCCTAGAAAAAAATTCCATTAAACCAGCCTTTCTGACATTTAAAAAAAATATCATTTCCTTTTTTCAAATCATTTTTTTTTTTTGTAAATAAAGGCTATCAAAGTCAAAATTAGGTAAAAAATCAAAATCTTTTGTTCCTGTACACCAGGATAGGAGAAATAATAATAATAATAATAATAATGATAATCATCATCATCATCATCATCATCAACACTGTCATTCTTCTTCTTCTTTCTCTTCTTCTTATGCAACTTTTGTTCAGTCTAACCTTATACATGAGCCATGCTCTGTGAAAAGGGGCGTATTGCAGGCTGACATGGGTCGATACTTTTTGCTTTTGTTAAATTTTAAGCATGACAAAGGATCATACTACCTCCAGATTCATTTAGTTGTTAGACAAAATGGATTTTATGAATCTATAATTATGTGATATCTTGCTTGGTACAATACATCGAGGAGATGCATTACGCCCCTTTTTGCCCCTTTACGCCCCGTTCTGTGCAGTCTGATCTAGATCTACACTGTCCGCAAATGGTCAGCGAGTCGCGCTTAGCAGCCTAGGGTTAAATTACTGTTATTGATACAATGTTAAACCGGAACCGGAAGTGAAGGGCGGATTTCGCATACACAGAATGATTTACCGCGAGAAAAAGTAGATACCCCATTATTACCCCCGCGAAATGCAAAAATTGCTGATTCTTATCTTTTTTAATTCCAGTGTTTTAAACAGACAGAGATACAGGAGTCTTGATCTGTGAAAAGGGGATTTAATGCATTTATAACACAAATGACTCAATTAATCCGAAGGAGAGTTGAAAAGGAGTTTATTTGAGTAATCATGAAATTCTTTCTTTAAATGTTAAGAAGATATACTTTGAAAGCTCATTTACTTCTTCTGCATTTTTGGATGACATATTATGGATAAATTTAAAAGCGGTCGGCAGTCTGCAATAATAGGTTTTAAAAATCTGTTTCTTAGGGTACAGTGTTTTGGACATTCTAGTAAAAAATGATACTCGTCTTCAAGTTTATTCGATGGGCCATTTTGGCATTTTCTGAGATATCTATTAATTCCATCGTGTCTACCGCTTTTAAAGGCAAGCTTTTGAAGAAATAATCTAAACTTTCTTAATGCATGTCTGAATTTATTTATCCATTTTTTTTTCCCCTATAAATGTCAAGTTCAAATTCTTGTTTCTATAAACAGTATAGGGACAGTTCTGGAGAGTTATTGATATTAGTAAACCAGGTTTGTTTGTATGTATCTAGAATTCTTATTTTAATTGGTTGTAGATTGATATTCAAATTGTCTTGGTTGATCCAAATATTTGCGAGACCAAGTTCTTCGAGCATTAATACTAATTTACTGGTCCAATTTTTGTTTGCATTACGCGTGTTTTCTCTATTTTTCATTCCATAGATAGGTGAAAAGGAACACAAATTACGTGAAGCTCCTAATATTCTGACAATAAACAATAATAGTTTCATAACTCTATAGTCGTATAATAAAATAGGGCCAATGGCAGTCAAATTCCTCAGACCTATTTGCCCAAGTACATCTAAATTAAATCTTTCCAAATTAACTAATTTTAGACTCTTCCAAACTGAGAGCATCTGCAGGCAACAAATTTAAAGATAGTACTCATAAACTCGGGTTTTTTGACGGGTTAGAAAACATTGTTGGAAAAGTAGTAAATAGTGGTTACCAGCATTTTCTCCTTTTCCCACAAAGTTTTCAGAAGGCCTCTTCTTCAGGGTCGTGAAAACATGAGATTGTATGGGAAAGGGTTAAAATAATACCTATAGTAGATGACTTCGAAAACATCGCTTTAAACCCTGTATTATATACAGGCATGAATTGAATCCTTCGCCACAAAACCCCGGGTTTTAAGGGCCCTGATGAATAAAAAAAAAGGCTTTTGAAACCATTGTAAGAAAAGGAGAATATACTGGTATCCAGCATTTGCTCTTCTGCTGGTATCCAACATTTTTTCCTCTGTTGGTATCCAGCATTTCTCCTCTGCTGGTATCCAGCATTTTCTCCTCTGCTGGTATCCAGTATTTTCTCCTCTGCTGGTATTCAGCATTTTCTCCTCTGCTGGTATCCAGTATTTTGTCATCTACCAACAATGGCTTCCATTCTTTTAGAGATG
The DNA here is from genome assembly GCA_946811185.2 of Hippopus hippopus. Lineage (NCBI taxonomy): Eukaryota > Metazoa > Mollusca > Bivalvia > Cardiida > Cardiidae > Hippopus > Hippopus hippopus. The sequence continues at coordinate 3,960,311 of OX328099.1, read as the reverse complement.
AATAACATATTTTGAGCTACATTAAAATTATTGGTAGATGCAAACGCCTTTCTATTTGGACGAGTCTAAAATTTTGACAACTGGTTAAAACTTAAAATTTTTACAGTAAGCAAATAAATAACTTTTAGCCACTACCAACAGTACAGTAATTGGTAACTTGGCGATAAATATTTCCCATGCCATGAATGTTAGAAACAACTTCATAGGTACAGTGTAAGGGACTGATCACATTTATCTTTCAAAAACCTAGGTTATAGAAAAAAGGATAAACAACTTACGGCAACCCTGTCTTTGGACATATACAGAACTTCATCGATGAACAAACACAGGCTTTTTATTATCGAAACCATGTCATATATCAGCAGCACATGTATAATGTTCAAATTGTTTCATTTATTGATGTAATTGTTGAATATTAAATGTTTTAACTACCTTGTGCAATGTATGACTATATAAATGTATTTTTATATGATGTATATGGGCGGGAGGCTTTGATATCGTAGGAATAAACTATGGAAACTACATGTAGTTTCATCACTAAACTGTCCTAACATGAAAAGAGGTCAAAGATGGTCGAATTCATTATACATGTTTGCCCCGGTGCAACTGAATCTATATTAAACCATTACTAAATGAGCTGGTGATTTGAAGAACTTGATACAGATGGCGTTTGAAAACATTTTAGGATAATGAGATAATGATGGTATTTAGCATTTTCTCCTTTTTCAAAAAATGTTCTCTGCCTTTCCGAAGACATATTTCATCATGTGAGTCACATTCATCTATGCATGTGCAAATACAGTATACATTCAATTTGTAAAACTTGTTTAAAATTTTGTCGTGAATACGGGTAACCAGCATTTTCTCCTTTTCCCACATTTTTTGCCATTCTCAAGAATAAAGTTCGATATTTGAGTCAAATTTATGTTGTCGTCTGCAAATGCTTTCAATTTGGCCAAGTCTAAAATGTTGTCGTCTGGTTAACACTTAATTAGCTATCTCCTGCAGACGACTTTGAGAAAAATTCTTGTTTACCCTTTACCAAACAATCTCGAGTGTTAAGGCCCTGGGATAGGAGGTTTTTCAACTACATGTATTTTATAAGACGACAAAAATGTAGATTTGTCCAAATTGGAAGCACTTGCAGACGACAACTCATATGTGGCTCAAATGATGGAATTTGTCTTTGATAGGGAAGAAAACATTGTGGGAAAAGGAGAAAATGCTGGTTACCAGCATTTTCTCTTTTTCCTACAACGTTTTCAAAAGGCTTCTTCCTCAGTGTCGTTAAAACTCGGGATGTTGTGGTAAAGAGTTAAGAACTGTTGGAATAGGAGAAAATACCGGTCATCAGCAATTATTTCCTTGCGAACAATGTTTGCAACTTGTTGAAAAATATATCAGATGAAACACAATTGTATACAAGTAACTTAGAAGTGGGGTCACTGTTGACCTTGAAAGCTCCATTTACTAACACAGGAAAACACTTACAAAGTAAGAAATTCAGAAAAAAAAAAACCATTCAAGTACTCAATATGTCCGCCTCTTCTGACTACAGTTGCCGCTCTGCGAAATTCACGTGGTGGAAACTCAAACGAAGGCACAGGAAATCAACTTAGAGGAAAGTTAGAGGAAATAAAAGAAATGAACGGAACATGGGAATCAAAGTACTAAAGTACTTCGTAAATACAACTTTGCCACATTTTATTTGTCGTCTGAATGCAATCACAGCTCTGAAAAATGCTCATAGGGGAACGCAAAAGAAGGCAAAGGAAATCAATTTTAAGGAATTAAAAGAAATGAACGGAACATGGAAACGGAAATACAACTTTGCCACATTTTTATTTTTTTGTAGTTTACGAATAAAATTTCCGCTCGGAGAAATTCACGTAAGCGGAACTAAAAAGAAGGCAAAGGCTCAACTTAAAGTAATTAAAAGAAATGAAAGAAACATGGGAATCAAAGTACTGAAGTGCTTCGTAAATAAAACCTTGCCACTCCTTTTATGTAGTCTACAAGACTTTCCAGTATAATTATACAAGTCTGAAATTTCGTTGTTATAGGTATAGAAGAAAGTTGAGAAACGTCTTACCTTAACGCCCGTAACTCCGTGGGTGGCTAGCTCAACCCTCGCAAAATTGCCCTTCCCCAGGGTGAGGCCGTTCATGACGTAACGACCTATACATTGTATCTTTTTCCCCATGATCTCCGCATTACACTTTGAGATAGGCTCCACGGTTGTTGCACGTGCACAATTCTCCTCTCATTTCGAATAAAAAATAATTTGATCTCCTCCCCCTACCTTCACTCCTCTCTCCTTTCCTCTCTTCCCAGAGAGAAACACGAAAACCTACGAATCACTGTTTGGTATTAGTTCAGTTATATATTCCGAGTGTTTCCGCGCTGTATTTGACATAACATTCCTCTGTATAATACTGGTAGTGTTCCGACTACACACAGACACAAATATGGCTGTCTGGTGCAGCTAAAACAAAATAAAATAAGTCCTCACTCAGCCTAAACCAGTCACACGTCGATGTTATCATACCGACAGCACATTTCCCTTATCAAGGCATCGACCCAGATTACATTTTTTCTGTATTCCTTTTTTTCTGCAAGATTTCATGCACAGAAAAAACAAATCAAGAGGATATCATTTCACTTTTGGCATTTCCCTATAAAAACCAATACTATGCCTGTATTTCCATATCAAACGCCTAAATCGGATGAAATTTCCGAACGACAAGTCTCAGACAACTTTAAAGGCAGGTTGTCTAACAAAAATGATCTCCTGGAATTAATTTAGTTGAAAATTGAGCCCGAAGCCTTTCAAATGAGCACATAGCAGTATAGATTCCAGTAAAGTGAATGATGGAATACAATGGCAAGTTGTCTGTACACAATTCACCAGCACATGCCTTCGGATGCTGTGAAGGGATCAATATTCTAATGTATGAAAATGTATTGACTTCGCCGCCATGTTTGTACGTCACAAGAATCGCAGATGTATGCTATTCTTTCTGATGCCTCTAGATATACACAAATATCACAAATAAGCCATACGTATCATCCAATAAACCCGGTCACGTGACACCCGTGTCATGAAATTTTCATAAAATTAATTATGACAATATATCACGTGGTTGTTTCCTTAGCGACACAGCATCTGCCTTGCTGATATCGGATTTTTCTCCGTTTGCCAGTAAACATTTTGAGGGACAGATAACCGAGTATTCCGATTGCAGAGGCTTCCAGACGATAGTTTTTATTCTGGCATCATATTACAATATCTAAAAGTCTGATTCAATCTTTACCAAACGTCAAAATTTTGAATTCAACCAAATTGAAGGCATTTACAGACGAAACATTAAGTGTAGCTCAAAAGATGATTTCTGTCTTTGAAAGGGTAGAAAACATTGTGGGAAAAGGGAAAAATGCTGGTTTGCCAGCATTTTTTCCTTTTCCCACAATGTTTTCAAAAGGCATTCTTTCTCAGGGTCGTTAAAACAAGGGATTGTGCAGTACAGAATAAAAGCAATTATCATAAAAGTACGTGTTTTGACATCCTTGCAGTAGAGAAGGTTTGGAAATTATTGTTTCAAAAAAATAGCGCATTTTCACAAGCCATAGCCCCTTTGATTTCGGTCTAGTTGAAAAAAAAAATTCTCCATTTGAGTCGCTTCTCCTAGTTAGTGGCCTGTCTAAAAACAAACCGCCATGTGTTAACCGAACTCCTTCGGGGAGGTCACGTGATCGGCCAGTGAACACTCTTATTTTTTAGCTCCGATTTAAATCGTGATTAATAAGTATCTTGTTTAAATTGGGAGTTTTTCCTTTAACAGCATTTCTCCTTTTGCCACGATGTTTTCTTCCCTTTCTAGACAAATTTCAATTTTTGAGCCAGATTTATGTTGTCGTCTGCGAATGCTTTCTATTTGGGCAAGTCTAAAATTTTGTTATTTGGTAAAGAATTAAGAGAGGACGCCACTTAGACCGGTTTTACTGCACAGCCTGTTTGGAAAATTTGTTAAACACTTTTACGACCAAAGTTTGGACTAGTCCAGTTTAAAAACATTTCCAGACAACAAATAAAATAGTGACTCATATGATTGGATTTGCCTTCGAATAGATGTAAAACATCGTGGAGAAAGGTTAATATACAAACTAAAACAAAGGCGAACCTTTCCAACCAATAGAGATAAACAGTGAGATATTTATTATTCTAACATGACACGCGAATTCGGCTCTATAAACACAATGCAAGGAAAGCGTGGTAAAATCTGCGACATTCCATGCAGAGTGACGTCATTCTGTATAAAGTAAGTTCAATAGAACATTGTCTTCATCCGCGTTTTTACTTTAAGGATAAACTTGTTTTCCTTTCATAAAGAATTGGTCATGTTAGAATCGAAATAATCTTCTTTCTATCGTGGTTTATTGTTCAATAAACCACGTTGTGAGTTATGAGGCGCAATTAATAAACCACTCGGGCTATCGCCCTCGTGGATTATTTATTGTGCCTCATAACTCACAACTGTGGTTTATTGAACGATAAACCACGATAGAAAGAAGACTATTTATTAATTCGACAAATGAGATCAAGATACCCAACTGATTGTCCCTTTCACAGACAACTAGAATTGTAGACTTGTCTACTTTTATATACACATGTATTTGCAAATGAAAAAGTAAATAAATGTGGCTCGAATAATGATATTTCTCTTTGAAATATTAGAAAAGTTTGTTGGAAAACGAGAAAATGATCATTATCAACATTACAAGAGTCGATAAACGCGGAGTTTCATTATCACCTAATGCAGAGAAGGCAACATAATGCATTGACAATATCTCAGTAGAAATTAATATGTCAGTGAAAATATCTCAATCGAAACTATCACAGTGAAAATCATCTCAATGGAAACTCTCAAAGAGGTTATTATCTCAGTGAAAACTATCTCTGTAGATATTATCTCAGTGGAAGCTGTCTCAATGGTAACTATCTCTGTGAATATTATCTCACCGTGGAACCTATCTATGTGGAAACTCTCAATGGATATTATCTCTGTGGAAACATTCTCAGTGGAAATCATCTCAGCGGATATTATCTCAGTGGATTTTGTCTCACACTGGAAACTACATAAATAGAAACTATATCAGTGGATATTATCTCAGTTGAAACAGTATCAGTGGAAATTATCTCAGTGGATTTTATCTCACACTGGAAACTGCATAAATAGAAACTATCTTAGCGGATATTACCTCAGGTGATAAATTCTCAGTGGAAATTATCTCAGTTCATGGCCACATTGCCACAACAAAATTTTAAACTTGTCCAAATTGAAAGCATTTTCAGACGGCAAATTACATGTAAATCAAATGATTGAATTTGTCTCGGAAATGTTAGAAAATATTGTTGAAAATGGAGAAAATGCCGATTGCCAGCATTTTCTCCTTTTCCCACATTGTTTCCGAAAGCTTTCTTTATGAGGGTCCTTCAAAGTCGGAATTATCTGGTAAAGGGTTAAATCATTGTGGAAAATAAAAAGAAAAAGAAACGTGACGAGGACCAAGTGTATATATAGTAAATTTCGATATTTACACCTAGACGTAGTTTTCTTTTTTTTCACGGTAAAATACTTTCATAATGCTCAAATTTCATGTATTATTTGAATAGAATTTGAGAAAATGATAAGATAAAAAGAAAACAACAACATGGAAGATGATATTAAGTAGTAGTAATAGTAATAATAATAATGATTCGATTTATAATCCATTTATTACTTAATAATTGATGTAAGATTGTGTTGAAAAGAAACCAGATTGCTTGTCTTTAATTCAATTTCCGTTTCCAACGTAACGAAGACAGATTCTGAGCTCCTGTGCGAGTACAAGTCGCGGAACTAAGACAGAACTAGACAGTAAAAGTATTAAATTAATCATTTTGGCTTCTCAGGCTTTATTCACTTCTCCGACTTCCGGTTATTGCCAAATTCGTGACGGTAAAATTGTGACCGACAACTATATTGACTGGAAGTGACGAGTCAAATTCGAATTCGAATCTATCCGAAAGGCGAACAACACACAAACCAGTCACCAATTTTAACCCATAATCTGTTTAATAATGCATCTGTGATGCATTATACCAAGCAAGTCTTCACATAATTATAGATCCATAAAATCCATTTTGTCCGACAGCAGGCTGAATCCTCAGGTAGAATGGTGTTTGGACCTGCAAAAAACTGACAAATAACAAAAAGTATCGACTCAGGTCAGACTGCGCGGACTGCGCAGGCTGACCTGGGTCGATACTTTTTGCAGATGCACCTAACCCCCTTTTCACAGAGCAAGGCTCATAAACATGTAGTGCTTCACTTTTGACTTGGACACAACCACGGGTAGGAAACTTTATAAGCGGAGCCAATGGCTCTGATACGAAAATGTTGTGTTGGTCTTCCGGCTCCGAAAATATCGGCTCAAAAAAACGTTAGAAACAGGCAAGCTTGTCGTTCTTTGTATTGATATGTTCTTAAATCTCTACAATTCCAACAAAAGGAGAATGCCATGCAATGCTCTGGTCTTTCAATGTGTTTTCTACACTACGGAAAGTTACAGCAAATGTACAGTATCGTATGAATCATCTGCGCCATGGAATGACCGTAGCCGTAGCATATTAGGTCAAGGATCTAATTTCAGGCTGATATTGCCAGCAAATTAGAGAGAATTATGCTGTCCTAAAAGCGTAGATTTTTGTCTTCAATATTTCCGTTCGCTGCTGGCAAAAAAATGAAAATAAATAAGATAAAAAAAATTGACATTAATAAACAAAGGCTCCGATTTTGTGGACTGACTCTGAATATGTCGGTCAGCACCGGTGGATAAGGGCTTTCTTTCAAACAATTAGTTGTCGGTCACTTACTTAAGACATAAGCTCTGTTTGTTATCCCGTTAATACCCTTCATTTCAAAAAGTTAAAGTATACATTTGTTCGATAAAACGTGGCCGAATTCTGAAAATACAGAAGACTGATTTTGTCACAATTAAAAATTGCTGTCTAACATTAGCCTATCTCAATTTTGAAAATACTGTTTTGATTGGCCTCATTCATTCATTCATTCATTCATTCATTCATGCACTTTTGTTTCCCTTTTCCTTTCTTTCAATCAATTATCACTTAGCAGTCGTGTAAGTAAAATAACAAAAACATGTGGGAAAAAGTGAGCCTCCATTGGATCTTACATACAAAGGATCGATTTGAAAGAGCTCTAATACCAAATGAATGAACGAACGAAAAAATCATATCAATAAATTTTGAACACCAGAAACTGAATTAAGCAACAACAAGCGGGCATCAAAATGCAAGTTCCTACCTGTTACCTTTTGCTATGCTCTTTGCAAAGAAGACTTACTATTTCTACGTTTCCGTTTTATTAAATATATTTGCTACTACGGATAAAGACAACCTGAAGTAAATGAAATATTTATTACTCTAAAATAATGCTGAAGCACCGATGAACCTCTGTCTCATTTTCAAATTGGACAAACCATAGGTAAGTTATGTAAATTGTGAATAAAGCCTGCATATCTAGTAAACATGTAGGCCTTGCAGATGGCAAAAAGTTGAGCTCAATAAAATGTGTGCGCCTTTACTTTGACCAATGCCCCCCCCTTCCCTTCCCCGATCCCCGCCCAGAGAAAGGGAGGAGGGGAGGAAGAGAGAGAGAGAGAGAGAGAGAGAGGGGGGGGAGGCAGGCAGGGAGAGAGAGAGAGAGAGAGAGAGAGAGAGACAGACAGACAGAGAGACAGAGAGAGAGAGAGGAAAACTGCTCTTTCCTACAACTTTCCTTACTTGAAATACTTTATTTTTTCACATACGCATTGTTCCTTAACCAACAAATTATCTGGCCCTTCCATGACGAATTTCACGATTGAATCAGCATTTAGTTTTGGTAAATAGTATGATAGTAGTGTCTTAAGTGCCTAGCAATATTGAATGTTAGACTGTAAAACTAGCGAAACATACGAGTAGTCACAGCAGAGTTTAATAATGTTTGATAGCAGACTTGAGTCATAGCCCTTGTAAAATAATGCTAAAATAGCAGGCATGAAACATAGCTGTTGTTAAACTTTTTAAATCTTTATTACACGACAAAAATGTAGACTTGTCCAAACTGAAAATATTTGCAACTTATACTAATCTCTCTCGATTCTGCTTCCTGGAATTTACACTAATACTCGCACCGAATGTGTGGGCCAACGAACAGTCTTAAAGTTGACACCAGTTTCTGGGAACCCAACTCGGGACCTTGTGGTTGCTTGGCCGACCCTCTACCACACGACCACGGACAGTTGATCTTTAGCTCAAGCTATAAAATGAAATAACAAGTTTCAAGTTTTCAAGTTATATTTATTTGGAAATCCAGAAGGTCTCAGACCCGAGTGGCAATATACATACAACTTGAAACTCCGATCAAATAACAGACACCAGAAGGTACCACGTGATGACGCTACAGCCATGTGACAATGCGAAAAGTGGTTATTAACTGGAAATTTCGTACAAAAAGCAACTCTGAATAGAAGAAAAGCACTTAATCATAACATAATAACAAGAAATGAAAACACCCGTTTATTATATAAGCCTATTGCTGAAAAGGCGCTTCTCTTTGTTGTTTTCGTGGTTTTTTTTTTTCTGTTCCGTATAATTTTCTTTTTGTCGTAAAAAGGTTTTTATCAGAAGAAAATTATGCGTTGATAAGTTGAAATAAAGAATATTTATCAACTGAATATCACATTTTGCTTTTTTGCAAAATTTTCCCGAAACGAAAGGAAAGCAGGGAATATGTAAACATATAATACAATCATCCAATTTAGATTTTGAATGATAATTAGAACAGTTTGTATAACTGGCCTGCAACACGCGAAAAGGGACAGTAAGAATCTGCGTAAAGTGTTGTCTCGGATCAGCCTGCAGAAAATTACATAAAAACGAAAAGTGTCGTTTCGGTTAAGTCAGAGCGGAGTGTCCAGGCTGATCCGGGACTACACTTTACGCAAATGTTCGAATGCCCCTTTTCGCGTGATGCATGCCATATACCGACCATTGACCAAAGGCCCGATTTTTGACAAACTTCGTCCCCTAAAACCGAATAAATATACTTTTGAAAGTATAGAAAACATGGTAAACAGCTACATTTTATTTCAAGCTTTTCGGTAGTTTATCGAGAAATAATGGCGGATTATGGTTTGATATTTCATAGTTACGTCCAGTGAAAAATAACGATTTCATATTTCCTTACTCTTCCATTGAAGGCGGAAACAGTAGTCCCCGCGCACAAGTTACCTAGGTAAACAGCGCGTGCCATTCAACCAGAGGGAAATATGACATAATTTCCGCACATTCACCCTACTTTTCTCGCACTTGACGTAATACTGTAATGCGTTCTTACGTGGAGGGGGTACGCTACGGGGAATTACCGAAAATGACTGCACTGGATTTTGACGAAAGTCCCAACAAAAAAAAAAAGAGTTAGAAGCATGAAATAATTAGAATGTTTGTTTTATTTCGGTGAAAGATCGAAATTTATTATATACCAGGAAGTTTTCCAGAGAAAATACATGTGTCGCACGCGAATAAAATATCACACAAGACAGAAAAAAAAAAAAATCCGTATCTACACACTGCGAAATACGGTTCCAAATATGGTATGATGACGTAATGATGACGTAACTCACGAGCGGAATATGTATGTATTCATTTGCAATTTGATTGGTCAAAATTTTAGTCTGTAATATGAAAAAAGCAAAGCCTCAATACGAGCGACGTGAATGATTTGTGGAACAAACTAATTCGAATGACGACATAGATTCTAACGTTAGATCTTGAAATCAAAGGGTTTTGTGTTCGAATTCAGGCTTTGCCAAAACTAATTTTGAGCGTTCTCAAAAGTAGAAAGCGTGCTTCTTTCGTAGATGTATACATGTGAAATAGGGCTAAGGGTCCCGGATTCCCTTAACAAAATTGAGCAAGTTCCTCGGCAATTTTGTTAATTTATATATATGAAAAAAAAACTTGGAGTGATTATTGGTTCACGTACTTTTAAAGAACAATTTACGGGGACATTTCCTCACTGCATGTCGATCTAGATCTATAGGAGAGACAGAAAATTAAAAGACAGAAAGGAAGAAATTCGCGGTCACATTTTCACATTGCATGTAAAAAGGCGAGGGGAAAAAAAAACCTTCACTTTTTATAGATCTATATAATTCCATGGAACGCGGCTGTCTTTCTGCAATACCACCAATGGCTTTGATCGCAAGGGAATCATATCTGACCGCCACATTTTGAAGGGTTTAGTTGGTGTTTAAGGTCGACTGAATTGTTTCCACCGCTACCCGGGCGCTATTGCAGCGACATCTGATCATTCTCAGACCTGGTTCACATCTTGATTTCTCAATCTTTGGAGAATTATGATGTTTTTTTTTAAACTATGATTTTTAACACTTTTACACTTCGACAATATTTCACTTGTAGATCTGTCAATGGCGGCAAAAGCACAGGTCTATCCATGTTTCATCTGGAGTTTCTTTAAAATGAGAGTGCGTAGATCGCCAAAATCAGATTATTTGTAGAGCTCTTTCCTTTTTCATTTGCTTTCCTACACGTCCATCGTTGAAACAATTTATCAGTGTAGCGAGAGGAATGAATTCTGTCGCAATGACTAGATCTATCATCAATCCTAGGGTAGAAATTTGCTGAGTTATCGGATATATATCCAACTTATGGTAAAAAAAACCCCCAAACATTTAGATCTTATCAACAAGCTTCTATAATATTTAAATAAATATAGATCTATTTGACCCATGTTGCGGTAAAAGAGGGTTTAATGCATCTGCGTGATGCATGATACCAAGCTGAAAGTCGTTACATTATTATATAGATCCATATAATCCATTTTGTATGAAAACTGACTGTTCAATCACGAGGCATACATACTGTTCCTGACATGCAGAAAATTGATCAATAGATCTAGCATAGAGTTTTGATCCAGGTCAGCTTGAACGGACTACACAGGCAGACCTGGGTCATTAGTTTTTGCAGATGCATTAAGCCCCTTTTTCACAGATCATAAATCCGACTTTCTCTATAAATGATATATTGAAACAGTCAAAAAACTAGTTTAGTCATGATTTCTTCGACACAATATTTCCGCGAAAAAACGGCTCCTGCATGACGTAAAAATAGTATGATTAATGACGTCATCATTTGCTAGCATACGAGGGTTGTCGCAGAAGTAAAAGGACTATTGCTGTAACATGAACAATTATTGGCGTATAAGCAAGAAAACTAACGCGGATTAAGTGCCATATCTCGTGATTATTTCTCCCAAAAATCATCAAAATACACATAACAATAACGAAACTACAGTTAAAATACATACAACGCTAAACGCCACCCGGCGCACAGAATAACGTTCACTGACGTCCAACATGACGTCGCTTATCATACTCTCTCCACATAGTACCCACCAGTGCGAATGACGGCCTTCACGAAACTCTTTATGCCATCTGAACACTAATGAACGGCAACATTTATACTCGCCCGCTTCCTGAACAAGTTGGTAGGTCTTTGTAGGTGTTTTACCGAGCGCTTGACAAAACTGGATTACCGCCCGCAACTTGACATCTCCTGTGGACGACATGACGTTTTTTCTCCGTAGACTCTGACGTGATGAAAAACGCTGTATCTCAGCTAACGGAAATGCTATGGCGCTCAGATAAACGGGAAATGACGCCATAACGCCACATATTGTGCAGCCGAACTTTCGCGCACAAAAACAAAACGTAAGGATAATTATAGCGACATCTGAACAAGCAAATGTTATCTTTGCGTTATTGAAACCGGCGTGCGCCGCGTACCTTTACCGTTACCTTGGAAACTCTGCATATTTCAAAGTACGTCAGATAAAAAATCATTTGGAGTACACATTTCGGGAGCAGACATACTGTATTCAAGCAAAAATATATGTGTATGCGCCCGACAATAAAGCAGCTACAAGAAAAGTCCTTTTACTTCTGCGACAACCCTCGTAGATCATTGCGTATATTTATACAAAAATTGACGTTTAATACGCTGAGAGTAGGTCATCCTCGGTGACCCTGTTTCGATTCATTCTGTAATCGCAATGCATGGTGAGTAACGTAATGCTTGAAACCTGGGTTCCGAGGATGAGAGTAGGTAGGAAATTAGATAATCTGTACTCATTAAACTGACGATGATTTTTAAGTAATATCCTGATCGGTAGGTAATTTTTGTCATTTTTGACCAATCAGGTAAATGTGCGAAAGATTGTGATACGTGTGACGCTGTGCGACCAACCGGAGGACACTCAATTTTTGGCTAGGGGCCAACGGCGCCTAACCTTAGTAACCACGTTTCAAACTTTTGCACAAAAGCTGCAACCACTCTGAACATCATGTATAAATGCGCACTACTCGCTGTCTCTGATTTGCTGGAACAGCAACTGCCGTCTCTGATTGGCTTGAAACGACACACCCTTCAAAACCGCCTTACACCTTACGAATTATTCATCCGTGATGTAAAATAGAAATGGAAAGAGGGGGTTGGTGTCAACATACCGAGAAAGAAAGAAAGCGCCAAAGAATTTATTTACATAGCAAAAGTTTTCATCGGTGTTTTGTTTGCATGATGAATTTCAAACGAGAAAGCTTAAAATAGTGAAAAATTCTCCCTTTCATTTCGCCAAATTTACTAATGCAGAGCATGCCGCAACGGACACCCTTGTTTACGTTGGGTCGATGCTGTCTGCACACCATTTGATGTGGAATGGGGCGTGGCGAAATTTACAATCAAGATTGATTAGTGCTGTATGGTGTGTATTCATGTATGTGAATAGACAGAACCGTTTACCTTGTGAGCCGTAATACGTGTACAAGTAGGACAGTTGAGGAGTTGGTGTATTCCCGGTGCATGGAAATACCGAAATGAACCGGAACGGACCGTAATGGACCGGAATTGACTTGAGGATACGATGTAAACTCATGTAGCAACACTTCATTCATTTAAAAATAGAATGGGGAAAGCCTGAACATACTCATGTAAGGGAAAGAGGAATTTGAAAGACATAAGGCTACCAGGAATGGACCTCAATCTTGAAGGAAAAATACTTTTTCAAAGTAGCATAATTATGTTTATTTCAGAGGAGTCAAATGTATGATTTATCTTTTGGTCAAGTTTTATGTTTATCTAACATTACTGTTTTACATTTTTGATCCGACTATTGATTAGTATGGTTGACACAATGTGACAGTGTCCCACAATCTTGGCGAAGACTGATAAGTTCGTATACGCTAACGAACAAGAAATTATGCTTGCTGGTGGTATAAATCTTGCAGAATTTATTTTTGTCATTGTAGATGAAATTCGTGTATTTGACAACTTCATGATAATGTATTCAAGCGTGGTCTGCACTCTGCAGGCAGTTTTTTTCCTGTTCGACGATTACCGTTCTAGATATTGATCTAACTGTTGTATGCTGTTGACCTACTTTACCATGGGCAGAATTCGAGATGGCTGATCCCTTTGGGAATGGTTAGTGTGTTCCCTATTGCCATCTTATGGTCCATCCATCTTTAAAGTCTGATCTTGGATTTACACTGTCCTACATTAAAAAAAGAAGGAAAAAACAAACAAACAAACAAACAAACAAAACAAACAAACAAACAAACAAAAAACAAAAAAAACTAACAATGGAAAAGCAGCATTGCTTTTGGACCTTTTGTATCTAATTAACTCTTTACCACACAACCACATGTTTTTACCACTGTTAGAAAGAAAGTTTTCGAAAACATTGTAGGAAAAGGAGAAATGTAGATAACCATCATTTCTCCATCTCTGGCAGCGTTTTCTAGCCTTCCAAAGGCAAATAACATCATTTGAATACGATTAAATTCTGCAAATGGTTACATTTTGAACATGTCTAAAATTTGTTGGTTGATGAAGAGTGAAAAGAAGTCCTTTGTATTTATTTTGGGCTGTATGAGTTGATAAAATTATACTGATACAACTTGTTTTATTTGTGTATGAACTTACATTTTGATACATAAAACCGAAATGATAAAAACACTTGTTTCTTAATTACTAAACCCATCATTATTATAGGCTTTTGATGAATTTTCGATGGGAAGTCTTGCTTTTGTCCATACAAATTGTATGTTAGAAACAATTGTGAAGAACCTATAAGTTAAAAATGTATCTCAAAGCCACTATAAACTTTACACAGGTATAGCCAATAAATTGTCACAGAACAGAGTTGCAATTTACTGCCTTTGAATTCAGTCTTTACAATTAATGATGCAACAGTAATTAATTGAACCAACAAACATTTAAAAAAAAGTGAATATTTTCCTTGTCAAAGGAAAAGCTGCTTCTGCTGCGCAATTTTCTGTTCATTATTGTGTTGCCAATTTCATTGATATTGTTTGAAAAGGAAACCCGTGACAGTCAACATCCAAGTTTTCATTCTATGCAATAACTTAAATTTTTAGCTCGGCTTTTTTCGAGGAAAACATTGACGCGCTTTCATACCCCTGGCGTCATCTGTGTTGTTTTGCAAAAACTTTGACATTTTATAATATGTCTGTCATTACTGAAGACATTTACTTCATGCTTGGAGTAGTTGCCAACTAACATATTTACTTCAAACATGGGCTAGTTGTTAACTATCAGCACTGACATCCACATGCGGTGCTCTAGTTTTTTTTTTTTTTTTTTGTCGATAGATAAAAAAAAGTAGAATAAAATAGCTGGAATTTGAAAAATAGAAGAAGAAATAAAAAACCTTTTCACACACCAGACTTGAAATAATGAATAGTGATACATAAAACTAGTATGGTGTGAAACCTGATTTATTTTTTTCAGTCACAAAGAATTGTGTTTTCTGCTTCTCGTAAAACGTCTTTCAAACCTATGTTTGTTTTGTTTTTTAATTCCTCATTTTGAAGTGATTAAAATCATTGCAACCTGTTTTTCAACTATTACTAGTACTGCTATAGACTTGGACTACATAAATTGCACTTGCCGTTTGGAAAGAATGGTATGTGTAGTTCTTGTTTGATGCAGCATGAGGACACAGCATTTGGATGCATCCACTCACTACTTCTCAACGTTTAGATATGCATGAAAAATGAAAAAGTGCAGCAGTACACAAAAATATTTTTTTAAACTTTTAAATGAACAGTTCATGGTTGACTAAAAATTGCTCTACGCATATATGCACTTTCCACTTGTACCTAGTCATCAGTGCTTTCAGCGCTTTGATTGGTCATTTTCCCCCTTCTAGATTTAGACTAAAACCCAGAACGAAGTCGGACATTTATTTTTCAAAATCTAGAACGGTGTTACCGCAAAACGAGCTTCGCTTGTTACGGGCTTCGCCCGTAACTCGCTGTCGCTCGTTAATATTCATTCGCCATTCATAAAACGGAGTTACTGGCTACTACACAATTATTTGTTTTATTTTGCTTACCTTTTTTCGAATAAAATGTCAACAATGTCAATATATTTTCGTTGCTATGCTGTAGTAACTTTCCTGTCGCTAGTATTTGCTTCTCGCCGCGCAAACCTTCGGTCTCGCGCGATATCAAATTTTCTCACGCGGCTCGAATCAGATACATGCACCAGGAAAATCACTACAGCATACTATTCCGTATTTATTTCATCGAGTGAACATCATCGGTTATATTTTCACGAGTGGCTCTCGTCTCGTGAAAATAGTACCGATGATGTTTACTCGATAAAATAAATTTCGATCTTTCACCGAAAAAAAAAAAAACCTCTATATCTCATTTACCCACAATATTTTCAACAGCGTTTTTCGTCACGGTCGTAGTAACACGGGATTGTGTTGTAAAGATTTAAAATGTATATAAAAGACCTTTAAAACTATTTAGTGTCGAAGAGTGTGGATTAAGATGAGACTGCACGAATGTGCGAAAAGACCGTATCGATTAGCAGGTAACAATCCGCTGAACAGCAGTTGACCTTTTCGTACGGCCCGGTGCCGAAACCCTTTCATTATTTATCAATACATCTGAGAAATGCCCTGGCAAAAGGGGGCTTAATGCATTTTGGTGATGCATAATACCAAGCAAGTCTTGGCATAATTATAGATCCATAAAATCCGTTTTGTCTAACAATCAACTGGATCTGGAGGAAGAGAGGTTTTTGGACATGCAGAAAATTTACTAACAGCAAAAGGTTTCGACCCATATCAGCCTGCGCGGACTGCGCAGGCTGACATGGTCGATACTTTTTGCAGATGCATTAAGCCCCCTTTTCACAGACTATGTCTCATCGGTAATGAAATATACTTAATTAACCGGGGCGAATTATTTGTACCAAAGGTGCCACTTTCTTTCCGTTCATTGTACTATAGATTGGTTAGCTTTTGACTTTGAAACCGGACACCCCCGGACTATTTCTCCGCCCACTTACACAGTAAACCTTTTACCAGACGACAAAATTTTAGAATCGTCCATATTACGGATTGTGTGTTCCAACGGTATGATTTTTTTTTTAGTGTACCATTGCTAGATTAGCTTTTGACTTTGAAACCGGAAACCGCGGGAATATTTCTCCGCCCACTGACAAAGTGAAGTCTTTAAAAATTCGGCAAAATTTTAGACTCGTCCGCATTGTGAATTTTTTGTACCAAACGTATCACTTTTTGCCGTTCGTTGTACCTTTGTTAGGTTATAGCTTTTGATTTTGAAACCGGAAATCGTGGGGTTATTTCTCCGCCCACTCACAAAGTTAACTCTTTACCAGACGACAAAATTTTAGACTCGTCCATATTGCTGATTGTTTGTTTCAACGGTATCACTTTTTTCCGTTCAATGTACCATTGTCAGGTTAGCTTTTGACTTTGAAACCGGGAACCGCTGGACTATTTCTTAGCCCACTGACAAAGTTAAGTCTTTAAAAATTCGACAAAATTTTAGACTCGTCCGCATTGTGGATTTTTTTTTGTACGAAAGTATCATTCTTTATTCTCGTTCATTGTACCTTTGCGTAGGTTATAGCTTTTAATTTTGAAATTGGAAACTGCGGGACTATTTCTCCGCCCACTGACAAAGTTAAGTCTTTCACCAGAGGACAAAATTTTAGACTCGTCCGTTGCGAACTGCTTGTACCAACGGTATCACTTTATTCCGTTCATTGTACCTTTCCGTAGGTTGTAGCTTTTAATTTTGAAACCGGATACCGCCGGACTATTTCTCCGCCCACTGATAAAGTAAACGCTTTACCAGATGCTAAAGTTTTAGACTCAGCCCTAGTGCAGATGGCCTATCTGTGTGGATTACTCGTGCAAAAGATGCCACGTTCCGTTTTTTGTACCCTAGGTTAGTGCTGGATAAAACAAACTGCCAGTTTGAAAATATGATATCTCTGGACTATTTCTTCCGCCCGTTGACCAAGTTAAATCTTAACCAGACCGCAAAATTTTCGACTTGTTAAAGTTAAATGAGCCATACTCATTTCGATTAAGTACATAAATGCACGTGAAAGCATTGTTGTAAGAGAGAGCTCGCTTTTAAGGACAACGTTCTCCTTGTGCCACGATTTTATTTTTACAGTAAACGAAGCACAGAAAAAAAATCGTCTATATAAGGAAAAGATTTCTTTTGTATGGCAAGGTTTATATTCATATGTGAGATGTCAATTTAATTTTGTATGAAACGAAATGTAAATCCTTTATCAAACAATCATCTACACTCAAGAAAACTTATAAACCGCCACTTTTAAGCTGTATTTTTTGCATCACTGTCCAGAAAATAGATGTTTCATTTGGTCAGACTTTTTACAGAATGATTGATCAGTATAAAAACATACCTCAGCCTGCGTCTGAAAAGAATTTATTGACTTGTTCTCGTTAAAGGAGCTTATTTAGTATTCATTCACTCAACACTGAAAAATTGAAATAATAAATTCTTGAAAATTCATACTCGTTTTCTCGGATTACGTATATCTGTATCTCACTGTGCAGAAAATTTCCATGTTTCTTTCTTATTGCTGACAAATTTCATCAATTTAAGCCTTTCTTTTTAACCCTTTCTTTTTTTTTCCTTAAAGACACCACACATGCGAAACCTATGTGTTTTCCCTCTTTTTAAAAAGACATGCCTTCTGTTGGCAGAATCGAGAATCTTTTCATAACAATACCCTGCCTAACGTCAAAATATATGTTACATCTTGTTTCCATTTACCTGTTTCTTATTTGGTCAAATTTGCAGAAGAAACTAAAGTGGCGGTTTATAAGTTTTGGTGAGTGTATTTTCACAACTATTGAGCATTTTGAAAAGATGATGAGACCAGAAGAAAATGCTGGTTACCAGCATGTTGATTAAATTAATAGTGTTTAAAGCCGCTTTCAACATTATTTTAGTGATATCACGGCGACAGCTGACATAGTTCGTGTATGTCCTGGGTTTCACCAGCACTAGGCTTGTCTCTGAATAGTTCCGCCAAAGGACATTCCCACGAAAAAACCTAGTGCGTCCAATGAGGCTCGAACAAGAGGCCTCTATTTTACGAGTCCTACACTATACCACTGTCCTACACATAGAGGATATTTGTTTTTTACGGTGAAAGATCGGAATTTATTTCATCGAGTGAACATCATCGGTAATATTTTCACGAGTGGTGCAGCCACGAGTGAAAATATTACCGATGATGTTCACGAGATGAAATAAATTTTGAGCTTTCACCGAAAAAAACAAATATTCTATTTATTTCATGCTTTTAACCCTTTCTGGGGGGAACTTAATCAAAATCCAGTACAGTTCTTTTCGGTTATTCCCCGTGGCTTACCCCCTCCGCATAGCAACGCATTACAATATTACGTCATGCGCGAGAAATGTAAGGTAAATTACGTCATACGTATATCCATCTGGTTGTGAGGCACGCGCATTTGACCTAGGTAACTAGTGCGCGGGAACAAGTGTTTCCGCCTTCAATTGAAGAGTTAGAATATAAAAATCGGTATTTTCACCGGTCGTACCCATGAAATATCGAAAAATATTTCACCGATATTTCTCGATAACCTACCGGAAAGCATGAAATAAAGTCTCCTATTACCAGCGTTTACCGCTTTTCTAACTGTAATGTTTTCTACCATTTGAGAGACAAATTTCACTTTTTGTTTCTCTGCAGATGCTTTTAATAATTATGGTCGGATCCAATTTCTTCTCTTCTACTACAGGTTTAACTCTTTACTGGATGACAAAATTTCAAACTCTTCCCAATTGAAATCATTTGTAGACGACAAAAAAAAAAACAAGAAAATGAGGCTGAAGTGATGCGATTTTGTCTTTGAAGAATAAAAATATTGCGGGAAAAGGAGAAAATGCTGGTTACCGGCATTTTCTCCTTTTCCCACAATGTTTTCAAAAGCCTTCTCCTTCAAGGTTTTAAACCTGCTGCTTGTAGGGGAACGGGTTGGACATTCTCCAATAAATCCGTTAATTGCAAAATAAACAGAATTTCTATTGAAAAATTCCACAACTCATTAATTTTTTTTGAAGGGTAGTTCAGCTGAAAAACAGTTCTTTGTGCTGGGCTGTATTGTGAACCTCTTAGTGTGCGAAACCCCGATAGCGCAGTCGGCTAGCGCACGGGACCTGAGAAAAGGGGGTCGCTGGTTCGCATCCCAAGCTCGGCTCATTTCTTTCCGGTGATGGTCATTGCGATTGGATTCTTCCTCTCTCACCGTTGATCATTGTCTTCACGATGGTTATGTGGGAAAGCAGCCAGTGACTTGTTGAATATTGTACGAAGTACTGGTAACAGATGCTCCAGAAACTGAGCAAAGATAGGTGTGTTAGAACCACTTTTGTAATAAAACGGATATTTGTAAATATCCGTTTTATTACAAAAGTGGTTCTAACATAGGTGCACTGACCGCCGCGATATAACTGAAATATTGTTGAAAACGGCATTAAACACAATACAATGACTGAACAAGGAGCAATGATCTCTAATACTGCCTAGTGCAACTCGACGCTCTGATGTAAACACTTTAGATCAAGATCGGACAGCACAGAACCTGCAGCCTGATGTTGGATCAACACTGTACGTTTCGGTGAGAATTTTTCCGGCAAAAAGGATATTGAAATCGCAATATTTTGGCTTCTGCAATTGGCTGGAAATTTTCGTTTAAAGTTGTTTGGAAGGTTAAGGGTCCAAGCCGACTGGAGTGAATATTAAACATTTGGGATTGATTGACTGACTGATTGATCGATTGATTGATTGATTGATTGATTGGATCAATTGATTGATTCGATCAATCCATTGATCGATCGATTGATTGATTGATGTTTACCACTTTTTCAACATTGTTTCAGTTATATCGCGGCATCCATGTTTTCCTGGAATTTCTTTTACCAGTTCTTTTGCACAATATTCTTCCTAAGCCACTGACTGCTTTCCCTTATAGCTATCGTCGAAACAATGATCAGCAGTGAGAGAGGAATGAATCCAGTCGCAATGACATTTATCAATCCTCGGAAAGAAATTGGTTGAGCTGCGGATTCGAACCAGCGAAACCCCCCCCCCCCCGTTCTCAAGTCCTGTACACTCGACTGGGCTACCGGAACTCGACGTCATCATAAAATACCTAGGGATCAGAAGTGCCTTGCTAAAGGAAACTCTCACTTTGACAAATATACATAAGCCACGCTCTGTGAAAAGGGGGTTTATAGCATCTGCCAAAAAGTACCAACCTATGTTAACCTGCGCAGTCCACGTAGGCTGACCTGGGTCGAAACATTGTGCTTTTGGTAAATTTTATGTATGTTCATTCAAGGACCATTCTACCTCATAATTCAGCCGGTTGTTCGATGAAATAGATTTTATGGATCCTTAATTATGTGATGAGTTCCATTTTATAATGCATCACGGGGATGCGTTAAACCCCTTTTTGCCAGAGAATGGCTCATATATTTGCAGCTATCAAATGGTTAAATCATGATTGTAAATTCTATTTTAACTAGAATGATTTTTTAGAATACTGAATGGTTATCCCAACCAAGAACAAGTACAAATAATGAAAATAATGAAAAGGAATTACTAGCATTTTTTAATGACTTCTAATTTCATAACCGAAGACAGAAACCAGCCCGAGTTATAATGTATACGAACAATCGAGGTTCTATATTTTTTTGATACGGCCACCGCATATACGAGTTTCGATAACGCAGGCATTACCATCAAATATAGTTCCGCAAGAGTTATGCACCATAGATGCGCACTGCCGTCTGTAGTCACCAACCTTTCTTAATAACTTAACTTACGTAGTCTAGTTCTCAAATGTTCTAAATTTCAAAGTAACGCAACTTCTGATTGGCTAAACCAAATGGTTTAATCAATCAGTTTTTTTTTTCTTTCTTAATCTCGAATTAGAAAAGAGAATACTATTTAGAGCGCTATGTGGCGTTAAATATGAGCCCTGGCGAGCTCTATAAATTGCACGGTCCAGTCTCCGCTTCGATTTAACTCTTTACAACATAACCCTAGGTTTTAACGACACTAAGAAAGAAGTATTTTGAAAACATTGTTAGAAAGGGAGAAAATGTTGGTTACGAAAGTTTTATCCTTTTTCCACAATGTTTTCTACCCTTCCACAAACAAATTTCAATTTTTTGAGTCACATTTATATTGTCGTCTGCAAATGCTTTGAGTTTTGACAAATCCAAAATCTTGTCAGTCGGTAAAGAGTTCATGGCATTTAACTCTTTACCAAACGACCTCCATACTTTTCTGACCTGAGGAAGACACTAAGAAAGACGGTTTCAATATTGTGTTTAGTTTAAACATATTTATTTTACATCGATTGAGAAACAAGGTCTTACAACTTATACTAATCTCTCTCGATTCTGCTTCCTGAGAACTACCCCAGTACTCGCGCCGAATGTGTGGGCCAATGAAGAATCCCAAAGTTGACACCCGCTCCAGGGTCTCGATCTCGGGACCTTTTGGTTACGAGGCTGACGCTGTACCTTACAACCACGGACACCACATCAATATTGTGTGAATAAGAGAACATGCATGCGAAAGTTTTTACAGTGGTAAGAATGAATTAATTATTCACAAGCCAATAAAACCTTTGAATTATCCAACTTGAAAGCATTTTCAGGCGACAAACAGATTTTGGCTCCGACGATGGTAATGGTCTTCGATAGGATAGAAAAAACATTGTGGGAAAAGGGAGAAAATGCTCGTTTCCAGCATTTTCTTCTTTTTCCACAATGTTTTAGAAAACAAGGGTAATTCCTGAAGGTCTTGCCTTGTATGTGGTTAAATATAATTATAGGGGTTAGGATTTGATGTAAAAGCATTTAGAATCATAAAAATCTTGAAAATATCTCAGTTTTGATAATCATAGGAATGCGTTGTCAAAAAAGCAGTAACATAAAATATTTTCAAGAGAAGGCATACAAATAAACCTTTGTATGCTTTTTTTTTTTTAATTTGGTTGGTCTTTAACGCGGAGACCAATGCACCTGTCCGTGCTTTCCAAAAAGTTTCTTTTACTTGTTCTTTCGCACGATATTCTTTGAAAGCCAACGACTGCTTTCCCACATAACCATCATCAAAGCAATGTGCAGCGGTGTGAGAGGAATAATGCTGTCGCAATGACTATTGTCAGTCCTCGGACAGAATTTGGTATAGCTGGGTAATCGAACCAGAGACCCACTGGTTTCTAGCCTTGTACGTAATCGACTGAGTTGTCGTGCACGGCAAATAGGCGTTAGACATGTGCAGCTATCCTGAAAGATTTAAGTGCTCGTACATTGTGTACTAATTGCAAAAGTTACTTTTATTGCAATTAAAGAGATACTTGTACTTCTGGCTATGATTTCTGACAAAAATGTCGGAAGATATAGATCTAAAATCAGACTGCATGTTGTGTGTTTTCTGATCTTAATCTGCACCGTCCGCTAAAGCCTCTGAAATTTTCACCAGTATTCTGTTCTGAATAAGTAATTATTCTTCTCCTGTCGACGCGACAATGAATGAATTCGGCGGAGAGTCAAAAGCAAGATCAGCCTGCACATACGTGCAGTCTGACCTTGCTCTATACTCTTTGCTTGTTAACCGGGTGTTTTCGATAATGTGAACGCAGGATTCCTGCGTGGCTCAGTTGTAAAGTGTATGACCCGTAACCTGGAGGCCACAGGTTCGAGCCGCACTGGAAGCATTGGGTTTTACGTGGGAGTGTCCTTGGGTAAGACATCTCAAAGCCCCAGCCTAGTTTTGTTTTGAAACCCAGAACAAACATGAATGGTGTGAGCTGTCGCTCTGATATGACTGTTATGAAATAATGTTGAAAGCGGCGTAAAATACAAATTAATCAATCAATGAATCAATAAATTGGAACCCAAAAAGATGCCAATAAACTTAATGAATCTTTTCTTTTCCCTAACGTCAACAATTTATATTCGGCAGGATAAGGGAAAATAGTTATGTTTTAATTTCTCAGGTGGAAATTAACAAATGAGCCATGCGCCGGCAAAATGGGGTTAAATGCGTTTCCGTGACCCTTTATACCGAGCAGGGCATCACATAATTATAGATCCATAAAATCCGTTTTGTCTAGCAACCAAATGAATCATGAGGTAGTATAGTCTTTTGGCATGCAGAAAATTGATCAATAGCAAAAAGTATCGGCCCAGGTCAGCCTGCGCGGACTACGCAGGCTGACCTGGGCTGACACTTTTTGCAGAGGCATTAAACCTTGTTTTCACAAAGCATAGCCTCGTATATACAAAGCTGTATTTTAACAGAAGAGAGCATTATGTGAACATGGAAAGTAGGCTATGTGATACCAAATAATTACAATATAAACATTCTAACATGTAATTAACCGCTTCTTTTGACAGACAGAACAGCTATTTTAGAGTAAACTCGGCTCTGTTATGGCGTGTTTTCGTTAAATCGTCAAAGGCTTTTTTTTTTAGATTTCATGCATTTAGTTACATATTCTGTTCAAACGGGAACAGCAATGTGTTAAACAAGGGTGTCATTGTATTCGAGTTAAGATCGCGCTAGTCCTAGCAACCTCAATGCAAACACTGCGCAATGGAAAAACATTCAAGGAAAATGAGAAGTTCATTTTCCGTGTTACGTCGAAGAAATATCGGGGGACAAGAAGCAATTTTTTTAGATAAAAAATTGCTGCTTGTCTCAATGATACGTATATTCTCCACAATACATGCTAGGGGTCCGGCGTGGCTCAGTGGTAAAATGTAGGACTCGTGACCCGGAGGCCCCGGATTCGGGCCTCACTGGATCCACTGGGCTCTTCGTGGTAGTGATCTTTGGCAAGACACTTCAGAGCCCCGGTTCTATCTACTGGTGAAACCCAGGAAGGAAGTAAATGAATATAACCCAGGAAGGAAGTAAATGAATATCTGAGCTGTCGCCATGATATGACTAAAATAATGTTGAAGGCGGCGGAAAACACCATTCAATCAAACCACAATACATGTTATGTCATATACTATCTACCGTGGGGCCTAAAAAGTCGAAAATTTCAACGGTTTGTGTTGTTATCATTTTGCCTCATTGTTTTCAAGAAGTTATTAGTTAAAAGTCTGAAAGAGCTTGTCCACAGAAGGCTATGAACTAGTGTGCGTTAAACCTTTACAAAACAAAGTCGTATTTTAAAGACCCTGAAAAGGGGAGACTTTTGAAAACATTAGGGGAAAAGGAGAAAATGCTGGTTACCAGCGTTTTCTCCTTTTCTCACAATGTTTTTACCATATCAGGGAACCTCGGCTCATTACGATAATTTCAAATTTGTCGTTTACAGTCGGTTTCAAGTTTGGAAGAGTAAAAATAATTGTCGTTCGGAAGAGTGTTAATTAACTCTTAACCAAACGTCAAAATTTCGGGCCATTCTAAATTCAAAGCATTTGCTGACAACTAAATAAATGTGTATTAAAACATTAAATTTTGTTTTTGGAAGGATAGAAAACATTATGGGAAAAGGAGAAAATGCTGGTCACCAGCATTTCCTCCTTTTCTCACAGTGTTTTCAAAAGGCTTTTTCCTCAGGGTCGTTATAACTCGGGATTGTCTTTTAAAGGATTCAAAACTGTTACTGTTTCTAGTCTAAAAAGAACGAAGGGCGACCTATATATTCGAGGTATTAAATAACCTTAAATCTATAGATTATGGTGATTTAGGGCTATATTATGGGGACGTTTTGAGAGTCGTCTGCTACTTATTTTTCGGCGTAGTTGAATGGGCTGGCTTTTGACCTACTTTTTGTTACTGATAACAAATGAATAAATAGAAATTTGTGATTGGTGAAAAATGTAGACATGTTTATTCTAAGGGCCCCTACCTATTTGTTGACAAATTTACGCCGTCTATCTTTTTACAATTATTTCTTGTTTTCGACTGGTCATGGATGAATACGAGTTCAAAACTGTAACTTTCGGCTCTAAGGAAACTGCTGGGCCAGGTAGCACTGTCGGTGACGTACCAGGGTTTAAAACCAAGAGGTTAAAGATTCGATCCCTTGCTCAGCCGAAATGTTTTCAACGATTGATGAAAGTCATTCAGACAGGTTGTTTTGATAAGGTCTACCAGGGTAAGCAGCCAGTGCCTTGGGAAAAATGTTGTGCGAAGTACTGGTATTAGAAACTCCAGGACGGCATGAATAAGTGCACTGGCCGCCGCTATGTGACAGATATAATGTTGAAACCAGCGTTAAACACCAGACTAAAAACAACATCTAAAGAAACAACTTGACCTATATACGAGCCATGCTATATGAAAAGGAGGTTTAATGCATCTGTAAAAAGTATCAACCAAAGGTCAGCCTGCGCAGGCTGACCTAGATCGAAACTTTTTGCTATGGGTAATTTTTTTCAGCAATTCCAAGGACCATTTTACCTCATGATTCAGTTGATTGTTGACAAAATGGATTTTATGGATCCATAATAACGTAATGACTTGATTCGTACGATGCATCACGGAGATGTATTAATCCCCATTTGCCAAAGCATAGATCAAATCTAGGGTATTGAATAACGCTGAATCGATAGATTGTTTTGATAAGTGGCAAAATTAAAATTACCCTTTATCGTCCCAAACGAGAGTTGAGCTCAAGTAAATCAGATTAAATAAAGATCAGACTGCAAAACCTGCAGCTCTATCTCAAATCCAGACTTTCCGATATTCAGTGAGATAAAAAAAGCCTGGTCTTTTATTTACAGTTTCCGGTATTTAAAAAGACAGTCTCAGCAAAACAGTCTTCAAAAATGCTAATGTTCCAACTTCCCAAAAGCATCCAAACATTGTGAAAAAAGAAAAATTACTTATACCCAGCAATCGCTCCTTTCCACACATTCTTTCCCTTCTCATATATTATGATATATATATATATATATATATTTTTTTTTTTCATATATTTTTCCACTGTGTGACTTGATCTAGTTAGTAAATACCAGAGCTCCATATAAGAGGGAGTGATGGTATTCTAAATCATTTATGGTGTGGGTACTCATTAGAATCGTCTAGATGAAACAATTCTAATGAGTACCCAAAACATAGGGTTTAGTGGAGAATTAATATTTTCAATTTTGAAATCGAAATCTCTCCCCCTGTCTGGAGCTCTGGTAAATACTATGCATATTTTGAACGGTGAGTTATGTCACTTTCAACTTTCGCGTCATATCACGGCGAAGGCTAAATTATTCTAGTTCTTTATTGATTTTAACGTTACCAGGTTGCGAATCGACAATGCCTTGTCAGAGAACACGCCTACTAGACCAGCGAAGTCATCAGGGATCGAACCAGGTTCTCCAGATTTTTAAATCCATGGCCTTCACGACCATGGAACAGAGGAACCCAGTGGCCTGTCAGAGAAAATGCTGCATGGTTACTTTTTAACCCGTTACTGTACAGAGAAGACTTCTTTCTTACTGTTGACACCTTTTAAAACATTGAGGGGAAAGAAGCAATTGCTTGAGCCTAGCACCGCTGGCACAGTCGGTAGCGTACAGGACTTGAGAACAGGGGGTCGCTGGTTAGATCCCCGGCTCGGCCAATTTCTTCCCGAGGACTGAAGACAGTCAATGCGACATGATTCATTCCTGTCTCACCGCTGACCATTGTTTCGACAATGGTTATGTGGGAAAGCATCCAGTGGCTTGGAAAGAATATTATACAGAGTTCTGGTAGAAGAAACTCTAGGAAAGTATGGATAGGTACACTGGCCGCCGGGTTATAACTGGAATAATGTTGAAAACGGCGTTAAACACCATACAACTGTACCCTTGACAAATCTGTATTTCCATTTTCCTTTCGATATTCGTTTCATGTATATTTTGTAAAACTTTTTGACAGGTCTACAATAAGACCGTGGTGTAATGGGGGTCAAGGGTCGAGGGCCATGTTTTATCGTATTACACGAAATCGATTTTATCGAGCGACTGAAAATTGTAATTATATATATTTTCGATTTGCACGCAAAGGCTTATCATGTTACACTTTCCCCATTTACAAACTTTTTTTTTTCTAAATATGATTTAAAAAAATAAGTTCACGCAAATAGACGATAATGATCGGGTATCCTGAATAAAAGTTTACCCAGCCTTTCCTTTTCCGTTTAGTATATAAACATCTTCACCGACCGTCCTTCGAGATCAACCAATTAATATTACGTGGAATAGTAAAAGCTTTAGTTTTTTAAACGGACATTGACAAAGTCTATAGACCAAGATCAGATTGCACTTACATGCAGGCTGATCTTTTTGCAAAGATCATCAGTCGACGAGAATGGTATGAGATGGGTTTGTACGTAAATGAAAGGCCCTATAGCTGCAAAAAAAAAAGGCAGGTATTAAAATGTATCTAAATTTAAATCATACCCATTAATAGTATGAAAAATATCGTTTTGATGACAATCTGTTTATGTGTGGTCGATCCAAGTGTTAGCTGCTGGAAGAAAAATTAATTTTAAAATCAGGCAAAAAGAAAACAAAAGATGAAGCGACCTGGCAACTTTTAATCTAGGTTTCAAATTAATTTCTCTGCCACTGACTAACATTTGAACCAACCGCACAATAACAGATTGTCATCTCCACAATAATTTCCAAACTTTTAAATAGTATGATTTAAAATCAAATATATTCTAACACTCCACACCGTTTTCCACAATGTTTTCTACTCTTTCAAAGATTGATATCATCACTTGGACCACATTTAATTTGTCGTCTGCAAATGTCTGCAAATGCTTTTGATTTGGACAAGTATAAAATTTTGTTGTTTGGTAAAACTTTGCTCCCCCCCACCCCCCCCCCCCCACAAAAAAAAAAAAAAAAAAAAAACTACCGTTTTTTTAAAGAGTCCAAAACGGAAATTGCCTTAATCTTTTATTTTGTCATTCGAGTATTTAAATCAAATTTAAGTACAAAAGTGGGTAGATAAAATCAAAGTTTGAAATAGAAAACTTTCAAATAACCTTGAAGGCGTTGGCTGATTGGAAGTAATTGGGGGAAAGTTCTCAATGCTAGACTGACATTTAAGCCTTTTAAAAGAGTTGTTAAAGTAGAAAAAGAATATATACACGAGTCATGCTATGTGAAAAGGGGGTTTAATGCATCTCTGTAATGCATTATATCAAGCAAGGCAACACATAATGAGGGATCCATAATATCCATTTAGTCTGGCAATTGACTGGATATTGAGTTAAAGTATCTTTGGCCATCATGTATACAATTTACAAATAGCAAAAAGTTTCAACCCTATCAGCCTGCGAGGACTGTGTGGACTGCGCAGGCTGACATTGGTCGACGCTTTTTGCAGATGCATTAAGCCCCTTTTTTCACAGGGTTGTGTGAAAACAGGGTTTAATGTCCGTGCAAAAAGGATCGACCCAGGTCAGCCTGCGCAGTCCGCGCAGGCTGACCTGGGTCGAAACTTTTTTGCTTTTGGTCAATTTTCTGCGTGTGTGAGGACCATTCTAACTTAGGATTCAGTCGGTTGTTAGACAAAATATATTTTTATGGATCCATTATTATGTGATGACTTGCTTAGTATGATGCATCACGGAGATGCATTAATCCCCAACCCAAATTTGCTATTTCAGAGTTATTATTATTATTTTCTTTGGTGGAAATATATCTCCTTATCGGACAGTTTAGATCCAAAATTAGACTGCACTTTCTGTGCAGTCTGGTCTTGATCTACACTGTGCGCGTTTAGAAGCCTAGGGGGTTAAAACGCTCAGCTGACTCACATATTCGACATATCATCTACATCCAAACTAGAACATTCCATTACTATTAATCTGGTTTGCAAATAACAAACGTCTAAACAGGGGATTTGGTTTGCGGTAATGGGTTAAACAACGTTACCGGTCGAAAAATTATAGATTGTGGTATAAATTTATTATAAGCACTTTAATAACAGTACCTTGAGTAATGTAATATCTATACCAGCACTGGCTGACATCTAATTGTGAACTCTAACCGCATTACCCACCTCTCGAGACAGACTTGCTCCTTTTCCTTCAAGTACTTGCTCTTTTTTCCTCAATGTTTTAAAAAAGCTGTCTGCTGCAGCGGCATAATATATAGTGTTTGCACAACTAATGGTAGCCTCACTGGATCCACTGGTTCTTTCGTGGGAGTGTCCTTTGGCAAGACGCTTCAGAGCCCTAGCCTAGTACTGGTGATACCAAGAAAATACACGAATATGTGAGCTGTCGCCGTGATATGACTGAAATAATGTTGATAGCGGCGTGAAATACCATTCAATCAATCGATCGATCGAACAATCAATCAGTCAATCAATCAGTCAATCAATTCTTGGTTTACTCTGTCAGCACTAACATTTTTAAATTCGACGGCTGAAAATACAATTCTCAGATTTTTTTTTTATCTTATAGGCTTTGCTAAACAAGCGGACGGTAAAGATCCAAGATCATACCGCATGTTCTGTGTAGTCTTATCTAGATCTTTGCCGTCCCCTTAAAGGTGGTCCTTCAGATTTTGGGACGAAAATTTTACAAAAATCAAAAAAAATCATCCTTATACTCCCAAAGCCTTTTAATTTTCATTCATAAAACACCCGTAGCCGAGACCCATCCGACAACAAGAGAAATTAGAGATTTACTACGGCCCAGGTCGACACCGACGGGAAACATGGTCTATTTTTAAAAGAGCAACTCGCTCATTTACATACCGGAAATACACAGACGAAGCTTCAAACATAGCGTTTGAAGAAGACATTATGGAAAATAATTTCATGTTTGTTAAGTTATGGAATTTAAGCGTCATTAGACACGTGCCAGTCACTTGACATTCCCACAATGCTTTTTTGATTTCTGGCGCGAAGTCTAAAAATAACCTTAAGAGGCTACGTAGCCTTTTAAGGGAACACCATCAAAAAAAATTTTTTTTGTAATTTTATGATCCTTAATTATTGATGATTTGTATTGTTTTTTCATATAAATTTCAGTGATATATATATTTCTTAATTTGGTGAGATGTGAAAAATCTAAATACCCGCCTTTAAGCCTTGGTTTTCGCCTGTGGCGCTGAAAATGTAATATAGGACATTTACTCTTTTTGGCGTCAAAGGGTTTCTGCATGGCTCGGTGGTGAGGTTGTGGGATCTGCGATCTGAAGGTCCCCGGTTCGAACTTCATTGGAGGCGCTACTTTCCCCTCCCAATCGGAATGTCCCCGGGAAAGACAGTTCAGAGTCCCAGTCTAGAAGTGGTGAAAAAAAGAGTAACTCATGAATACTTTACGAGATATTAATTTGGATGCAGTTTTGTTTCATATATTCAACGTCTAATATGTAAAATAAAATGATTCATTATTTATCTAAAAACAATTTTGTGCTGTGTCAAAGATGATTTGCAGTACGTAAAAGATCACAGAAAACACCGAAGACAAATATTTATAAACAATCCTGTTTATCTAATCCTTTTCCATTCAGCCTGATTGTAGGCTTGGTCTTCACCAGGTTTTTTTTACGCAAAGGATGTAGAATAGTAAGAAAGGACAGCAATTACCCTGAACAGTACGTAAAACATTGTGGGAAAAGGAGTAATTGCGTGTCGAAAACAGTCTTTCCTTTTTCTACGATGTTTTACTGACTGGGCATTATAATACGTATTTGCTTAGCATGGGTTAACTCTTTACCAAACATTCCCGGGTTTAAACGACCCTGGGGAAGAAGGCTTATGAAAACATTCTGGGAAAAGGAGAAAATGCTGCTAGCCCGCATTTTGTCCTTCTTTCGCACAATGTTTTCTACCCTATCAAAGACAGAAATCATCACTTTAGCTCCATTTATTTTTTCGTCTGCAAATGTTTTCAATTTGGCCTAGACTAAAATTAGTATAGAGTTAACCCATTACCTCGTGAAACTAATTTGTAATTTGCACCAAAAATTGAAAATTTCAAACTTGAAAAATAACCTCGTTCAGCCTCTATACTATTTGATATTGTGAAAACATTGTGTCAAAAGGGAATAATTTCTCGTTACACGCAAATTCACCTTATGCTTCAGTGTTTTCCTTAAATCGTTCGCTGTAAGACGAAAAATGGCGGCTTCAGGTTGTAAATGACATTTTATTTACAAAAGAATCCTAAGTTTAAACGACTCTTAGAGAGAGGATGCTTTCGAAACATTGTGGGAAAAGGAGAAAATGCTGGTAACCAGCATTTTCTCCTTTTCCCACAATGTTTTCTACTATTTCAGAGGCCAAATCCATTATTTAGCCACATTTAATTTTGTCGTCTGCAAATGCTTTCAAATTGGAAAATTTTGTCGTTTGGTTAAGAGTGAGTACGTCCAGGGATTGACCAAGGACGCCGACGTATTTACATGGACTAATATATAACATTACGAATCTGTTAGTGGCAGCTGAGTAAATATAGTTGTGGGTATACCAAAAAAAGTCCCTGTTTATAACGTTAACGAATAATGGCGCAGTAATATGTTATGTAACTTTTTTGGCGGTATTTATTATTGCGGCGGATTGCATAACAACAAGGCTTTCCTCTGAGCTTGATAAATAAAACTTCAGTTGGTGATCTCTTAAATATTTAGTGATGAGAATAACCAAAATTAAGACTGGTCTGATCTTTTCCTGCCGCTGTTTCAACTCCATTTCCAGTGGTAGTTGCCCAAAGAAATTTTAGGCTACCAAGAAAGCCGCCAAACACTTCTCAACTGTTCTATCCCTGCCAATTGCGAATAAGCAGCTTATGGCCTGACTTTGGAAGTTTATGCAACAGTGTAGGTCAGAATCAGACTGCACAGAATGTACAGTCTGATCTCGGAAACGACCTTCCGATATCTGATGCTTAGGTTTAACTAAAATTGTCTTCAGTTGCAATAGAAATCTATTTTTTGAGACTAAACAAAGTAATTTCTTTTTTATTTCCCTTTACCAAACAATCCACAGTTCTGACGATTCCGGGAAAGACGACATTTTTTCCCTTTTCGTGCAATGTTGTATACCATTTCAAAAGTAAACATCATCATTTGAGCCGTATAAAACCCGTCATATTCAAATGCTTTAATTTAAACAAGTCCGAAATTTTGCTTCGTAATTGACGGAATTTGTATTTCAAAGTGTATGAAACGCTGTGGAAGAAGGATAAAATGCTGGTTACCATTATTTTCTCCAACTCCCACAGTGTTTTCCAAAGCATTTTCCAGAGGGCCATTAAAACAAGCTATTGTCTGGAAAAGGATCAATACACTGATTTTTGTCGAAATCCTTAAAAGTATTTGTAATGTTGCGGTTTTTGATTATTCACGTGCTAAGTTTGCCAGGAGGCCATACTGTATAGATGGAACGTCACCTCGGAAACCTAGGGGATTCAAGGTTCGATTATTGAAATGAACTGGGGTCAGCCTTTGAAACTATCTATATATCGTGGTGGGAAAACTGATTAGGTTTCCGGGAAGCCATGATGGAGGGAGAAATTGATCTAAATTGTAGATCTTGTTTCACAATCGATGTAAAATAAATAGGTTTAACTTTCTTACCAAACGATAGCACTTTACACAAATTGCAAACATATGAAGATGACAGATTCGTTGTGGCACGAGTTATAGAACTTGTATGGAAAAGGGTAGAAAACATTGTGGGAAATGGAGAAAATGCTGGTTACCAGCATTTTCTCCTTTTCCCACAATGTTTTCAAAAATCTCATTTTTCAGGGTCGTTAAAACTCGGGATTATGTCGTAAAGGGATTCAACTGGTGTTTTTTTTTTTCCCTGTTTCCACAACATTTTCGAAAGCATCCTTTTCTTAGGGTCATTAAAACTCAGGATTGTGTCGTAAAGGGATTAAACTGGCATTTTTTTCCCTGTTTCCACAACGTTTTCAAAAGTCTCCTTTTTCAGTTTCTTCAAAGCTCTGGATTGTGTCGTAAAGGGGTTAAACTGGCATTTTTTTCCCTGTTTCCACAACGTTTTCAAAAGTCTCCTTTTTCACTTTCTTCAAAGCTCTGGATTGTGTCGTAAAGGGGTTAAACTGGCATTTTTTTCCCTGTTTCCACAACGTTTTCAAAAGTCTCCTTTTTCAGGGTCGTTAAAACTCAGAATTGTGTGGTAAAGGGTTAAAACTGGTTTATGAACGTTTGTCGCAGGCCCATGGGTAGCTATGAATGATAGGGGGCAAAGACAGAGCTGAAAAGACGTACTTTAAAAGTTTATCAATGTAATCTATTTTCTTTTGTGCCTTTTCCTGTACAATTGAGACAGCTTTTGTTCATATGAATAAGGATAGAACGATTAATGAGTTGTAAACAAAAAAAAAAACAAAGTTTAGGTAAAAATAAGAAAATAAAAGAAAATCAATGGCTACTATAGAAAATAGGTAATGTGAGCTGGAATTTTATCAATGTATCGTAGAGACACCTTTTGTATTTAGATTATATCCTTAAAACGCCTGTCACAACTATAGTTTCCTTTGCAGCCAGTGTAGATCAAGATCAGACCGCACAAAACGTGCAGTCTGATCTTAATCTACACTGTCTGCTTTTCTAAGACATTCCGGAGACAAGCAACTTTGATATTGCAATTATTTGGGCTTTGTTTCATGACGTCTGTTGGTTTTATTCGGCACTCTGGGGGTTAACCTTTCTATTTTACATCAACTGTGAAACAAGTTCAATTCATCTTTAGTTTAAATAATTATATTTATTTACATCGATCGAGAAACAATGTCTTGCAACTTACGCTAATCTCTCTTGTTTCTTCTCTCTTGAAACTACACCAGTACTCGCGCCGGATGTGGGGAAAAATGAACAGTCCTAAAGTTGACAACTGCTCCCGGGAATCGAACTAGGGACCTTATGGTTACGAGGCCGGCGCTTAACTTCACAACCATGGACACCACACTTAAATTCATCGTGACCAGTCACTCAAAGATTTCTTCCTGCGAATCTAACCTGTAATCGTACAAGGATTATGATTCGATTCAAAGGTCAAATAATAGGTTTCGAGGCCAGAGGGAAATATGATTATGTGAGCAGTCGCCGTGACATGACAGAAATAATGTTGAAAACGGCGTAAAACATCGTTCAATTAATCAATCAATTCGAACCCAGGACCTTTGTTTGGGAGGTTGACATTGTATCCTTGCACTACTGTCCCTGACGTTTCGTCCTTAACTCCCTACCACACAATAGAATTTTGTTTAAACTCAAAGCATTTGCAGATGATAAAGGAAAGGTGGCTCAGATGATAAAAGTTGCATTTAATTGAGTAGAACATAAAGAGGAGAAAATGCTAGTGTCTAGGATTTTCCTTTTCCCACATCGTTTTCAAAAACTTTCTTCCTCGGTGTCGTTAAAACTCGGGACTGTGTGGCAAAGGCTGAAATATTGGAGTTCATCGTTTGAATTGAATGTCTGCTGTAGGGCTATTCCTCACATAGGTAAAATAAACCTATGGTTAGGCTGGACACCGGCCTGTTGGCTCAACTCGTCAAGCACTCGCACGGTTATCTACAGATCTAGGGTTCAAGTCCAGGTCGGGCATCTCCTTTTCTCTTCTAGTTTTATGTGTTGCCCGACATCAATAACCCATGATGACGCCGGCAAGGGAATTTTCAAAGGTTATTTTTATCTGCAATCGATTTGAGCCGATAACGTGCATGGCCTGATAGCGCATTTGGAAGTATGACCACATGGAAAATGAGAGGCCAAGGCTTCAAATCACGGTAAGACCATTACTTTTCTCCTCCGATTTCAGTTATATCAGTGTTTTTTGGAGGTCGTAGGTTCGATGCACTATGAGATCGTATCGGACAGATCAAATCAAAGACTCAAAAGGGGACAACCGCTGTTCGTCATTGGAGATGTCGTGAGCAAAGAGTTTTGGTAAAAAGCATTGCGTAACTTCTGATTTTACAGCTTATGATTGAGAAAGTGTTCCCTTCATTTCTTTCAGTACTTTGATTGTAATTTGTAGACTCTCTTAACCCTTGGGCTGCTAAGCGCGACTCTTTGACCTTTTGCGGACAGTGTAGATCAAGATCAGACTGCATATTCTGTGCAGTCTGATCTTGATCTGCGCTGTCCGCATAAGGTCAGTGAGTCGCGCTTAGCAGTCTAGGGATTAAGCGATATCGATTTTTATCTCGCACCACGTGATCTCTATCACTCCGCTGTGGGTGCGAACTAGGGAAATTTGGTTCATTGGTGTATTAGCTACAGGTGCAAAAAATTGCCATCTTCAGTACTTTCAGTCCTTTGATTTTTAAGTCAAATTTACCCGTCACGAAATATTCCTGTGTTTTAACGATACAGAGAAAGAAGGTTAATGGAACGTTGTGGAAAAAAGAGAAAATACTGGTTTACCAGCATTTTCGTCTTTTATCACAATGTTTTCTGTCCTACCAAGGACAAATTTCGTCATTTGACCCACTTTTACTATGTTGTCTGAAAACCCCCTTCAATTTAAACAATTTCTAAAATTATTTGGAATAGTAAAGAGTCAGCATTTTCGGTAATTTGATTATATTTTGTAAAGTTAGCAATTTAGAGGTCTATATCGCACCACGTGACCTCTGTGTCACTCCGCTGTGGGTTATTTGCTTAGTTCACGGGAAGATTGGCCCTACTTTTAGGCTTTTGAAAAAGTTCATTTGCGAATTGAAAGTTTGCGGTTTTCGTGAACAAAATATACATACAAATTGAGAAAAATGAGGTCAAAGGTAAATCGAACTAACCATAAATCTTCGAATCAAAAAGCTTTTATCAGTTTTGTATAAAAAGGGGGATTTCAAATCCGTGCCACACAACCAAATTTTAGACTCATCCATGTTAAAAGTATATAATTTTAAAGACGACAAATTAAATCGTCTCAATCATTGGACTTGTCTGGAAAATGATAGAAAACATTGTGGGAAATGGAGAAAATGCTGGTTACCAGCATTTTCTCCTTTTCCCACAATGTTTTCAAAAGCCTTCTCCGTGGGGGTCGTTTAAACTGGGGTTGTGTTATAAAAGGTTAACCCGCGTTGCCAGTTTGGGACCGACACAGTGTCTCGACGTCCCCAAAAGTCAATTCCTATTCCTGGCTCGAACTGGTCACATCCAGATCAGGGCTTATAAAACGCTTTGTTATGCTGACATCAGCTTGAATTTAAATTATATAACTGAGTCATCCTCTGTGAAAAGGCATTTTAATATACTATGTATCTGCAAAAAATATCGACCAATGTCAGCCTGCGTAGTTTTGCGCAGGATGACATGGGTCGAAACTTTTTTGCAAGTGGTTAATTTCGTGTCTTAGGACCATTTTACCTCACGATTCAGTTAATTGTTAGACAAAATGGATTTTATGGACCAATTGTTATGTGATTACTTGCTTGGTATAATTCATCACCCTTTTTGCTAGAGATCCAGTCAATTTAATGTCACACTGTTTGTTTTCATGTCGAATGCTCGTTTTCAACATGGTTTAAACCATGTCATGGCGGTCAGTCCTCCTGAATCCGAACTGGTCACATATGTGCCATTGCTTATTAAGGTATTATTTTATGGCTGACATCAGCTGAGCTTGAAATGAATTACGTTCTATGCAGTCTGATCTTGATCTACATTATCCACTAAAGAGCATCGAATCGTGTTTTTCAGTATTATGTTTGAAAAACTTTTCCCTGTACGCGAAATAGTATGACAAAGGGATAAAACACACATAAAGGTTGTGAGCTAACTAATATACACGTGCTGTAGACCAAACATACATGCTAAAAGGTCGTAAATAATTAATAAATAGGTCACACGTAAGTAACTTAGTAATTAAACGAAATATTTATAACTATAGACAGACAGAATTAGGGAAGTTTCGTAGACAATTTACCCTTATCGTGTCATTTGCGAATAACGATTACATAAATTGCGGTAAGTGTAGGCCAAGATCAGACTGCATGTACGTGCAGTCTGATTTTGGCCTGCACTTTCCACATCTCTTACGTCCTTCAGAAAAAGCTTTACAGAGCCCCAGCCTTATCCGGTGAAACCCATGGAACACATTAGTAGGTGAGCTATCGCTGTGATATGGTTAAAATGCTGTTTACAAAGGCTTTAAGCCGAGCCCCGATTGCTCAGTCGGTAGCGTACAGGACTTGAGAACAGGGGGTCGCTGGTTAGATCCCCGTCTCGGCCAATTTCCTTCCGAGGACTGATGACAGTCATCGCGACAGGAATCATTCCTCTCTCACCGCTGACCATTGTTTCGACGATGGCTATGTGGGAAAACAGCCAGTGGCTTGGAAAGAATATTGTGCGGTGTACTGGTAAAAGAAACTCCAGGAAAGCGTGGATAGGTGCACTGGCCGCCGCGATATAACTGAAATAATGTTGAAAACGGCGTTAAACACCATACAATCAATCAATCAATACAATCAACAGAGGCTTTAACTCTTTACAAAACAATCTCATGATTGAATAATTGATTGTATAATGCTTAACGCCGTTTTCAACATTATCTCAGCTATATCGCGGCGACCAATGCACCTATCCATGCTTTCCTGGAGTTTCTTTTACCAGTACTACGTACAATATTCTTTCCAAGCCACTGGCTGCTTTCCCACATAACCATCTTCAAAACAATGATCAGCGGTGAGAGAGAAATGAATCCTGTCGCAATGACTATCATCAGTCCTCGGAAAGAGATTGACCGAGCCGGGGATCGAACCAGCGACCCCCTGTTCTTGAGTCCTGTACGCTACCGACTAAGCTACCGGGGCTCGAAAAACAATCCTGTGAATTAATGGCAATCAGAAAGAAGGCTTCTGGAGACATTATAAGAAAAAGAGAAAATGCTAGTAGCCAAGCATTTTCTACTTTCCCCACGATGTTTTCTACAATATTCAAGAAAATATTGAACACTTACGATTGCAAAAGAACTCTACGAGGTTTGCTTGTTTGTACTACTTTTTTGTATATACTATCGTTGAAAAACGGGATTGTTTTGTGAAGGGTTAAATCTGATTCAAATCAAACAACTTAACAATATAATGCTGACCTGTTCTATAAGTACATCCTCATATGAGATTGTCTGTTTTTCGAACTGCTCTTGAATAATCTTTCCTTGAATCAAATTTCGATAAGTGAAAATTTATTATCGCCCCCTGAACATACACATCAGTAATAGTGAAAACGGAAATGGTATTCGTACTTTTTGTTATATCGTAATTTGAAACGAAAAAAATATTATCAACACTTAGAAGAGAAACGTTTTCACTTATTCCCTTCCACAGGCGATCTTTTCTTTTTTTCGATGTGCCCAAGACGTCTGTTGAAAACATTGCGACAAAAGAAGATATCAGTTCGAGGGGGCTTATGAGGACACCAATTACACGTTGATTACCTATTTTATAAGGGTGTTTTCAAAACTGTCTTATTC
Source organism: Hippopus hippopus (assembly GCA_946811185.2). Lineage (NCBI taxonomy): Eukaryota > Metazoa > Mollusca > Bivalvia > Cardiida > Cardiidae > Hippopus > Hippopus hippopus. Next base: position 3,921,331 of record OX328099.1, on the reverse strand, counting down.
AAAATCCTTTAGTTCACGCATTAAGTTAAGCCCTAACCAAACCATCCTGTATTTTAAGGGGTCACAATGAAAAACAACACTCTATTGTTCGATATTTCGGCAAAAGCCTTTTTCAAGACTTCGAAACACTTTTAGAATACTTTTTTTAGCGTGATTTACTGCATATTGTTTTACAAGCTTGTAAACTTGTATGACTTTCACCTAAGTTACTGATAGCGCAGTTACTTATAGCGCAGAATTTGATCTTATTTTACGTTTACTCATCGCTGCCACCGTGTTGCCCATATGGGCGACGGCCCCAGAGGACTGTTTATGTCATGTGGGATAGCACAACATACTAACCTTAAGCTATACGTCTGGAACGTGCTCGGTGTATAATGCTGTAAAACATGACCGAGGTTTAACATCTCATCCGAAAGATGGTTGGCATTTTGTTGTTGTTGTTGTTGTTGTTGTTGTTGTTGTTTTTGTTGTTCTTGTCTAGCCTTGGGAATCGAACCCTCATCTTCAAAGTACTCGAAATTCGCCGATTGCAAAACTCGTGCAATTTTGGCATTCGGCAACTCCGGATGATTCAAGTTCCTCGGCTGTATTACGATGAGTCATATGCACCTACACCGTACATTTCTTCGCCGTAAATAGACCGCGTTAACGTCATAAATATCATGAGACTGCACATAAAAAATAGAAAACAAGAATCTTGTTTTTCTAAAGAAATCTTTTGAAATATATTTCCGTTGACAAAAAGTTTGTCATTTCATTTTTAACGTGGTGTATTAATTCCGTCGGCATCGTTTTCTACGAGATTTTTCACCACCGTTGTTGTTGTAGTTCCTAATATAATTGCATGGGCGCCGCCATGTTTAAGAACATATGACTGATAGTATTTCAAAATGGAAACCTTGATACGGACGAGGTTACGTACGATGTAGTTACGGAGTTGGCCGAGATGTGACAAGTGCTATATTGGTTGGCAACACCGAGCAGGCATAGCAAGAAGACTTGTTTAACCCTGTATTAAAAAACCTCGTTATTTAACAACCCTGGGAGATAAGACTTCTGAAAACATTACGGGAAAAGGAGAAAATGCTGGTAACCAGCATTTTCTCCTTTTTCCACAATGTTTTCTACCCTTTTAAAGAAAAATCCTATTGTTTGTATCACATTTCATTGTTCGTCTGAAAGTGCTATTAACTTACAGAAGTGTAAAATTCTGACGTCTGGTAAAACACTTCAACCCAATGGCTTAGTCTAGGTTTTATAACGCATCCCTAATTGAGACTACTAATTAATCCGTAACTGATACATACCTAGACGCCTGTTCTCGAAAAGAAAAAAGAAAAAAAAACGAAATTTAATTCTAAGGATACATCTATACTCGTTTTCAGCCAGTTTTCAGCTAATTTTTAACCCATTTCATCCTTACTTCATGAAACTATAATAACTCTTGTGTCTTTATGCCAAATGTTGCCCCTGATGGCTGCAACGTTGCACAGATTACGACGGATAGAAAATCCATTTCATGCTGTGGAGGCCTTCCAAGCTATCGCTGTCGTGGTTTCCCATTTTTAATGAAAACAAATACCTTGAGTTTCTTTAACCCGTAAACCAAATCTATCAATTATTAACCCATGTTTACAAAGCTGACCAATATCTGAAAAATTATACACACTATAAAGTTATTTCTTGCTGGCTGTAGAGAAGAATCTTAAAAGATTTATTGCCAGTAAATCAAACTATATAGCGGACAGTGCAGAATCAAGATCTGACTGCCTGTTCTGTGCATTCCAATCTTGATCTACAATGTCCAAAATAGGTTTTATGGTCCATAGTTATATCATTACTTGCTTGATGCAATGCATCGCAGAGATACATTATAAACCCCTTTTGCTCGGGCGCCACTAAAATATGAATGAGCCATACTCTAGCAAATGGGGGTTTAATGCATCTCCATGATGCATTTTACTAAGCAGTCATCACATAATTATGGAACCCCTAATATACATTTGTTTTACCACCGGCTGAATCATGAGGTAGACCGTCCTTTGAAATAAAGAAAATTTCAAGATAGCAAAAATGTCCGACCCATGATAGCCTGCGCGGACTGCACAGGCTGACATGTGTCGATACTTTTTGCAGATGCATTAGCCTCCCTTTTCACACAGCATGGCTTAAGAATTATTGTGGACCAACCCATAATGTCATTACGACCCTCTTTTAATGAAAATATAGTAATAATACTTATGGCAACAGGTAATCGACGAACCAAAAAATAGGACCAATAAAAAAAACTTAAGAGCCTATCTTTTTGCACACTTGTCGAAGTACTTTCAATTAATAACATTGAGGACCAAGCCCTGTCTTGAGTGACCATCTTGTCATATTGGCCCTTTACCAGACAGTCCCGAGTTGAAGTGACCTTTAAGGACAAGGCTTTTGAAAACATTGTGAGAAAAGGAGAAAATGCTGGTAACCAGCATTTTCTCCTTTTCCCACAATGTTTTCTATACTCGGATTAAAAAAAAAAAACGATTTTCATAGTTTGAACAACATTTAATTTGTCGTCTGCAAATGCTTTGGGTTTGGAAGCGTCTAAAAATTTTGTCGTTTGGTTAAAGAGTTACGTAGTGATATGGGGACAAAGTTCAAAAAGGGATTAAATACTGTAAACAGATACTTGAGCGATCATCCGGTGTTTGCCTTAAACACTTGCTTATCTTATTGTAATGTAAATCCCTTCGCAAAGTGACAAATTTGAAAAAGCCACTGGTATTTAAATGGATTTATCCACTCCCTGACATAGCGTGTCAGTCATTTTTGTTTCCGACATGTTTATATGTTTACCGTCTTCAATAATATTTGAGTTTTATAACAGTGGCCACTGCAACTGTCTGTGAAGTTTCCTTGCCAGTACACACTACCACAATCTCTGTCAGCCACCAACTACTTTTCCACTTAAAGAAAACCGATGTTTTTAAAAGGAGTGAATCCTCGTCAACAGTACTTTTCAAATATCCGTTAAAATTTATTTTTTTTGTGAAAGAAAATAAAAACTAAAAGGTTGACATTTTTGTTCATTAATCAGGTTTTCGTGGGTGTCCTCGAGGAAGATTCTTCAGAGGCCTAGTCCAGCGCTGGTAAAACTCAAAATAAACAATATTAGTTGTACGGTCAGGTGGCAGCGGACTTGGAAACTTGTTCACGGCTGTGGTGAATCATGTCGCCCCGAGCCGAAGGCCATCTGATCTCAGATCTACACTGTCTGTAAAAGCATCTACAGTTGAGAAACACGCTTTAAAGATATGTAATTATTTCGTTAGAGTCAGCCTTGGAACGGCAGGTTAATGTGGGCATTGAACGTCAATACGTGAACTAAAGGCAACGACAAAAATGATCATGTCTACAACGATAAAAACAGAGGGCTTCACACAGAGAACGGGACTGGCTGACGACGAATTTTGCTTAATCTAATTTTTAAACCTGAGGCTGCTAAGTACGACTCACAGACCTTTTGTGGACAGTGTAGATCAAGATCAGACTGCACAGAACGTGCAGTCTGATCTTTGATCTACACTCTCCGATAAGCAGGTATCAATCCTCAAAACGTAACCTTGAAATAGCAATATTTTTTTTTAAACTACCGAATTGAAATTTTCATTTTAGTTATTCAGCAGAATAAAGGTTGAATTTGACAACGGCGAGGGAAATATTTTATTTTCATTGCTGTCCCATTCGACAAGATAGCGCTGGTATCTAGACGGGCTGATCACTGTGAAATGTCCTCTGTTTGATCTCCTTTCAACTTAATTAAGCAATCGAGACGTCGAAGATCGTGTTCTATCGTGTCCTTACATTTTTTCTACCAATTCAGACGTCTTTGATTTAGAATACGAATTTGAAATCACTTATAAACCACACAGTCTAAACCTTTATCCTGCGCAAAAAAAGAAATACATTTTACAAGCCGATAGTAAAAACCCAAATGTTGCTATAACAAAGGTACTTTTAGAGAAAAAAATATCTCCTTATCGGACAGTGTAGATCCAAGATCAGACTGCACGTTCTGTGCAGTCTGATCTTGATCTACACTGTCCGCAAAAGGTCCTTGAGTCGCGCTTAGCAGCCTTAAGGGTAAAAATATTCTGTTGCGCTATATATAGTTCAACAACGTTTCCCCAATGACCTGAACAGTTCTGTTTCCGGTACCTTTATCACACAGGTGGTAATCAAGGGAATTGGCTCCAAAAAGTAAATGGATTTCATTTTCGATTTTTTTTTTTTTTTTTTCATTTTTCTTCAAATTTGCAGCCTTGAGACCCCCTAAAGTACCATTCCTGATAAAATCAAGCATGAAAAAAAGATAAATAAGCAAAAACTTACCGATGGAGATATCATTCCAAAAGAATATTGACAAAATTACTGTCCGAGCTAGGGCCCTGGACAGGGAGATAGTGCTGTCGTCCATATTGTACTGTCGTGTTAAAATATCAAGATATCTGAGTCAAATCAATCTTAGTCTTTGAGTTAGGTTCTCTCTTCCTCCTATTGCTTTTTGTTGTTCACGTCTTTTGACGCCGGGCAGTGTAACAGTCAGATGCGCGAGTAGCTTGTCAACTCGTACGTTTTAAAACTCGAACTGAAGTCATCTCGTACCTAATTTTACGACTTGATCAACTACTCGCGCATCTGACTGGAAAAGAGATAGGAAATAAAACATTGTGGGAAATGTAGAAACTGCTGGTAACCAGCATTTTCTCCTTCTTCCACAACGTTTTCAAAAGGCTTCTTTCAGAAGGGACGTCAAATATTCGGGATGTGTGCTAAAAAGCACGCCCTTCATGTTTTAGAATATAATATCGTAAAAATGATAGCACTCCTCGCTAAAACGTATCTCCAGTTTCCGTGTATCATTGAAATTTTTGCGTCTCCACAATCATTCAGGACAATAACTGATTAAAATTATCAGAATTTGTAAATAATGGTTTGTTTATTTCCTTCTAAACCGTATTAACATCTTAAACGTTATCTAACGGGGATGGTTCACAAATTCATGCTTCCTGTACTCCAGAGCCCCTGCCGCTTAAGCCACGGTCACATTTTCGGTCATGCACGTAGTTGTTCGTAGTTCATTTCAAACATAGTCTGCCGTAGTGTTACTACGGTCAGCTAAGCTGAAGTACGTTCGAAGTTTTCGAAATTGGCAAAAAGGGGAAACACAGAAAGTCTAAGTAGGTTGAACTACGTGTAAGTATCGTCAACTACATTCAACTGCGAGCAAAGTGGGGAGGATCAACTAGGGTATCACTACGTTTCACAACGGATAACAAAGTTACAGTGCGTACAAACTACGTCCTAAGTATGCCTAGCTACAGTTAATTAGTGTCAACTACGTTAAGCTAAGGTAGAACGTTGTGGCTTCGCCAGCTCAGTACGGGTAAGCTACAGTCATTCTGCTTTTCGAAGCTGATGAACCAGAAATTACTGATAGCTTGTTTTGCCGTGCGGTCTTGGAAGAAAAGATGTTCTTCCAAAACTACGGTCAACTATAGTACACACTACGGTTAAGTAGGGTTAATTACGGTTGACTAAGATCAACTACGTTCAAACTACGGTCACAGTAGGTTCACAATATCGTAGTAATTTTTGAACATGTTAAAAAATTATGTACTTACTACGGACAAATCATAAGTTCATCACTACGTTGAACTACGGTTATCTCCGCGTAACTACGATCAACTACGTTTGATACGTTCAACTACGACCAACTACAGCCGTTCCTCACTACGATCAACTACGTAGGGTGTGACCACGACTTATTATGGTTCAGGTGTTGGTTTTGCAATCAGGATACCATGTTTCGATTCTCTGCTGGCGGCTTTGGGCGAGTATGAGCGATTTTGGTTCGATTGATTGATTGTATGGTGTTAACGCCGTTTTCAACATTATTCAATTATATCGCGGCGGCCAATGCACCTATCCATGCTTTCCTGGAGTTTCTGTTACCAGTACTTCGCACAACGTTCTTTCCAAGCCACTGGTTGCTTTCCCACATATCCATCGTCGAAACAATAGTCAGCGGTGAGAGAGGAATGAATCCTGCCGCAATGACTATCATCAGTCCTCGGAAAGAAATTGGCCGAGCTGGGAATCGAACCAACGACCTCCTCTTTTCAAGTCCTGTACGCTACCGACTGAGCTACGGGGCTCGCCGAGTGTTATTGGACAAGGGATTGCATAGCCCAAGTGTCATACTATTGAAACCTAGGAAAAACATTAATAAATAAGCTTTCGTTGTAAAATGACTCAGACATTGTCGAAAATATACTATTTTTGGTTCATGTTAAAATCATGACTAAGCAAAGTTGGTTCCTAAACCTTAACTCTCTACCAAATGACAGAAATCAGGACTCGACCAAAATTGGAAGCATTGGCAGACAACAAATTAAAGAAGGCTCAAATGATGATAATTGTCACTGAAAGAGTAGAAAACATTGTGGGACAAGGAGAAAATGCTAGTTACCAGCATTTTCTCCTTTTCCTACATTGTTTTCAAAAACCTTCTTCTTTAGGGTTGTTAAAACTCGGTATTGTTTGGTAAAAGGTAAAACTGCCACGGAAATTGGCAAGACATTTGAAGCAAATAGGAAAAAAAAAAACTCAAACCATAAATTGCTATATTAAAGCTCTCTTCGCTTGCAGAATCTAACTGTATCGGACAGTGTATATCCAAGATCAGACTGTTCGTTCTTTGCAGTCTGATCTTGATTTATACTGCCCAAAAAAGGGCACTGGGTTAGGCTCAGCAGCCAAAATGGTTAAGGAAGAAATTTTCTGATAATTCATTTTAAAATGAAACTTTAAATTTTGAGGTTTCCGTTGACAAGCGTCGATGTTACGATTAACGTTTATCAACAGGCGTAAATTTTCGTCTAGGAAACATGGCGAGATGCTGTAACAAACGATTTGCGATCAACGTATATCATAATCCGCCCTAAATCTTCCTTCTTTCGGTTAATGAACGACTGAGATTGTTTGTATGGCTTTGCAGGTAGGAGACTATTACATAATTTCTGTCTGTGTACAACATTGTTTCTCTTCGAGTCATAGTAAGAAACTGCTTGCTTGCTTGCTTGTTAGCTTGTTAGCTTGATTGATTGATTAATTGATTGAGTGTTGGTCGGTTGATTTATGGATGGTAGATTAATTGCTTCGTGGGTTTTTGGTTGATTTGTTAGTTGGATGATTTGTTTGTTTTTTATGTATGTAGCACTTCGGTTGATAGAAAGTTGGTTGGTTGGTTGGTTGCTTGGTTTGGTGGGCACGTTGGGTGGTTGGCTGGTTAGAAGGGTGGTTGATTTGTTAGTTTGATGCCCTGAATTGATTGATTAATTGATTGTTGATTGATTGATTGATTGATTGATTGATCGATCGATCGATCGATTGATCGGATGGTTGGTTGGTTGGCTGGCTGGTAGGTTGGTTGGTTGGTTGGTACTCTAGTTGGTACGTTGGTTGGTTGGTTGATTGACTGACCTAAAAAAAGAAAAACGTGAATAAGTGATCTTTCTCCGTGATACGACTGAAATTATGTTGAACGCAATCCTTTACTTTAATACCATGAGGATTGAATGGTTGAATTGTGATTAACGCCACTTTCAACATTATTTCAGTTCTATCAAGGCTACAGCTCACATGTTGATTGTATGTCTTGGGTTTCAACAGTAGTAGGCTACGACCACAAGGAAGAATGCTTTAACATGTGGTAACCAGCATTTTCTCCTTCTTCCACGATGTTCTCTGTCATCTAAGAGACAAATCTCATCTTTTGAGCCACATTAGAGGCGAGGCTAAAATTTTGTTATCTAGTAAAGAGTTCAAAACTTTACCTGACGAAAAAGTTGCAGAGCTGTCGCCGAGACCCGGTAGCGCAGTCGTTAGCGTACAGGACTCAAGAACAGGGGGTCACTTGTTCGATCCCCGGCTCGGCAAATTTCTTTCCGAGGATTGATGATAGTCATTTCGACAGGATTCATAATCATTCCTCTCTCATCGCTGATCATTGTTTCGACGACGGTTATGTGGGAAAGTGCAGAGTACTGGTAAAGAAACTCCAGGAAAGCATGGATAGGTGCACTAGCCGCCGCGATATAACTGAAATAATGTTGAAAACAGTGTTAAACACCATACAATCAATAAATTCGGAGCTGTCAAAATTCAAAGAATTTGCAGACAACAAATCAAAAGTAGCTAAAATGGTTTAAGTTGTCTCTTTAGGAGTCTCTAACATTGTGGGAAAAGGAGAACATGCTGGTTACTTGCAATTTCCTCCTTTTTTCACAATTTTTTCAAATGCCTACTGCCTCAAGGTCGTTAATATTTGGGACGTAAATGTTAATAAATAAATCATACCTCTGAAAAAGGCGTAGTAAATCTCTTGGGAAAATTTAACATGGAAAAAAAAGGCTGTAAGTCTGTATGCCTGCCAGCGACAAAACATATTTAAGTCATGCTCTCTGATAAGGGGGTTTAATGCGACTGCAAAAGGTGTCGAGCCATGTCAGCCTGCGCAGTCCGCGCAGGATGACATTGGTCGAGACCTTTTTGGTATTTTCACATTTTCTGTATGTCAAAGGACCAGTCTACCTCATGATCCGGTCGGTTATTAGACAAAATTGATTTTAAGGGTCCGTAATAAAGTGGTGACTTGCTTGGTATGATACATCCGTCTTTGAATCGTATTTGATTTGTCATCTGCAATTGCTTTGAATTGGAGTCGTCTGAAATTTTGTCGTTTGGTAAATAGTTAACACACCGTGTAGTTTCAAAATAAGGTTTGCACAATCTATGCAGTCTGATCTTGATCTAGTCTGTCCGCACAAGTGCCCAGAGTCATACTTAGAAGCCTTAGGAAGAGGATTCCATATTAAAGACTTGACCTTTATCCAGATAAATAAGTGAAATGAAACTTTCAAGCCGACTGTAAAAACCAAAATCTTACTATTTCAAAGACATTTTTGAGGAAAAGATATCTCCTTATCGGACAGTGTAGATCCAAGATCAGACTGCACGTTCTGTGCAGTCTGATCTTGGATCTACACTGTCCACAAAAGGTCGGTGAGTCCCACTATGCAGGTTAAAAGTTAAGGTTACGTTGCCAAAAGAAGGTAACAACGTGTCACGAGAAATTTAATGGAAACAATAAAACGTAAAATAGTTAGTTTATAAAAATGTATTACGAAATTATGTATTACGAAATTATGCTAATAAATACATGAAAAAAAGGTACATACATTACCGATAATTGGTGAACCTTTTCCTTCACTCTCCACCAACGATAAAAAATTCTTGACTTGTCCAAATCCAAAACACTTACAGATAAAAAAAAAATCTGAATCAAATGATGGGGTTTGTCTTAGAAATGGTGGAAAACATTGTGGAAAAAGGAGAAAATGCTGGTTACCAGCATTTTCTCCTTTTCCAACGATGTTTTTGAAAGTCTTCGTTAAAATTCGGGATTGTTTGGTAAAGGCTTAAACTACTTAACCCTTGGGCTGCTTAGCGCGACTAACTGACCATTTGCGGACAGTGTAGATCAAGATCAGACTGCACAGAACGTGCAGTCTGATCTTGGATCTACACTGTCCGATAAAGAGATATTATTCCTCAAAACATGACTTTAAAATAGCAATATTTGGCTTTTAACTGTCGATTTGAAATTTTCACTTTAGTTATTTAGCAGGATAAAAGTTAAATTAAACTTAAGAATAATTCTTGTATTATGGTAAGGAGATTTTTTACCCAGATATTGCAACTTAAAAGCTGTTTTTGCAGTAATCAGCCGTATTATTGTTATTATACAGCCTTTATGTTACCATAATTTTATTTGGGCCATACTCTGGTTAAAGGGGTTTAACGCATCTCTGTGATGTATTATACCAAGCAAATAATCCCATAATTATGGATCCCCTAAAATCCATTTAGTCTATCAACCGATTGAATCATGAGGTGGACTGGTCCTTGGGCCCGCAGAAAATTGACAAAAGCAAAAAAAAAAAAATTCTCTTGGTCGAGAAATATACTTGCTCTTAAAATACCTGAAATAGGAAATGAACAAGCACGACAGTAACTTGAAAATCACATATAGTTAGTAGTTTTGAATAAACTGGCCATTTGTCACATCTTTTTCCCCCACAGCCTTTCAATGCAAATACGCCAAAAAGCTTCTATGTGAGTTTCAGAGTCAAACTTAACACCTGCAGACATATTTGTGTCTTGAAGCAAACAGCTCTAGGAAACATTGTGGCGAAAGGGGAAATGCACGTCTGTTTGCAAAAGCGGTTTTTCCCCAGTGATTTGATGCATTAAATGCATTAACTGAATCTGACTGAAATATACAACGCACAATTTCTAAAAATTCGTCAACCACAAATTTGTTTCTGAAGTAATGGGTTAGTTGCTTTCCAGGACACAAAATTTTAGAATGGCTCAAACAAATTAAATGTGGCTTACATATTTTAGACTTTAAAATAGTAGAAAACATCGTGTTAAAAGGAAATGCTGGAAACCAGCATTTTCTCCTTCTAACAGGATGTTTTCAAACCCATTATTTCTAAGGTTCGTAATTTGGTAGAAAAGGTTTGAAAATAGCCTTGTATCCAGGACATCAATCTTTATTTATTTGAGGTCAGGCTTATCACCTCCCACCACAGGTGACAGAGATGGGATGGCAACTGGATATACTAGAGCCGTCAAAAATGCCCGGACGTAGGTTGACATTTGACCCATTTATTCGGCCCACACCCGTTACGTACCTACGTATATAGCATTATACATGTATATTAACTGCGTTAGTCATATGGTTATGTCACTTCGTAACTCTTTACTTGATTATACTGTTAAAGATATATCCAGATCGAAAGCATTTGCAGGACACACATTAAATGTAACTCAAATGATAAAATTTGTCTTTGAAACGGAAGAAAACCTTGTTAGAAATGGAGAAAAATACTGGTTACCAGCATTTTCTCCTTTTCCCACAAGGTTTTCATAACAATTCTTCTTCACTGTCGTTAAAATAAGAAACTATTTGGTAGAGGGTCAGTAAATTGCGTCATCATTCATCTATAAACGTGTATGTATATAGAAATAGATATGGCTTTAATAATATTTCTTTTTTCAGTTGCGTCCTAAAATATATTACCAAGCCCTTACAGGGCCGTGGCCAGATTTTCAGAATCATTACGCTTTCCGAAATCAGACCTCTGTTTAACAAAATTATAGACATATCCACACTGAAAGCATCTGCAGAGGAAAAATTAAATAAAACTCAAGTTGATGTTTGTCTTTGAAAGGATAGGATAGAAAACGCTGTGGAAAAAGGAGAAAATGCTGGTTACCAACGTTTGAATCATTTATTTAGCAAAGTACATGCACCATGCTCTGTAAAAAGGGGGTTCAATGCATCTGTAAATAGTATCGACTCGGGTCAGCCTGCGTAGGCTGATCTGAATCGAAACCTTTTGCTATTGGTAAATTTTCTGGATGTTAAAGGACCACTTCACCTCCAGATTCAGCAGGTTGCTAGACAAAATGAATTTAATAGATCCATAATTACCGGTGCATATATATTATGACTTGCATGGTACAAAGCATCAACTTTATGCATTAAACTCCTTTTGTCAGTGCATGTCTCATAGTTTTCTGCCTACAGTTACGCACGAATGAGCGGCGCTCTCGGAAAAAGGGGTTAAATGACTCTTCATGGTGCCTTACATCAAGCCAGTCATAGCATAATATGGATCAATTTTCTATATAAAACGCCTGAAGCATGAGGTAGAATGGTCCTTTGATGACATGCAGAAAATGTACCGATTGTGCAGCTCTGACGTGGATCGTTACTTTTTGCAAAACCACCTTTGAACAGAGCATGGCCCAAATCAATTTGTAAAAGGAGATAATATGATTTGATTATGTAAAAAGCTCATTGAAAAAAGTAAGTAATCTTTTTGAAGGTAAGTGATTTTCGTTTATATCGTCGCCACCATTTGCTCATATGGTCAACATCCCAAGAAAGCTGTAAGTTATGTTACGGGGGAAAGCACAGGATACAACACAACTCATCCTAAGTTACGTATGATTCTTTAACGTGCTCAGTGTATTTCACCGCCACAGGGGACCTCGATTTAATGTCTTATCCGAGGTTTTTTTAGTAGTTTAAGGTGGCCAGCCATGGAGATCGAACCCACACCCTCAAACGGCTCGAGATTTGGCGTTCACAAGTCTCATGCTCTACCACCAGAGCTATTGGGGCTGCTCAAACTCTTTGTAAAGGGGTACCCTGGGGTTTTTCGGCGTAGCTGAACGTCCTGGTTTTTAACCTACTTTTTGATACTGATAACAAATGAATAAATAGAAATTTGTGATTGGTCAAATATGTAGACATGTTTATTCTAAGGGCCCCAGCCTGTTTGCTGGCAAGTTTACGCCATCTATTTTTTAAAACAAGAGCTTCGCAGAGCGGCACATACTAGTATACGCCCGAAGGGGCTTGCCAGTGAAATGGATTAAAATCAAGAACGCCTAAAGAGATCGAAATTTTAAGAGTCACGTGCACAACTACACATCATAGAGATTTATTTTGGTAAGTTTGAACTTATTCCAATGGCAACTGCCGGAGAAGTTGCGCAACAAAGAAATTGCGAACGGACGGACGAACGACCGGGGCCATAACATAATACGACCCTTCGGGCGTATAAAAAGTATATCTTGTTCATAAAGGTTGAATTATATTGTGGGTCTGTGGCCTGAGAATGCATAGTAGATATTTTTTTCCTATCCTCAAGACGTTTCCCGTTTCGTGTTTAAAAAGCTGACAGTTGATGTGCTGGGGAAAAATGGCTTGTCTTATTGATAAAAAGAAATCTCGGAGATTTTCTTTTTGCTTAGTCTTCAATTTCGCACAATTTGGTAACAGTTTACATCGATTTGGTATTTACCTGGTATTTATCCAGTAGTTTATACAATATTTATGTTACATTTATCTATTGTTTTCAATACATTAATCCCTAACTCTGTATTTAACGCATTTTCGACGACAAATCAAACATGGCCTTCAAACTGAAACTTATCTTTAAAAGGATAGAAAACATTGTGCGAATAGAGAAAATGCAGGTATTTCCGAAATCTTCTTCATCAAGGTCGTTCACCAGAGCCCCAGCCTAGAACTGGTGAAGTCCCGGACACTCTTGAATGGGTGAGCTGTTACCGTGATATGACTGAAATAATGTTGAAAGCGGCGTTAAACACCATTAAATCAATTTATCAATCATCACGTTCGTTAAAACTCCGGATTGTGTGGTAAAAAGGTTAAGTCTTTTCTTTATAATAGTGTGTGCATACATTCAACTACTTTTTCTGTAAGTTACTACAATGCATGTATTTACAACAGTCCGCGCAGGCTAATCCGAGACGGCACTTTACGTCAACATTAGATTTTGCCCTACAGTAGACTTGCGTAAAATAGTAAAACACACACGATCGGAAAGTGTCGTCTTGGATCACTTTACGCAAATGTCCGAATGCCCCTTTTCGTGTGTTGAATGTCATGCGCTGTGAAAAGGGAACTTTATGCATCTGCAAAAAGTATCGACCCATGTCAGCCTGCACAGTCCGAGCAGGCTGACATGGTTAAATTTTTTTGCTATTTGTAAATTTTCTGCATGTCAAAGGACCATTGATTCTCAATATTCAGTCAATTGTTAGACTAAATGGATTTTATAGATCCATGATTATGTTTTGACATGTTTGGTATAATGCATCATGGAGTGCACTAAACCCCCGTTTGCCAGAGCATGGGTCATTAAGCTCTTTAAAGCTGTCTGCTCAGACTTCGTTTGAGGAAGTAGTGAATTTTATTTTCACGCTTTCCGGTAGGTTATCGAGAAATATCGGTGAAATATTTTTCGATATTTCATGGTTACGACCAGTGAAAATACCGATTTTTATATTCTAACTCTTCAATTGAAGGCAGAAACAGTTGTTCCCGCGCACTAGTTACCTACGTAAAATGCGCGTGCCTCACAACTAGATGGAAATATGACGTAATTTACCTTACATTTCTCGCGCTTGACGTAATATTGTAATGCGTTGCTATGCGGAGGGGGTACGCCACGGGGAATGACCGAAAAGAACTGTACTGGATTTTGATTATGTTCCCCGCAGAAAGGGTTAACGTTAGAAGCATGAAATAAATAGAATATTTGGTTTTTTTTTTTTTCGGTGAAAGATCGAAATTTATTTCATCGAGTGAACATCATCGGTAATTTTCACCGTAAGAAACAAATATCCTCTATATATCACTTTTTGGTAAACATTCGTAATATGAAAAAGGCAAAGCCTCAATACGAGCGACGTGAGTGATTTGTGGAACATATATAGATGTATTAATTCGAATGACGAGCTAGATTCTAGATCTTGAAATCAAAGGGTGTGAGTTCGAATTCCGGCTTTGCCAAAACTAATTTTGAGCGCTGTCAAAAGTAGAAAGCATTCTTCTTTCGTAGATTTGTACATGTGAAATAGGGCGAATGTCCCTGATTTCGTTAACAAAAGAAAGACAGTTCCTTGACACTTTCGTTAATTTATGCCCAGAAAAATAACTTGGAATAATTATTGGTTCACACACTTGTAAAGACCATTTTACGGGAATATTTCCTGACTGCATATAGATCTAGACCTATATAAGAGAGACTTTGACTTTTACGAGGAATCGGTCAGTAGGTTGAGAAGAATATTGAGCAGAGTACTGGTAAAAGGAACTTCAGTCCTGAACGCATGGTAGGTGCACTTGCCGCCGCAATGAATATACACACAAAAGGAAAAAACAAACAAACAAAAATCTTGAGCCATGTTGCGGTAAAAGATGCATGTTTAATGCATGTCCGTGATGCATGATACCAAGAAAGTCATCACATAATTATACATCCATATTGTATGATAATTGACTGAATCAAAATGCATACATACTGGTCCTTTGACATTCAAAACGTTGAAAAATAGATCTAGAAAAGAGTTTTGACCCAGGTTAGCTTATTGTCATTTTTGACCAATCAGGTACTTGTGCGAAAGATTGTCATACGTGTGACGCTGTGCGACTAACCGGAAGACACTCGGTTTTTTAGTCATCCCTATTTAGATTTAGACTAAAACCCAGAACGAAGTCGGAATTTCATTTTTAAAAATCTTGAACGGTGTTACCGCAAAAAGAGCTTCGCTCGTTATAATACTACTATTTTTAAGAAAACGTTACGTAGTTGCAGTTATAATATAAAGCTGGTTATTTTACATTTGGCATTTCTCTGCCAACTACTCCAATGTCAGCCCCAAGAACTGATAAACCTTTTTAACTCGTTCAAGGCGAAATGAGGGATCAAGATCAGCTTTTTAACCTGTTCAGCTTCAAAGGCGAAATGAGGGATCAAGATCAGACTGAACAGAACGTGATGTCTGATCTTAGATCTATGCCGTCCGCTTGTTTAGCCTAGCAAACATGTACGAAAAAAATATATTTGAGCCATTCTCTGGCAAAAGGGGCTTAATGAATCTCCGTGATGCATGATACCAAGCAAGCGATCACATAGTTATGGATCCATAATAGTCACTTTTTTTAAACAACCGTCTCAATCTTGAGGTAGGCTGGTCTTTGGACATATAGAAAACTGACCAACAGCGAAATGTTTTGGCCCAGGTCAGCCTGCACGGACTGCGCAGGCTGACCTGGGTCGATACTTTTCGCAGATGCATTAAGTCCCCTTTTCACCGAGCATGGCTTATTTCTGGGTTACCGTTGATTGCATTCTCAGTCGTCAAATGAGGTCGACTTTATAAATTTTCCCATTCAAGGTTCAGATAAAAAAAACCAAGAGTTTGCTTCTCTGTACTACCTTCAAAGTCAATTTTCAAGATGGAAAAATGATTCTTGCGTATTACTGTATTACTGGTAGAAAAAACATCAGGGGTCTGTATTTATCAACTATTCTTGAACACAGTCTTTGTCTAGTTATACATTTAGAAAAAAACACAGCTTCTGATTGGCTAAACCATTTGGTTTAGCCAATCAGAAGTTGTGTTACTTTCAAATTTAGAAAACTCTTGAGAATAAAACTGATAATTTTCTTAAGGACGGTTGGTGAATAAGGACGCAGAACTACATCAATAGCTGCACTTGCGCCATCAGATAACTGACACACTGTAAACAGCGTCAAGAGTCCAACAAATAGTGTTAGACAACTGATATATTGTGAAGGTATTTCATAAATCAAGTCTTATTAGAAGAAAACATGCAATTGCAAGCGTCGAAAAAGCTCAAAATGCCACGTGTAACAGTGATTTCTGATAAAATAACAGGAATTAGACAAAATGAAACTTGTGGCAATATCTATGTCAATCGTAACCTGAGGTAAGATTTTAAAAATGAACACCCTTTTCATCTTAACCTTATCGTGCTGTAGAAAATTGAACAACATTAACACTTATATTACCATTAACGACACAAGAAGCTTTTATGGACAGTGTAGATCAAGATCAGACTGCACAAAACGTGCAGTCTGATCTCTGATCTACACTGTCCACTTCTTTTTTCTAAAGTCTTACCAAACTGTCCCTTCATCTTGCAGCAGATTTTTACTTATGCCCATTGAGCTTAAGAAAGGGTGGGAGAAAAGGAAAAATGCTGGTTACCAGTATGTACGGAATACCGTTAGGGCCATGATGATAACGCGAAAGTATGATGGTGATAAAGCGATAGTACGATGATGATAGAATACCGTTAGGGCCATCGCCTATGAATTTGTTGATTTTAAACGAGATGCTCGATAGTACGATGGTGATAACGCGATAGTACGACGATGATAACGCGATAGTGCAAAGGTGATCACGCGATAGTACGATGACGATAAAGCGATAGCACGATGATGAAAACATGATATATCGCACTATCATCATCGTACTATCGCGTTATCACCATCGAAATTTCCCGTTATCACCATCGTACTATGGAGCATCGCGTTTAAAATCAACAAATTCATAGGCGATGGTCCTAACGGCATTCCGTAAGTACGTTCGTCTTTCCGACGATGTTTCCAAAAGCTTTCTTACCAATAGCCTATATAACCCCTCACCACATAATCTCGAGTTTTAACGACCTAGAGAAAGATGGCTTTTTGTGAACATAGTGAGAAAAAGAGGAAATACTGGTAACCAGCAATTTCTCCCTTTCCCACATGCTTTTCCTTCCTTTCAAAGGCAATTTCCAACCATTTGGGCTACATTTAATCTATCGTCTGCAACAGCTTTGAGTTTGGACGAGTCTTCAATTTTGTCGCTTGGTAATATTTTTTTCTTAAAGGTGAAAGGGTAAGTGTATGATTGTGTTGACTGAGTTATTAGGTACATTACAATACAGTCACCTTCCATTTGTTTTTTACGACAAATCGAGTTCAAAGGAATAATTCAATTTCCGTTTACTGTTTCGCTGCACACCTAATAAAACACAGTATGACTTTTTCTCGAGGTTTAAAAGTAGATTTTTTTCTCTGCATAATTTTAACTCTTTCAGCGCTAAAAAAATAAACTCGACTTCTTTCGACGGTTCTAAATACAATCCATTGAAACTTACAAAGATTTTGATTGTATAGGCTTGACTACACAAGCGGACGGTATAGATCAAAGATCAGACTGCACGTTTAGTGCAGTCTGATCTTGATCTATGCCGTCCGCAAAAGTTACTTTTATCGCCTATGGCGCCGAAAGTGATAAAGACCATGTTTGTCAAAAAATTAGCTTTTGGTAGAGGATGGTGTGGATTCAAGATCAGACTACAGTGCACGGTCTGCGTCTGATCTTGATCTACGCAATCCGCGAATTTTACATAAAGGTCCAATGGCGGCCAAGTGTAAACAATCCAGGTGTTAAAATGCATTTAAAACTAAATAATACTATTCAAAAGTATGGAAATACATGTAATTAGCCGCTGACAGAAAAAAAAATTTTTTTTTTTAAACAGCTAAAAAATAAACAAAAGATATAAGATCTTGACAACTTTTTGCCTAGTTTTAAATGTCATTTTTCTGACAGCGATTAACACTTGGATCGACCGTACATAACTGATTATCAGCTTAACAATAATTTCCATACTTTAAAATGGTATGATACAGATTTAAATGCATTTCAACACCCACATTGTTTACTTTTTGGCCGCTACTGGGCGTTTAAATCTAAATTTGATTCCTCGCCGAAACCTCATCATAAGAAATTCATTTGCACATATATTTACTAGCCGCATGCTCCAATCGGACCAAGAACCTTTGAATTACAAAACAAACACTTTAAACGCCGAGCTAACAAGGAGTATTGAGAATGACGTTGACCGCTAGCCTACCCAGCTGGAGTCAACGAAACACCCACCAAAGTCTAAACTCTTGCCGAGACATCGCCATTACGAATATCAATTTTGCATATACATTGTAAATCATGTTCTGTGAAATGGGGGCTTAATGCATCTGCAAAAAGTATCAACCCAGGTCAGCCTGCGCAGTCCGCGCAGGCTGACCTGGGCCGAAACTTTTTTGCTATTGGTCAATTTTCTGCATGTCTTAGGACCAGTAAACCTCATGATTCGGTCGATTGTAAGACAAAATGGACTTTATGGATCCATGATCATGTGATGACTTGCTTGGTATCATGCATCACGGAGATACATTAAGCCCCCTTTTGCCAAAGCATGGCTCGTGTTCTTTTTACCACAAGCTTTGACTAAACCAAGAACATTTGGCTTACAAATCCAGCACCATGTTTGTACCCACTACAGTCACGAAGGACTTAACGAACGACGTAGATGATTTGGCAAAGTTCCTTCCCTGCCGAGGTCAATGAAACAGTCAACACATCAGAAACCTGGCCGAGACCTCGCCGTTACGAATTTATTTGCATATTTTATTTATTTCAAAGTACTGGAGGCGATAAAATGTAAATATTTTATATATATGCAATTAATAGTTGGGGGTAGTTCGATTTAATGATAAGATCTCGATCAGATGTCAATAAACTGAAGTCTTGGCCATACACTGACCAGTGTTGACGTTTCTTTGACCTGATTACCAAGTACTGTACAAATACAAACTTTTTGTGTCCCCTGTACGTGGCAGATTTGGAAAATATTGTGTAAATAGCAATTGTTCCTTTTTCCACAACACTCTCTGATCTGGTGCGCAAAAAAAAGTGTGCATTTTCCCCATTTGCTGTCTTTACGAGTTCTTTATTATCATTATTATTATATTATTATTATTATTATTATACACTTGGTAGGCATATAACAGTAACGGGTTACTGTTTTATCCTTTTTTTTTTTTGTCAGTTTTCGACAAAGGGCAATGTATCATTAATAGAGGAACTTTCGTTTTTCTTTTTCGAGAGGTGTCATTATAACTGCACTATAGCCATTTCATGGAGATTTTCGTGTAGATAAGCAGCAAGTGGCTTTAAAAGAATTTTGTGCGAGTTACTAAAAGAGAACTCTAAGAAACTCTAGGAAAATATATATAGGTGCACTGGCCGCCGCGATGTACCTTAAATAATGTTGTAAACGGCGTTAAAAAAAACATTGCAGATACGTAATGGGAAGAGATAAGAAAAAGAAAACAAATATGATTTGAACAATTTGGTGGAACAATTTACACCAATAACTCGAAAAGTTGTATCGTTCTTTTAATCCTTTGCCACACAATGACGAGTTCTAACGACCTTGCCAAGAAAAGTCTTTTGAAAACATTATGGGAAAAGGAGAAAATGCTGGTTACCAGCATTTTCTCCTTTTCCCACATTGTTTTCTACCCTTCCCAAAACGAGTTTCAATTTTTGAGTCACGTGAATTTTGTCGTCTGCAAACGCTTTGAATTTGGACTGGTCTTAAATTTTGTCGTTTGGTAAAGATTTACACTGTGAAAGTGCTCGGTTCGAGTACGGCAACTTACAGACAGTACAGGCAAGATCGGCCACATAAAGTACAATCTGATCTTTTTCTACACTGTCCTACAACTTGTAACATATTATGGTCATACAGGCTTGAAACTATACGATTAGATTCAATATTCACCAACCATTCTAAATACGGTAGCATTTTAGTCTGATTATGAATTTTAAAAGTAACACATTTTTTCATTGGCTACATAGTATTTTTCAGCTAATCAAAAATAGTGTTACTTTGAAATTTAGAAAGTTCTTGGGAATAGGCCTAAGACTTAGAATTTAATTTAGATTGATTGAATGTTGTTAAACGCCGCTTTCAACATTATTTCAGTTATATCACGCCGACAGCTTGTATACACTCCGGGGCTTTCAGGTGTTTTGCTGGAAGACACTCGCAAGAAAGACCCAGTGCTTCACCACTGAGCTACGCAAGACACCTTAGATTGCAGCCTAGAATGGTCAACGAATACGACCCACTCATGGGTTTAAATAGGCCTAAATCCAAACGATCTCAAGGTTAAATCATTGAGGGAAAAAATGTTATACCTAAATTGAATTATTAAGACAACTTAAAAAGATAACATAAAAAAGGTGCCAATTCACCAAGTCCCGATTTAATTTACATAATGCTCATTTGCATGTAATTAATTCTAAAAAGCCGGCCTGATATACAGCCGCTATCAAATTATTTAATAAACGCTTATTACCTGAATGTATGTCTATAATTAATACATCTTTACCTGTCAAATTGTCAATTTCACGAATGTTACCCTTTACCAAACGTCCCCAAGCTTCTTCGACCCCGAGATAGGTTTTTTAAAACATTGTGGGAAAAGAAGTAAATGCTGGTAAACAGAATGTGGTCCTTTTCTTACATTTTTTTTAGCGTATTCTGAAAAAAAATCCAGTCATTACAGCTACGTTTAATTTTTCGTCGGCGAATACATTTTTTATTTATGGACGATTCGATTTTACTTTTCGACTGATTAAAGAATAAAGGTTTTCCCCCACTGGGTAAATGGGGTCGTATTTAGCCCACCGTGCGCATGTCAGCCTGTCACGTGGACATCCTAATTAAGATTTTATGTTGGTTTTATTTGCGTTCTGCAATAAGCAATAGATAATGCGTGGCAACTTTATGATTGCCAATGCAACTGGACCAATTTATGCGCATTACCGAGAACCCAGCAGTCTCGAGAGCAAAGTACACTTAACTATTAACTGCAGGGCAAAATTTAAAACTGGTCCATATTGAAAGAATTTGAGTTATGCTCTGGCAAAATGGGGTCTAATGCATCTGTAAAAAGTTTCAACCCAGGTCAGCCTGCGCAGTCCGCGCAGGCTGACCTGTGTCGAAACATTTTGCTATAAGTCAATTTTCTGCGTGTCTCAGGATTATTCTACCTCATGGTTCAGTCGGTTTTTAGACAAAATGGATTTTACAGATCCATAATTTCATGGTGTCTTTCTTGGTACAATGCATTACGGCGATGCATGAAAATCATCCATTGCCAAAGCGCCGCCTACAAATTATTTAACCCCTTCCCCCCGAAGATGTTGTGAAAGTTTCTTTACTATTACTATGCCCTACACTCCGAGATGAAGCAAAAAAAAAGACTGTATGCATTTGAAAAATCATAGGACCTGGATAACATTTCTAACAAGAGTTTCTGGTATAGGCCTACTTTTTCTCACGGAGGAACATTTTGCTGACGGTGTTGTTCCTTTTATTTCCGGTTGAAAAAAGTCGTTATTGTGGAAGGGTAGAGTCTGGCTAATAAAGTACATTCAACATGTACAAACGTGCACTTTAACCCCCATCCAAACTGTAAAAATGACAAGTACGAGGGACTATAAAACTGACCTATTCCATGGTTTCTCCTTTGTATGCTACTAATTGTCATTGTTGCAACCAGCAAGCGGAAAAAATGAACATATGAGGTAAACCATGCAAATACGGCGAAGGCACCTAAATCAGACACGCACATTGATTGATTTTCTGTTTATTTTTCGTCGCAACCGGATGCCCATACGGGCGACGCCCCCTGAAGGCTGTTAGTCAGTTTGTTACGGGAGACAGTGCAGATACAGGATGAAACCCATCTGAGTTACGCCTGGTTTTTTAACGTGCACGGTGTATGGCACCGTCACACGTGACTCGATTCAACGTCTCATCTGAAAGACTATTAGTAATTTTAGATGGCCAGCCCCGGGGCTCGAACGCACACCGTCAAGTGGACCGAAACTTGACTTTCAAAAGTTCTGCGCTCTACCACTTGAGCTACTTGGGCTGGTCTGCCACTCACACAGACTGAGGCATCCGATATTTAGCTCTAGCTGATATACCCACGCAAGCACCCGAACACTCGTTCTAGCTTACTTTATTTGCACTAATAAAAGGGGGCAATTACGTAAGCAATAACGTCATCATCATGGTGGATAAAATTAGATTAATTAAACAATTGGACAATCGTGGATTTCATCAAAACAACGAACACAGACCTAAACTGTTTTGGTCTCTCTCGAGTCAAAAGTGATATCAGTCGATCGTATCTATGATTTATTATTTTGTACGGCACAAACAACATCCCCCTGTGGGCAGACGAACACCCAAAAACACCCAAAAAAACACAGTCGTCTGAGGATCAAAGGAGGTTGACATCATCGGATTTCAAACATAAATTTTATTGCGCTTTTAATGTACGTCTGCGAAACCAAATGAAGACATTAACCTTTTAAACAAACGACAAAATTTTAGACTGGTCCAAATTTGAAAGTATCTGCAAACAACATTTTCAAAAGTGTTATGTGCAGAAATAAACTGGAGTTTTTTGACAGGATAAAAATCGTTCTGAGGAAAAAGGAGAAAATGATCGTTTTAAACATTCTCTCCTTTTCCCAAGATGTTATCAAAAGGCTTCTTCTTTATGGGTTATAAGAACACGTGATTGTGTAGTGAAGGACTAACCAGACCAGAGGTCCAGGCAAGAGGGAGAGATGGTATTCTAAATCCATTATTTCTCTTAAAAACCCTATGTTGTGGGTACTCATTAGAATCGTCTCATCGAGACGATTCTAATGAGTACCCATAACATAGGGTTTAGCGGAGAATAATTAATGTTTTCAATTTTGAAATCAAAATCACTCCCTCTTTCTAGAGCTCTGCAAACGACAAAATTTTAGACTGGTCAAAATTCAAAGCATTTGCAGATAAAAATTGTTGCTTGTATGATAAGATTTGTCTAAGATACAGTAAAAAAAAAACATTGTTGGAAAAGGAGAACATGCTGGTTACTAAAATCTATCTTCCTGCGGGTCGTTAGATCAAAAACTCGTTTGGGAAAGGGGTAAACTTGTGGCCTGCGGAGAAAAAATAAATCTACAGCAGTCGACCTTGAAAATATCCGTAAGACATAAAATTTCAACAGTAATTGACCTTAAACACGTGAACAAGAACTCTGTGGCAAGAGGACAAATTTACTCGTTACAAGAAATTTTCTGCTTTTGTCACGGTGTTTTCAGACTGTCTTCTGCTGTAAGACAAAAAAAGAAGTCGTTTGCAGGAAAGTACAGTGTCCATAAAAGGAACGCTAACCACAATTAATAGCGGAGAGTACAGGTTTAAGATCAGACTGCACGTGCTGTGCGGTCTGATGTGACTCTGTAATGGCCGCACAAGCGAGTAAAGTTCTATAAGACACCCTTGGGGGTTAAATACTATTCTCTCTCTCTCACTCTCTCTCTCTCTCTCTCCCTCCCTCTCTCCCTCCCTCCCTCTCTCTCTCTCTCTTCTCTCTCTCTCTCTCTCTCTCTCTCCCTCCCTCCCTCCCTCCCTCTCTCTCTCTCTCTTCTCTCTCTCTCTCCCTCCCTCCCTCCCTCCCTCCCTCTCTCTCTCTCTCTCTTTCACTCCATATTATGTCATTGTTGACTTTTGTTGATTTGTAAACATACTTTTTTGTAACATGATGAACATTATTAATGTGTACAAGTGAAATAAAATATTATTTATAATCTATCATGTTTAAAATTGTACTTCATAATCTTGACTAAACAATCCACTGCTTTCACGACTAAGATTTTTTCAAAACAATGTCGGAAAAGCAGAACATACTGATAAACATTATTTTCTTCTTTTTCCACAGTGTTTCCTACTATTTCGAGGACAATGCTCATCATTTGAACCACTTTTATTTTGTCGTCTGCCAATGCTCTGAATTTGAACCAGTCTACAATTTTCACGCCTGGTAGTAAGATTTATATTGATGAAAGCATGAAACCCGTCAGTAACTAATTCTCCACCTTCGTGCTGAACCCATTTAATCCTTCACCGCATAAAACCGAGTTTTAACGACCCAAGAGAAGAGGAATCTTGAAAACATTGTGGAAAAAGGAGAAAATGCTGGTAACCAACATTTTCTCCCTTTTCCACAATGTTTTCTATCCATCCAGAAACAAATTTCAATTCTTGAGTCTCATTTATTCTGTCGTCTGCAAATGCTTTGAATTTGAACAATTCTTAAATTTTGTTGCTTGATAAAGAGTTTAAACTCTTTACCAGACGACAAAATTTTAGCCTTGTCCAAATTGAAAGCATTTGCAGACGACATTTTCATTGTGTCTCAAATGGTGCAATTTTTCTTTAATAGGCTAGAAAACATTGTGGGAGTTCTCCTTTTCCCACATTGTTTTCAAAAGGCTTCTTTCTCAGGGTCGTTGAAAGTCGGCATTGTGTGGTAAAAGAGTTTAAAGTACCTGCAGTGAAATTGTTTTTATGCGCCGAGTGACCTCTGGCGGCAACTGTTCGCCGGTCCATTCCGCGGTCAATTCGGGACACTGACTTTCAATGGCGTCCATCTCCGTGATTTGACCTGATTTGTCCGTAAGATACAGTCGACCAGAATTAGAATGAAAAAGAACCGATTTATTTTCTCTCCCTTTACCACGATATTGTGAATGTACCTTTCGAAAACATCGTAGGAAAAGGAAAAAGATTAGAGTGATCAATTTTTTGTCCCCTTTCCCCACCCCACAGTGTTTTGTATTCCTTTGAAAGATAAATTCAATCAATTTAGCTACAATTTAATTGTCGTCTGCAAATGCTTTCAATATGGACAAGTAGAAAATTTTGTCGTCTGCTAAAAAGTTGGAAAGGGACCTTTTGAAAACATTGTGGGAAAAGAAGAAAATGCTGGTACATTTTTCTCCTTTTCCCACAATGTTTTCTACACTATCAGAGACATATTCGATCATTTGAACCACATTTGAATTGTCGTCTGCAAATGCTTTCAATATGGACAGGTCTAAAATTTCCTCGTCTGCTCAAGAGTTGAAGAGTTGAAGACGAACTGGCGTGCTTATTTGCGATTATATTGTTACAGATTTATATCCAATTAAAATTTTAATTTCGTTCACAATTTTCACAAATAGATCTTTTTACTCATAATTTGCTTGCAGACGAATTTTGTCATCTTGTATCTAATCACTTTTGAAAACATTGTGAGCAAAAGGAGACACTGGTTGTCACGAGCAATTCTTCCTTTGGTCACGATGTTTTTATTTGTGTCTATGAATTGACTCCTTACCGAATGATAATATTTTACACCAGTCCAAATTGAAAGCCGCAGCAGACCTCAAAATAAATGCGATCTAAAAAAAAAAAGGCTTTTACACGAGCAGAAAACATTGGGAAAAAGGAGAAAATGCTGGTCACCAGCATTTTCTCCTTTTCCCACAATGTTTTCAAAAGCTTCTTTCCTCGGGATCATTAAAATACGGACTCGTTCGGTAAAGGATTGGACTTTGGGAGACAGTTGTGCCAGGGTCAAGCGTCGACCTCTCACCAAGTGGTGTTTTCCGGGTTCGAATCCCATGATAAGCGTTGTCAACCTTTGGTTAATTGATTGATTGTATGGTGTTAAACACCGTTTTCAACATTAATTTAGTCATATCGCAGCGGCTAGTGCACTTATCAATGCTTTCCTGGAGTTTCTTGTACCAGTATTCCGCACAATTTTCTTTCAAAGCCACTGGCTGCTTTCCCACATAACTATCGTCAAAGCAATGGTCAGCGGTGAGAGAGGAATGAATCCTGTCGCAATGACTATCATCAGTCCTCGGAAGGAAAATGGCCAAGCCGGGGATCGAACCAGCGCCCTCTGTTCTCAAGTCCTATTGACTGAGCTACAGGGACTCGGCTTGTCAACCTTTGGAACGACCCATATAACAGCAAACACTGGTTATGCTTTCCAGGCAGCAATCATCGGGGTTGACTGATAAAAGATGTTAGAAATTGATTCGCTATCGACTTGAAATAAATGAACCATGCTCTGTGAAAAAAGGGCTTAATGCATAGATCTGCAAAAAGTTTCGACCCAGGTCAGCCTGCGCAACCCGCACAGGCTGACCTTGGCCGAAAACATTTTGCTATAGGTCAATTTTCTGTATGTCCAAAGACTAGTTTACCTCATAATTCGGTAGGTTATTAGACAAATGGACTTTATGAATCGATCCATGAACATAATCATCATGACTTGCTTGGTATGATGCATCACAGAGACGCATAAGGCCCCCTGTTTGCTAAAGCATAGTTCAAATAGGTTTAAACTTAAGGATAGGGCACCCTAATGGGATTCGTGTAACATCGCCTTTCATCGACAAAACCGTGCGGATTCGTCCAAGACTCGGGTAATCCGTAATCGATGCGGGGAACCAGCATGTATCGGCCGATCGATTACGTATTACCCGAGTCTTAGCCGAATCCGTACGTTTTTTTCGGCGATGAAAGGCGATGTTACAAGAATCCCATTAGGGTGTCCTATCCTTAACTAAACTAAATGAGAAAATGCGAACCGCATCAAATGAAGGAAAGGATCGTGATGGATGGAAAACAGCAGACAAGTATGCTTGACCCGTGGTCAGTTATAATTGCCCGTCATGTTTATTTACCTGTTCATATCGCTGCAGTTATTTGACCGATCTACCTTCACGCCGCTGGCAAATCGGTCTTGCCAATCTGCCAAACTGAAAAAGAATGTTTTTAAAGACTTTCTAATTACAAAAGAGATATATCACTATCAGAAAGAATGTTTCCAAAATAACTATGAACTTTCCGTACACCAATTTCTTTCAAATGTATGTCGGACCCTGCCCCTGTTCCACCCCTACAAAATACTCCCTTAAAGTTCTTTTTGAGAGAGATAGACAAACTTGAGAGAAAGGTAGATGAATAGATAGAGAGACGGACGGACAGAGAGACAGACAGAGAGACGGACAGAGAGACAGACAGACATACTTATTATGATTTGTACATACAGTACATCATCACAATGACATATAGTAATAGTCACGATCGGTCAAGGGTTGATTCAAAAAGTAAAGACAAGTATGTAAGGAAATAGAGTTTGGAACGTAACAATACATACTACAGAGCCATCGTAACATCGTAACATTTAAGAGACACAGACTATTCTTTCCTCCTTCATTGGTTTGTTCAATGTAGAGATAATCCGCCTTCCCCAATAAAATTATTTACTGGGGGTAGAGGTGGGGGCCCACTTGTTTGTGTATTTTGCCAAAACTGTCAAAGAGATTTGTAGCATACCCGTTTACGAGGAATTTCTAATTGTCACAATGTCGTGAACAGTTGAAATCCAACTTTTAGGGAGTTATGGGGATTATAAGATACAGCCAAGTGGATACGAATAATACGGAAAGTATGACAGTCCATGCAATGATTTATCGTCACATGACCAAAAGCTTATTTCAGTGACCGCCCACATCGTCGACTGTGTTGGGATCTCTCCTGTTATATCTTTTGCAACGGTACAGATCAAGATCAGACTCCACAGAATGTGCAGCTACCTGAAGCTAGACTGTAAACATTTTTGTCATGTTTATTTGCAGCGGTATTGTACCCTTACACCATTAAAAAAAGTGACTATGTCTACTTGCCAGTTAAAGAATCATTTTTTAAAACCGTTTAAAACCGTTTACCAAACAATCATTTAACGTCCCTATATGAGAGGACTGTTAAATACATTAATAAACAAAGCTAAAGTCGGACAGCATTCAGTGGCTTGCATAGAACGTTTCACAAAGCACTGGTGAAAGAAACTCTAGGAAAGAATGGGTACATGTACATGCATTTCCCCATGCGACCAAACAAAAATAGTGTTGAAATGGCATTAAACACCAAACAAACATGCTAAGTTTGACCTTCTATAAGACAAAAGCCAAAGATATCCATCAACATCGTATTTATATCAAGACTTATGTGTTCCAAAATCTGTGATGGCGGTCAATTTGAATATACATATGTAATCTGGAAATGTGCACATCAAACTTGTGTCGATAAAAAAATTCTGGAAAAGATCACAGTGAATAAGAGTATTTTAGGCGGGATACTTTCAAAGTTGAACCATCACTTTGTAATCATTGAAGTTCTAAAATTACAATGGAGATATACTTTTCGTTGCAGCACTACAGCTTACACGTGGTTGTCCATCCTGCACTTCCGGTTGAAAGTAGTCCCAATAGACGGCTGAACCAAAATAGCATTCTGCATACCTCTGGTGATCCGGTGATCAAGTCCCTCGGCGTTGTCTGTGCATGTCATATTCTTCGAAGATTCGACCTGTCTGCTATGACGCATCACCCATCCCCCGAATATTCGGGAAAAGTAGGGCTTACAGCGAAGCTATTAGCCTATTACCCAAGCATGTAGGGGCTGTTTTAATAAATGGCCGATGCATAGCTTACATGCTAGCCGATCATAGCTGAATGAATCGCACCAGGTAGCGTTTTATTGAGTAAACGTTTATTTCATTTTGAAATTCAAAATAACGGTTGTTGTTTTGAAAAGTAGTCCGGTTCTGTACCCATAATGCCCATATTACATAGATGTGTATTTGTAGAATGCCATCTAGCGGGAGATAATGATACCCTCGGCTGTATCTGGTAGCTTGATATGCACCTACACGGTACATTTCTTCGCCGGAAATACGCCGGTTTACTGTTCTGAAAGTTGTAAGGTTCCTCTTAAAAAAGAAAACTTGAGTCTCAATTTTCTATCGTAATCTTTCTAACTATATTTCAGTTGACAAACAGTTCGTATATTCATTTTTTAATGTGGTTTATCAATTCCGATTGAAGTTTTCACCGACAGATAGATAGATGTGAATAACTTCATCGAGGTTGTCTTTGGAATTGCTAAACGACTTACAGTGGCGCCGCCAAATAAAAGATCACGTGATTGGCAGTTCAAATGGAAACGACCGTTATACAGACGAAGTTAGATGTAGGTACGGAATCGGCCGAGTTGTCACGAGTGCCAAAATAGATCTGAAGAAGTCGGGGACAATTATGTATGGGTAGAGTCTCTGTCTCTCATAGCAGGTTCTTTGTTCAAACCCCGTGATAAAGGACTCAACATTAAAACTTCATTTGACCTATTGCTTTGTGAAAAGGGGGCTTATTGCATCTGCAAAAATTATCGACCCAGGTCAGCCTGCGCAATTCGCGCAGGCTGACCTGTGCCAAAACTTTTTTGCTTTCGATAAATTTTCTGCATGTCTTAGGACAATTCTTCCTCAGGATTGAGCCGGTTCTTAGACAAAATGGATTTCATGGATCCATAATGATGATTTGCCGGGTATCATGCATCATGCGGATGCATTAGACCCCTTTTGCCAGAGAACAGCTCATTTACTAATATCATGACGCGAGTACCGGTTCGAATTCTATACCAATGTCGGCTTTCAGGAGTCAATCGTCGACATTGACCCAAAAAGTGGTGCACGATCAATGTAAAATATATATATAAATACAATGTATAATGTAATCATTATGAAAAAGATAGCACAAGGTTAATAGGGCCTATAAGAATCCGTGTATACGTGTATAAGCTTATTGAATTATTGATTGAATGGTGTTTTATGCCGCTTTCAACTATATTTCAGTCATATCATGGCGACAGCTTATATATTCATGTATTTCCTGGGTTCGACCAGTATAAGGCGTGGGCTCTGAGGTGCCTTGCCCTAGGACACTTCCGCGAAAACTCGGTGGATCCAGTAAGGCTCCAACACGGGACCTCCAGGTCACAAGTCCTACACTTTACCACCGAGCCACGCGGGACCCCTGTTTCAGCTTAAACCGAAAATACTAAATGAAAACCCTAACGTCGTGAAGGGTGACCGTTTGTTGCTAAGTGTGCGTACTAATATATTATACATCGTTAATGATTTGTTAACACGTCGTACTGTTGATATTAATCACTGTTAACTCGTGTTTTTGCCTTGTGAATCTCCCTCAGAAACGATGACTTTGAACTGTGTTTTTAGCGCATTGAACCTTTATTTTTGGCTACAGCAGGTCTATTTCTTCTTGTATCTTTTTACCCCTTCACCGACAAATACAATGCAACTTTTACACCGGCCTACCTGGGTTCCAAGTCGATCTTTTTTTTTTTTTCCTTTTAAATAATCGAAAGTTACTTTGTCAAAAATGATAATTAAGCAATTAATTATCAGTTAATTGCCATGAATATATGTATAGATCGTGAAAGGAGACTGCGATAAAGAGTGATTGAAAAATCATTCCCGCCTGGACCCGGCCTACTTTTACACCGTTTTCAAAGTCTTCTGGTGTGATTCCTCTTTAACTTATTACCAACACAATATCCTACGAAAGTCGCCTTTGAAAACATTGCGGGGAAAAAAGAAAATGCTGATTATCAGCATTATTATTAGAGCTACGTGGGAAAGAAGTCAGAAGCTTAGAAAGAATATTGTGCGAAGTCCTGGTAACAAGAAAAGAACTCAAGAAAAGTATGGATATGTGGTGTGCACTGGCCTTCGTGATAGATCTGAAATAGTATTTAACACGGCGTTTTACACCATACATTGTTGTTTTATATTCGTAGTTATACTGCACAGCCTATGCAGTCTCAGTTTGAGTTACGGGTTCAGTCAACTTCAGTCAACTATCGCAGAAATAGGATTCAGCAGTCACAGTCAAGGAGCAATACATACAATTGCTTTCTTTTTCCCCAATTTCTCTTTTGGTGCCTCTACTATTTCTGCTCGTCTACAATTGCCTAATACGTGTACTGTTTATCGGTTAGAAGTCAGAAACTGTTGTCCTTAAAGAGTCATCTATACTCGTTTTTCAGCCAGCTTTAACCCAATTTATCTTTATTCCCGAAACTATTATCTTGTATCTTCATGCCAAATGTTGCCCCTGACGGCTGCAAGGTTGCACTGATTACGACGGATAGAAAACGCATTTCATTTTTCGCACGCTTTCAAGGAAATCACTATTGCCGTTTCCGATTTTAAATGAGGACGAATCCCTTGAGTTTCTCTATTCCTTACACCATATATTTTGGTAATTTATCTATGTTTACACATCTGACTAAATTTTAAACCATTCTACAACGTTTCAATTTGTTGTTATTGTTGTTTCTCTCTCTTTCTCTCTCTCTCTCTCTCTCTCCCTTTCTGGGTGTAAGGGTGTATCTTAAAATAATTTCTTATCACTTTTTTAATTCAAACACAAGAGTAGTAAAGGAAGGGAGAATAGGGTACTACCTAGGGCATGGGTAGTACCCTATTCTCCCTTCCCTGAGTGCCCTACATCACCGTCCCTGACAAAAATGTGTCCCTAGTTTGCCATCCCGAAATATTTTTGTCCCTAGGCTTCCGTCCCTGAGCGGGATTTAGCATTCAAAATGGCGGCCTTGCGGAGGACATTCTGGGGATGTGTCCCTAGGCTCCCGTCCCTGAGCGGGATTTTTTCACTCTAAATGGAATTTGTCCCTATATCGCTGAGTTGAACTTAGATTTTTTTGCACTATAAATGATTTCTATATGTCAGAGCACTGAGTTGAACTTAGACTTTTTTTAATCTATTATGATTTTTTCTCTTTCTAAATGTCTGACCATTGAGTTGGACTTAGTCTTTTTTTACCCTATGAATGAATTTTTGTTTCTAAAAGACTGAGCACTGAGTTGAACTTAGTCTTTTTTCTGCATCTATGAATGATTCTTACTCTTTGGAGTGTAACTCTTTGGAGTGTGAGTCTTTGGAACGCGTCTCTTCTAAAAGAAAGATAGAACTTTCGTGGTAGATGGTTAGTCCTGAAATGGACTGTTGGGTTAGCTCTGAAAAGAGCTGTGACAATTTGAAGAAAATGACAACTTGAAGATAGAACTTTCGTCTGACAGCTTGAAGATAGAACTTTCGTCTGACATCTTGAAGATAGAACTTTCGTGGTAGATGGTTAGTCCTGAAAAGGACTGTTGGGTTAGCTCTGAAAAGAGCTGTGACAATTTGAAGAAATGACAACTTGAAGATAGAACTTTCGTCTAACAGCTTGAAGGTAGAACTTTCGTCTGACATCTTGAAGATAGAACTTTCGTGGTAGATGGTTAGTCCTGAAAAGGACTGTTGGGTTAGCTCTGAAAAGAGCTGTGACAATTTGAAGAAATGACAACTTGAAGATAGAACTTTCGTCTAACAGCTTGAAGGTAGAACTTTCGTCTGACAATTTGAAGAAATGACAATTTGAAGAAAAGATAGAACTTACGTCTGACAATTTGAAGAAAGGTAGATCTTCCGTGGTAGATGGTTAGCCCTGAAAAGGGCTGTTGGGGTGTCCCTAAAAGGGACCTGGTTTTGGAGGTTGTGTTTTTAAGCACAACCTCCAACCTTCCTGCATGCTGGACAGCTACTCGCAGCACGCCTCCTTATCCTTTTTAGCTGCTGCTCGTCCAAGTTGTATTGAAGTGAGAACGGTGGCTTGTTGTCACTATCCCAGCACTCGGTCTGGGGCACGACGAACTCCTTCTTTTTACCGTCCATCTTCTTTTCCTTTGACGATAGCTGGGCAAGCCCGCTGAAACTCATGTCTCGAAGTGCACATTCCATTTTTGTTGTAAGTCGGAGAGATGAATGATGTGCGGGAAAATATCGCTGGGTTTTATAGCTTTACAGGAGGATTGAACTAGTTGACCCATGACGTCATTTTCTCCTATGTTTTTCCCGCGTCGGCGTTTCATGCTGTTTTGGCTCCAAATTAATGTTATCCAATCAGATTCAGCGTTGTTTTTCTAATACTAAATGTTTTATTGTTGACCAACCCGTGGGTTTGTTACATTTTCTTGTTCGGGGATTTTATTGTTGACCAACCCGTGGGTTTGTTACATTTTCTTGTTCGGGGATTTTATTGTTGACCAATCCATCCAGAAGAGCAATAAGAGAAAAATGTTAATCCAAACATTGTGCGATACTGGGTCAGGTTTTACGAAAGTTAATGGTGAATGAGAAAAAATAATCAAGAGCTTGGTGTTTTATACGTGTGATGGATCACTTTTTTTAGTTTTTTCATCCTATGAATGATTTTTTTCACTCTAAATGGAATTTGTCCCTATATCGTTGAGTTGAACTTAGATTTTTTTACACTTTAAATGATTTCTATATGTCAGAGCACTGAGTTGAACTTAGACTTTTTAAACCTATGTATGATTTTTTTCTCTTTCTAAATGTCTGACCATTGAGTTGGACTTAGTCTTTTTTACATCTATAAATGATTTTTTTCTCTAAAAGACTGAGCACTGGGTTGGACTTAGCTTTTTTTATTCTGTGAATGAATTTTCTTTTCTAAATGTCTGGACATTGAGTTGGACTTAGTCTTTTTTCTGCATCTATGAATGATTTTTTACTCTTTGGAGTGTAACTCTCTGGAGTGTGAGTCTTTGGAACGCGTCTCTTCTAAAAGAAAGAAGTTTGACAATTTGAAGAAATGACAATTTGAAGAAAGATAGAACTTTCGTGGTAGATGGGTAGCCCTGAAAAGGTCTGTTTTGTTTTTTGGAGGCTGTGTTTTTTCCAGTTCTAATGGCAACACCCGAAATTCGCTTGGCAAATGGGGCATGCTGTAATCTTCCTCCCGAACTCGATATCAACCAAGATGATATCCGGTGTTGTCTTTAATAATAGCTGAACTAACCTTTCGCCGAGATCTTTGTATGGTTGTGTTATACAGTGCAGTTGGTTTTGTTCCTCCACTCCTACGAGATGAGTGGTTAGTTGCAATAACTGCTGTCCGGCATTTAGATACTCTTGGAGAGCCTCACGTAGTTAATGATTTAGCTCTTCCATATTGATATTGCTCCCGAATATTAACACTGCTTTCGAAGTAATCGTCAGCTGAGAGTCAAAGAAATGGTGAATGTATGAAAATAACGCAGGGGTTTATACGTTTAAGGAGGATTGAAATTTTTTACAGAGCTTGGCCAGGGTAGAAAACACATACATTTTTTCCATGCTACGTTTCATGCTGTTTTGGCTCCAAATTAATGTTATCCAATCAGATTCACCGTTGTTTTTTCTAATACTAATTGTTTTATTGTTGACCAGCCCGTGGGTTTGTTACATTTTCTTGTTCGTGGGATTTTATTGTTGACCAATCCATAGGTTTGTTACATTTTCTTGTTCGGGTAAGAAAAAACTAGAGTTTAACTAACAGTTATGAGACGTTGTATGGGAAAAATGTAACCAGAACAAGTCTTTTGGGGAAAAAAACAGAATGAAGAACTCTATTGTTTTTTGAACTTTTATTTATTGAACTTTTATTTACTGAACAGAACTAAACATTGAAACATTTTTTGCAAAGCATCATAAAAAAATTTCTTGACAATGAAAAAAATTTCTTGACAATGAAAAAATCACAATGAAACATTTTTTTTGCAGTGCATCATAAAAAAATTTCTTGACAATGAAAAAAATTTCTTGACAATGAAAAAAAATCACAAGCAAACATTTTTTTGCAATGCATCATAAAAAATTTCTTGACAATGAAAAAAACATTTTCTTAACAATGAAAAAATCGCACTGAAATATTTTTTCACAATGAATTATTCACAACGAATTAATCACGATGAAAAAAACACACTGAATTATTTTTTCGCAACGAATTATTTTACAATGAATTAATCGCAAAAAACAGTATATAACAAATTTTATGCAATGTAAATTCGCAAACACCGCGAGTTTCATATTTGTTTTATATTCCTACCGTTTTGTTGTTTTTTCTTGGTTGTTTTCGTTCTGTCTTTGGTTTTTTCGGTATCTTGAAATCAACGTGATTGTCAATGTTTTTCCCGTATTTGCCCTGTCCTGTCAATATTGGTATAGTTGGTTTTTGATCAATTCGCTGCTTCTTGTGGATATGGTTACCATCTTCCTCAGATTTCCGCTTTGTTGTTTTTCTTGGTTGTTTTTCCTTTGGCTGATTTTTCTTTGGTTGATTTTTCTTCACAACACTTACGATAGAGTCCACTAAGTTGTGAAGATTGGATTTATCAAACTCGAACTCCACAGGAATCTTCACAGGAGGTGTTGAAATGCGCTGATCTTGTTGACGTAGTACCTCGATATTTCTACTGAGGTGATCAGTACTTACGGTTAAAGTTTTAATTTCCTCCAAATGCCTGTTTAAAGTCTCCAGCTGATCTATGATTCGGATCATCATGCTATCTTGTTTCAAATTTAGCTGCTTTACCTCTTCATAAATATTGTCAAACACTGTCGCTGGAATGATGGTTGTCGAATTTAACTCCGGTGGTGGATTGATAATTGTCGAATTCATAACTGATGAAAGAACGTCTCCATTGTTTTCCACTGATGGAAAATCGTCCAAGCTGATTTCATCTAAGTTGTGCTTCATATTGTAACTGACTCTGAATATTGATACTGCTTCCGAAGTGATCGTTAGCTGAGAATCAAAGAAAATGGTGAATATATGAAAATAACACCGAGCTTTATACGTTTACAGAGGATTGAAATTTTTAAAGAGGGCGGACCTGGCGGAAAACACCGGTATTGTACTGTGTGACACCGAATTAGGAGTGGTAAAAACACCGATATAACCATCGATTTGATTGCACAATGTTAATGAAACGCCGACGCGGGAAAAACATAGGAGAAAATGACGTCATGGGTCATCTAGTTCAATCCTTCTGTAAAGCTATAAAGCCCAGCGATAATTTACATAAAATCATATTTGTTCCAGAATGGTTCGAATTCTTGTATGCCCTCACTGTGCAAACAGATGTCTGATAGAGTGTGGGAAATGTTTTTCCATACTCGAGTATCTTGGGCAGAAGCATAACTGTCCAGATACAGATGAAGGATTTTATGATGACGATGAAGGTTCGACGATTTGCTGCGAACACTGTGGATGTGAAATCATCCCAGTGGGTCGGGCGGAAGAATCGTAGAGCTGGATGTCAATGTGAGATCCTTCAAAAAAAAGCCCTTTTCAGGGCTAACCATTTAGCACGAAAGATCTTTCTTCTCAAATTGTCAAAAGTAAAAAAAGACTTACAGTCATAACTAGAAAAAACTCAAAAGTAAGAAGTAATTATTTTTATATTTT
Organism: Hippopus hippopus; assembly: GCA_946811185.2. NCBI lineage: Eukaryota > Metazoa > Mollusca > Bivalvia > Cardiida > Cardiidae > Hippopus > Hippopus hippopus. The sequence continues at coordinate 3,884,871 of OX328099.1, read as the reverse complement.
TTATTTCAAAAAGAACTTATGTACAATGAAAAAATCAAATCATGAACTGTAAAGACAAAAAATGAATGAACTGTAAAAGACAAAAAATGAATGAAAAAAATCAAGTCAGTCTTTTTTGTTTATAATCAATATTTTATTGAAATCTTTTTTTCACTCAGTATGTTTTTTTCTTTTTCTTTGAGATGTCAGATTCACATTTGTTTTTACGTTTTCTTTTCCTATCGTTGGTTTTTAATTCCACATCTGGACAGATTTTGTCCTCATGTTTTGTTGATTTGTAAAAGAAATAGTTCTTTGTTACTCGTTTTTTCTTCTTTTCGATGTTTTGCTGTTTTTCCTTTCCGTACGAACAACCCGGTTCTGCAGAAAATTCGTTTTTTAGATCCAAAGTTTGTTGTTTTCTTAGATTATCGTTTGTAGATATTTTTTTCTCTGTCTGTTCTGTTATTTTGCAGATTTCTGAATCACTGTTAGCCGCTGTATCGCTCTGCATGTCTACGATCTGAGTTTCATCCGATGAGGATGTAGCTTGTGGTGAACTTTTTTTCCATGTATTTTCACTACAGAATGAATTTAGTGTCCCGACGAATTTTATATCTTTGAGACCATCAACGTTGTAAAACGATGGTAAAATCTCAATGTCGTGACTGTGTGGATTCACGTAGACAAAAACAATTGTTCCTAGCTGATTTTCTTTTTCTGCACATTCTTTGGCCCAATGTCCTGCTTCGTTGCACGTAAAACAAATATTTGTTCTCACACCATTCGCACCATATCGTTTGTCAATCGTCGCTTGATCCAAAACTCTGTAGCTGGTAGTACGGTAAACATCTTTTTCTTCTAAATGTTGCTGGGATAAAAATGATCCCACATAGTTTCCGATATGTTTAACATTATACTTTGATGGTATATTGCTGATCTCATAATCGTGGGTGTATGGATTAACATACAGATACACCCTCTTACTAAGTGGTGATGTATTTTGCAGCTTTAACTCACTCATATTTTTTATCAGCTGTACTGACTGAGATCGAGTAGGAGAATGAATAGATTTTCACAACTAACGGCTTATTTATACACTGTTACAACGGAGAGGGTATATAAATTGCTAGTTTTTTCTCACTTCTGCATTATTGTCTTTGCACTCAGAGCTAAAACGATGGGTAAAAGAAAAAGAATAATAACCTATTCAGACAGCGAAAGTGACGATGAGGTGTTTCCACCAATAAAAAAGAAAAAAACTAGACCTTTGAAAGAAGAAAGTGACGATGAGGTGTTTCCATCAATAAAAAAGAAAAAAACTAAACCGTTGAAAGAAGAAAGTGACAATGAGGTGATTCCATCAACAAAAAAGAAAAAAACTAAACCGTTGAAAGAAGAAAGTGACGATGAGGTGTTTCCACCAACAAAAAAGAAAAAAACTAAACCGTTGAAAGAAGAAAATGATAGCGACGATGAAAGTACCAACTCTAACTTAGACATGAAAAGTCTATATGATTTAACAGAAAAGGGTAATAAGAAGTCAAGAAAATTTAAAACAGAATCACATGTGCTGATGCTGAGTTTTAAGAAATTTGAAGAATTAACACCTCAGAGACTCCTTGGATTATTTGACGATGTTACCCGTGAAATCATTCGAAAGTTAAATGCCAACCCGACGGACATGATTAGAATTACCATCAATCATCCTTCGTTGGAAATAGGAATCCATATTCCTTTTTTAGCTGCAGACCAGTTACAAGGTGAAACTATGCTGAATGAAATTGAACGAGTTTTACAATCGAATACAGATTTCGTCTTGAACGATGGATTCATGACATTTGACATCACACATACAATACCACCAAGTGGTAGCGGAAAACCAAAATATAGATCGTCAGAATTAGATTCAAAGTTTTTTGCCCAGAAGAAGAAATCTATTATTCAAATTGACAATCATGACCAACTATGTTTTGCAAGAGCTGTTGTTGTGGGAATTTGCTACAGTGAACGTGAAAACACCGAAGTATGGAATAGAAAATGGGATCGTATTCGTCGTTCAAATTACCTCCTTCAAAAGACTGAAGCTGAGAAATTGTTACATGAAGCTGGAGTTTCACCAACACAGTCTGTAGGAATTGATGAATACAAAAAAATTCAAACAATCTTGTATGAAAAAGGCTATGTCATTAAAGTTCACCAACAGCATTCAAAAGTGGAAAAAATATTTAAACATCCAAAAGTGAAACCCAATAGTAAGATCATACATTTGTACTTTCATCAAAACCATTATGACTACATTAAATCTATCAAAGGTTTTCTTAGTTGTGCATATTATTGTGAGTTCTGTGATGTGGGTTACCCTCAACGGGAAAGTCATGCTTGTTCAAATATCTGTAAAGGTTGTTATCGCAAAGGAAAATGTCCATCAGAATCAAAAGAATATGTTTGCAGTGATTGCAGTAGACGATTTTTTAGTGCTGAATGCTTTGAAAATCACAGAAATGTTCAAGGTAAAGAAAAGAAATCCATTTGTGAATTAGTGAAACTCTGTTCGAAATGCGGTGCACAATATCATATCAGAAAGAAAAATCATGTTTGCAATGGAAAGAAAAAATGTCATATCTGTAAGAGAATTGTTAACTTTTCTCATCAATGCTATATTCAGCCTTACCAAAGTAAGTTGAACCATGACAGCGATGACGAGACGAGTTCTTATGTAGTCAAAAAACCACAGTTTATTTTCTTTGATTTTGAATGCAAACAAGACACAGGTGTACACATCCCAAATTATTGTATCGCACACAGAGCGTGTGATAAATGTATCGATAAATCACTTGATTTTCATTGTTCTACATGCAGTGAATTTGAAGAGGGTAGGGAAGTTATTTTTCAAGGTGAAAAAACTTTGAGTCAATTTTGCAACTGGCTCTTTTCAAAACATCATAAAGGGGTTACGGCTATTGCCCATAATTTCAAAGGCTATGACGGGCAGTTCATTCTTGACTATATTGTCAAAGTTGGGTTAAAACTTCCAAAATTGATCATGAATGGAAACAATATTATGAAGTTAGAACTGAACGGTGTACGTCTGATCGATTCTTTCAATTTCATGAGTTTTGGTTTGGCAAAATTTCCACCCACCTTTGGTCTTCAAGAAATGAAAAAAGGTTACTTTCCTCACTGGGCTAATACAGATGAATTTTGGAGTTACATCGGACCCTACTTGGATATGTCTTATTACAAACCCGACTCAATGTCTGAAGAGGCTAGGTCGAAATTTATAGTTTGGTATAATGACAAAGTTCGAAATGGTGAGGAATTCAATTTTCAGAAGGAGATGGAAATGTACTGTAGGTCAGACGTTGATATCCTCAGACGAGGGTGTGCTGAATTCAGAAAGCTGTTTATCGAACAGGGTGGTATTTGTCCATTTTTAGAGGCGATTACCATCGCAGATGCCTGTAACAAGGTGTGGCGAAGCAAATATTTACCAGAAAATCAAATAGCTATCATTTCAAGTAAAGACTCATCCAGACGTCGCTTTTCTATGAAAGCGATACGATGGATTCAAAGCGTTGCTCAGGAAAAAGGTATTAATATTCAGCATGCAAAAAATGGTGGTGAAGCTCAAATCGGGAAATATAGTGTAGATGGTTTTCACCGTCAATCAAACACTGTTTATGAATTTCTTGGGGATTTGTATCATGGTTGTCCTGTATGCTATACAGACCGAAATCAGATCAATCCTATTAATGGAAAACCCATGTCTGAATTGTACGAACATACTTTTGAACGTATAGCAGATATCGAAGAAATGGGATATAATGTAGTGTACATTTGGGAACACGAATTTGATGCTAAGATGAAGGATAAAGAGTACAAAAAACTCATTGAAAAGTTATATCCACATTTGGACCCTATCGATCCGAGGGATGGATTGTCCGGGGGAAGATGTAATGCAATAAAAATTGGATATGATGTTGATGAAAAAAGCAAAAAGGAAATCAAGTACATCGATATCTGTTCTCTATACCCTTATGTTTGTAAACACAAATCCTACCCTGTAGGTCAGCCAAAAATTTTGTCTGCTGAGAATATTGACATGAACAATATTCGCCAATATGAGGGATTAATCAAGTGTAAAGTTTTACCTCCAACTGATTTGTTTCACCCCGTTCTTCCAGTTCACTGTAACAACAAAATGATGTTTCCCCTCTGTATGAAATGTGCAGAAGAAAGCTCAAACATTTGTAGACATGGTAAAGAAGAGAGGGCTTTGGTCGGAACTTGGGTTACTTTTGAATTATTCAAGGCTCTTGACTGCGGTTATCGATTATTGCAAGTGTATGAAATTTGGCATTTCAATTCTGTGTCAGATCAGTTCTTTAAACATTATGTGGACAATTTCTTGAAAATTAAGCAAGAAGCCAGTGGCTATCCAGATTGCTGTCAATCAGACTCAGAAAAAGATCAGTTCGTTTGTGAATATGAGAAGGCAGAAGGTGTTCGTCTTGATCCAAGTTGTATTCAAAGAAATCCTGGGAGAAGATCATTTGCTAAGATTATGTTGAACTGTCTTTGGGGAAAATTAGCACAGCGTGAAAAAATGACCCAGACGGAATACATCAGTGATCCGTCTAAATATTTTGAATTAGTCACCAATCCCAATTTCATTGTAAAGCATGTAGAAATCTTTGATGAGAACTGTTCATTCATCTTGGTTAACTATGAATCAAAGTTGGAACATATTGACACTCATGCTACAGCCAATGTGGTAGTAGGTTCTTACGTAACAGCTTATGCAAGGTTGGAATTGTACAGTGTTCTTGAAAAGTTAAAAGATAGAGTTCTGTATTTCGATACAGATAGTTGTATGTACATTCACGACCCCGAATTATGGAATCCCCCTATTATTAGCAGTCGTTTAGGAAAATGGACTGATGAAGAACCTGCTTGTAAAATTACTCAATTCAGAGGACTTGGACCTAAGAATTATGCTTACAAAATGAAAACAAAAGATGGAAAAGAGATAAGCAAATGTAAAGTAAAGGGGATTACTCTGGATTACAATACAAAACAGGTGGTAAATTTCGATACATATTCGAAATGTGCTTTTGATCGTACAGTAGAAATCAAAATTCACTATGATTGTAAAATTAAAAGACACAGAGATAGAACGGTTACCAGTGAACCACAAACAAAAACGTTTCGTTCTGTATACACCAAGAGAGTCATTGTAAATGGTACTGATACTGTACCCTATGGTTATAAAAGCTTGAGAAAATAATTTCATATCACATTGTTGTGTACCAATCACTCAAAGTAAGTCGGGGAAAAAAATATTAGCAACTGTTCAAAAATAACAATCATGTTACCGCTACCAATAGAACTACGTGAAAAAATTTATGGAGAATTTGTTCGACAGCATACGCTTGATGAACAAACACAGCTTAACATTAAATTTTTCTGTGTGAAAATGTGGATCAAAAAAATGTTTAAATGGGTTGCAAAAGGAGAAAAGTCCTACAAAGTGTATGCTATATTCAACTTTATTGCGATGATGGTGGACGATTCGGGGCTGGATCTCGTTCTCAAGACTTATTTAGCAGATAGCTGTATGAAAGACAATGTTATTAGTAAACTGTTTCGATCCACAAGCCGATGGACATTTTTTATCATAGGAACAACAGAAGAAAGTTTTCTTAACGTTGTGAAAATGAAATCAGTTCTATTTAACTTTTACTTACGCTACAAAAAAGGGCCTGTTCATGATTCCTACGGAGAAACAATGGAAACAATGTCAGGGTATATTCTATTTGATAGAGATGTTACAGAAGAAGTAGTAAATTCAGCTCTTTCAACAAAAGACGCTTATAGACATGTTGCTCCATTCATAGGACTACGAGATTTCGACGATATGGACAGTGAGTATACAATGTTTTTTGGGTATGACCAATTGCATAAAGACATTACGGAATATGAAACCAAACGTGAAATTCGTGGTGTTTGCGAATTTGCATTATAAAAATTTGTTATATACTGTTTTTGCGATTAATTCATTGTAAATAATTCGTTGCGAAAAAATAATTCATTGTGATTAATTCATTGCGATTAATTCGTTGTGAATAATTCATTGTGAAAAAATATTTCAGTGCGATTTTTTTCATTGTTAAGAAAATGTTTTTTCATTGTCAAGAAATTTTTTATGATGCATTGCAAAAAAATGTTTGCTTGTGATTTTTTCATTGTCAAGAAATTTTTTTTCATTATCAAGAAATTTTTTTATGATGCATTGCAAAAAAATGTTTCAATGTTTAGTTCTGTTCAGTAAATAAAAGTTCAATAAATAAAAGTTCAAAAAAACAATAGAGTTCTTCATTCTGTTTTTCCCCAAAAGACTTGTTCTGGTTACATTTTTCCCATACAACGTCTCGTAACTGTTAGTTAAACTCTAGTTTTTTCTTACCCGAACAAGAAAATGTAACAAACCTATGGATTGGTCAACAATAAAATCCCACGAACAAGAAAATGTAACAAACCCACGGGTTGATCAACAATAAAACAATTAGTATTAGAAAAAACAACGGTGAATCTGATTGGATAACATTAATTTGGAGCCAAAACAGCATGAAACGTAGCATGGAAAAAATGTATGTGCTTTCTGCCAGGTCCGAGCTCTTTAAAAAATTTCAATCCTCTGTAAACGTATAAAGCCCCGCGTTATTTTCATATATTCACCATTTTCTTTGACTCTCAGCTAACGATCACTTCGAAAGCAGTGTCAATATTCGGAAGCAATATCAATATGGAAGAGGTAAATCATCAACTACGTGAGGCTCTCCAAGAGTATCTAAATGCCGGACAGCAGTTATTGCAACTAACCACTCATCTCGTAGGAGAGGAGGAACAAAACCAGCTGCGACGTATAACACAACCATACAAAGATCTCGGCGAAAGATTAGTTCAGCTATTATTAAAGACAACACCGGATATCATCTTGGTTGATATCGAGTTTGGGAGGAAGATTACAGCATGCCCCATTTGCCAAGCGAATTTTGGGTGTTGCCATTAGAACTGGAAAAAACACAACCTCCAAAAAACAAAACAGCCCTTTTCAGGGCTATCCATCTACCACGAAAGTTCTATCATTCTTCAAATTGTCATTTCTTCAAATTGTCAAACTTCTTTCTTTTAGAAGAGTTACACTGCAAAGATTCACAATCAAAAAAAGTCATAGATTAGCCAAACTCTAGTTTTTCTAACCCGAATAAGAAAATGTAACAAACCCACGGATTGGTCAACAATAAAATCCCCGAACAAGAAAATGTAACAAACCCACGGGGTGGTCAACAATAAAACATTTAGTATTAGAAATAAAACGCTGAATCTGATTGGATAACATTAATTTTTGGAGCCAAAACAGCATGAAACGCCGACGCGGGAAAAACATAGGAGAAAATGACGTCATGGGTCAACTAGTTCAATCCGTCTGAAAAGCTATAAATCTCGGCGATTTATTTTCCAAGCATTTCATTTTTTCACAATGGCTTCAAGACAATCACCAGTCGTCACTTGGATGGATACTGAGCGAAAGTTAATAAGAGCAAGGAGACAAATCGTCTTACTTAAACAACGCCTAGCTGCAGTGAGAAGACGATACGAGAGGGCTGAGCTTGCTAATAACAGGCTGTTCTGTTATAACCTTCGGATGAAGGAACTCATTATTGAGGGCATGCTTGAGATGTATTTTCAGTATGTTATTTTAAAAACTGAGCAGGTGACCCGTCTTTTCCGTGCGCAAATCGCCACTGAAAGGAGTGAGTCAGACAGTGAATCGACTGATGCTGATACTGAATAAACATTTTCATAAAATCAGCTCTTCTCAAAACAGCCCTTTTCAGGGCTAACCATCTACCACGAAAGTTCTATCTTTCTTCAAATTGTCATTTCTTCAAATTGTCAAACTTCTTTCTTTTAGAAGAGTTACACTCCAAAGACTCACACTCCAGAGAGTTACACTCCAAAGAGTAAAAAATCATTCATAGATGCAGAAAAAAAGACTAAGTCCAACTCAATGTCCAGACATTTAGAAAAGAAAATTCATTCACAGAATAAAAAAGCTAAGTCCAACCCAGTGCTCAGTCTTTTAGAGAAAAAAATCATTTATAGATGTAAAAAAGACTAAGTCCAACTCAATGCTCAGACATTTAGAAAGAGAAAAAAATCATACATAGGTTTAAAAAGTCTAAGTTCAACTCAGTGCTCTGACATATAGAAATCATTTAAAGTGTAAAAAAATCTAAGTTCAACTCAGCGATATAGGGACAAATTCCATTTAGAGTGAAAAAAATCATTCATAGGATGAAAAAACTAAAAAAAAGTGATCCATCACACGTATAAAACATCAAGCTCTTGATTATTTTTCATACATTCACCATTAACTTTCGTAAAACCTGACCCAGTATCGCACAATGTTTGGATTAACATTTTTTCTCTTATTGCTCTTCTGGTTAGAAGAAAGAGAACGTTTCAGATATATCAGACATGAAATTGAACATCCGATGCAAATGCTAAATAAAATGGAATCAATCAAAAGAAAGAGAGGGGGGATAAAAAAAGTGCATTCTGTACAAAAAAAGCAACTCTTTTCAGGACTAGCTATCTTAAATAAACATCTTTCTTTTCATTTTGTCAGAAGCCTCATAATCAAAAAAGTCATAGCTTAGTTAAACTCTAGTTTTTTCTAACCCGAACAAGAAAATGTAACAAACCCACGGATTGGTCAACAATAAAATCCCCGAACAAGAAAATGTAACAAACCCATGGGTTGGTCAACAATAAAACATTTAGTATTAGAAAAACAACGGTGAATCTGATTGGATAACATTAATTTGGAGCCAAAACAGCATGAAACGCCGACGCGGGAAAAACATAGGAGAAAATGACGTCATGGGTCAACTAGTTCAATCCTCCTGTAAAGCTATAAAACCCAGCGATATTTTCCCGCACATCATTCATCTCTCCGACTTACAACAAAAATGGAATGTGCACTTCGAGACATGAGTTTCAGCGGGCTTGCCCAGCTATCGTCAAAGGAAAAGAAGATGGACGGTAAAAAGAAGGAGTTCGTCGTGCCCCAGACCGAGTGCTGGGATAGTGACAACAAGCCACCGTTCTCACTTCAATACAACTTGGACGAGCAGCAGCTAAAAAGGATAAGGAGGCGTGCTGCGAGTAGCTGTCCAGCATGCAGGAAGGTTGGAGGTTGTGCTTAAAAACACAACCTCCAAAACCAGGTCCCTTTTAGGGACACCCCAACAGCCCTTTTCAGGGCTAACCATCTACCACGGAAGATCTACCTTTCTTCAAATTGTCAGACGTAAGTTCTATCTTTTCTTCAAATTGTCATTTCTTCAAATTGTCAGACGAAAGTTCTACCTTCAAGCTGTTAGACGAAAGTTCTATCTTCAAGTTGTCATTTCTTCAAATTGTCACAGCTCTTTTCAGAGCTAACCCAACAGTCCTTTTCAGGACTAACCATCTACCACGAAAGTTCTATCTTCAAGATGTCAGACGAAAGTTCTACCTTCAAGCTGTTAGACGAAAGTTCTATCTTCAAGTTGTCATTTCTTCAAATTGTCACAGCTCTTTTCAGAGCTAACCCAACAGTCCTTTTCAGGACTAACCATCTACCACGAAAGTTCTATCTTCAAGATGTCAGACGAAAGTTCTATCTTCAAGCTGTCAGACGAAAGTTCTATCTTCAAGTTGTCATTTTCTTCAAATTGTCACAGTTCTTTTCAGAGCTAACCCAACAGTCCTTTTCAGGACTAACCATCTACCACGAAAGATCTATCTTCAAGATGTCAGACGAAAGTTCTATCTTCAAGCTGTCAGACGAAAGTTCTATCTTCAAGTTGTCATTTCTTCAAATTGTCTCAGCTCTTTTCAGAGCTAACTCAACAGTCCTTTTCAGGACTAACCATCTACCACGAAAGTTCTATCTTTCTTTTAGAAGAGACGCGTTCCAAAGACTCACACTCCAAAGAGTTACACTCCAAAGAGTAAAAATCATTCATAGATGCAGAAAAAGACTAAGTCTATCTCAGTGATATAAGATAAATTTCCTTTTAAAAAGAGAGAAATCATAATAGGTGAAGAAAAAACTAAGTCCAACCCAGTGCTCAGACATTTAGAAAGAAAAAATCATACATAGGTGAAGAAAAACTAAGTCCAACTCAATGATCAGACCTGGCAGATCACTATAGAGTACTGGAAGATGTATCATTTTTGGCCGACATCTGCTGCTTTAACTGCAGAAAAAAATCCCGCTCAGGGATGGGAGCCTAGGGATAAAATAAAAAAATCTTTCGGGGACAGCAAATAGGGACACATCCCCAGAGTGTCCTCCACAAGGCCGTCATTTTGAATGCTATGATTCTATTTATAGTAACATTTTCATGCGGAATCTCGGACTTTATCGCTTACTCGCAACTTTTCGGACCTTTTGCAAGGGATAAATTCTTTCGGGATGGCAAACTAGGGACACATTTTTGTCAGGGACGGTGATGTAGGGCACTCAGGGAAGGGAGAATAGGGTACTACCTAGGGCATGGGTAGTACCCTATTCTCCCTTCCTTTATTACTCACAAGCCTATAGCGACTGGGTTAGGAAACAGAGGTCTTTTCGTCCAAAAATACAACTAATTTCTGTCATTCGCAACAACAAAGGTGCAGCAGCCTTTCAAAGATTTTTATCTGAAACTTAATTACAAGTTCAGTCGCCAAAAAGAGTGTGTAATACCGCTTTAAGATGGAACTTTCTAAAATATTCTTTCCATACAGTCAAACCACTAATGTCCTTTATATTATGCTCTGCTATATTTGTTTTGTGTTCAATTATTTTGATAGCAAAAAAAAAAGGTGAATCGGTGACCTGTCGCAATGAGATAGGTAAGTTATTCTTAAAATGCTTTGAAAATGCTATGATAATAATAACGATAATAATAATAATAAGAAGAAGAAGAAGCTGGAACCAATTAAAATACTAATTAAATTTAACAAGTCTGAAACTTTTGATGCAGGTGAAAATAACATCCGTACTGTCAGAGCTTTGATCTTATTCCTTACAAAGAGTCCAGTATTTTAATAGACATGAGGAATCTGCCTCTGGAAAACATCGTATGTGAACGACAAAATGCTGTTGATCAGTATTTTCTGCTGTCCCCCTGTCCCACATTTTTTTTCTATCCTGTTAAGGTCTACGGTCTCTAGCTCATCGGTAAACATCGACGTTTTCGTAAAGGCTATTCGGCCAACCTCGGCAGCGTCCGTCTTTTTATCTGAGAGTTACGGGCCGTAGACTCCAACACTGAAGCTAGATTTACTTTGAGGGGTGCAAAAGGCTCTTAACTCTTGTGTTGCTAAGCGCGACTCACTGACCGTTTGCGGATAGTGTAGATCAAGATCAGACTGCACAGAACGTGCAGTCTGATCTTGGATCTACACTTTCCGTTAAGGAGATAATTTTTTCCATGAAAACAAATTTGAAATAGCATCATTCGGGTGCTTACTATTAATTTGAAAGTTTTATTTAATTTCTTTTGCAGGATTAGGGTTAACTTGAACTACATGTATTTTGTCCACAAGTTTGACTTTTGTTGACTAACTTTATGCCTGTCCTTGACGAAAGGTGTTCACTTAACTGTGCTCCGTCAAAAAAAGGCAGCGTTTGCGAATTTTCAATACTCTCATTATTCAAGCTGAACCTCGGCAACTCAGTCGTAAATGAACGAAGTTTATAATCCAGTGGTTGCGAATTTCAATTTCGGCTCCGCTAATATTTTTTCCTTATTATTTTGTGATAGATATAGCTATTGCCTCTCTTCTTTTTCCAGTTAATGGGTATAAATGACTTTGCGTAGCGGTTTGCAAAGAGTGGTCTAAAGAACGCCAAATGTAATTTGAAAATAACGCAAGAGCCGGCAGTCATTGTAGGAGATACATTTAGGCCACATTTCCCAAATTCAACTGTTGAAAGATAACCCAGGAAGCGTTAATAGGTGAACTGACGCTGCAATATGACTATGGTATAGGTGAGAACGGTGTAAAAACTAATACAGGAAAGCCTAAAACAGCAGCCTCGTAGTGAACAGACAATTTCTCCGAACTGTCGAAAGTTTGTGTGAGTTGCCTCCCTTAGGCTGCTGTCAGCATCTTGAAGTGTGTCTAAAAATAGATCCTGCATTCTCCATTATGCATAGTTCTGGACAAATCCGAAATTAATACAGTGAAAGAAAAAGGAATTGTTTATTTAATTAACCCGTGGCAATTCAGGATGTATAAGCGAATATGTGGATCAAGATCAGACTGCAAAGAATTTGCAGTTTGATCACTGAACTATTCTGTCGGATATTTTAGGCACTGTAGTTAAAAGTAGTCTTGAAATTTCTACACGAATTTTGTCAAAAATGAATTATTCACTTGACGGTCTAAGGGCTGGACAAACAGGCCGAGGAGCTGTCAATATTTTCTTTAAAGGTGCAGGATTTGCCCATCATTGAACTTGCTAGAAATTCTCTGCACCCGTGTTCACCAACCATTTTTAACAACATTCTTGTTCTAATTCTCAAGAATTTTGTAAATCCCAAAGTAACGCAGTCTCTGGTTAGGTGAACCAAACAGTTAAGCCAATCAGAAATCACTTCACTTTTTAAATCTATCTACATGTATACGACAAAGAATGGAATTTTGAATGGATGGTGTATGCGGACGCTGATCCTTCATATTTCGTTATTTTAAAATTATGTGAACCTTTAGGCTGCTAAGCGCGACTCACTGACCTTTTGCGGACAGGGTAGATCAAGATCAGACTGCACAGAACGTGCAGTCTGATCTTGGATCTACACTGTCCGATATGGAGATATTATTCCCGAAACATAACTTTGAAATAGCAATATTTGGGTATTTACTATCGAACTGAAAATTTCATGTTAGTTATTTAGCATGATAAAAGTCAAACCAGTTGGATTCTTTTTGTAAACGGGTTTTTTAACATTCACTGTCATTTCCCGTAATGCTAAAAATAACCTTTTATAAGTCTTTCACAATATTTTTATTATATTTCGCTTGCAAATGCCAATGATTGCTTAATCAAATACCTATAAAAAAAATTATCAACTCTCGTTCAATCTGAAGCGCTCGCGAAGCGAGCTCCCAATCAGTATGTCAACACGTCGACGTGTTTACGCGCTTTGACATAATGACATGTCCTAAACTGATACGTGCTGGTTGTTTTCTTGACATTATTTGATTTTGTAATTGTTGTTCGATTTAACGAAATAAATGATAAATTACTTCATTCAACATTTTAACGAAAAAAACTATTTGTACGATCCTAAAGAATAATAATTTAAAAACATTGTGGAAGCAGGAAAAATGATTGTTGCCATAATTTTCTTCATTTTCCACAATGTTTTCAACTATGCAAACCCTAAGAGCGCCGATAATGAACATTTTCATTTTATCAAAAACACTAAGATAATGACAATTTTAAAATTGTATAATGCAAAAAAACCGACAGCGTTGATTAAACATCAGATTGATTGATTGATTGACTAATTGCATAATTTTTAACGCCGTTTTCAACATTATTTCAGTTATATCGCGGCGGCCAGTGCACCTATCCATGCTTTCCATGAGGCTCTTTTACACAATCTTCCTTCCAAGTCACTGGCTTCTTTTTCCACATAACCATCCAAATGGTCAGCGGTGGGAGACGAATGAATCCTGTCGCACTGACGATCGTCAGTCCTCGGAAAGAAATTGGCCGAGCCAGGGATCGAACCCACGACCCCCTGTTCTCAAGTCCTGCAAGCTACCGACTGAGCTATCGGGCTCAGCAGATCAAACATCACACTCCATGTTCTGTGCAGTCTGCCCGCACGGGTAGCTCAGTGGTCAGCGTATCGGACTCGTAGCCTGGTGGTTGTGAGTTCGATACCCGATTGAGGCAAACTATATCCGACGATTTTTCGCCCCTCACCTCTAATGCAAAGTAGTCAGTGACTTGGAAAGAATGTTGTGTCAGCACTGGTGTGAGAAAGCAAGGAAACACATGTGTAGGTGCACTGACCGCCGTGATATGACCTTAGCTCCAATTCAGTCAATCAATCAATCAATCAATCTTGTATGACCGCAAACGCAACGCTGGTGCAGAAAGGCACTCTGAGGATTGAGCGCTTATCAGGCTGACCCGGGCCGAAACTTTTCGCTATTGTCCAATTTTCTGTATGTTCAAGGACCATTCTACCTCATTAATTAGTCGGTTGTTACAAAAAAAAAAGGCTGTTATGGATCCATAAGTATGTGATGGATTGCTTGGTATGATTGAAAACGGAGATGCATAAAACCTCTTTTTGCCAGACCATGGCTTATATTTTTTACCCTTTCAAATTTCATCAATCAAGACGCTTCCATACTTTACCACTGAGCCACGCAGGATCATTGTGATTATGATGATGACGATGATGATGATGATTGTGTTAACCATTATCATAATTATTGTCATAATGAGGTGACATCCCATTCGAGTCAAACTTATGTTACTATTGATGTATGATCTAAGACCTTGCACTTGACGTGAAATAGACATTCTGCCGACTTTTTAAAACAATAAAAATCAAACTATTCTTGATTGACCACTTATTTCAAATTTTGTTGATTTAATGTCATGTTAAAGACGTAACGCCGTCAGTGTCAACTTGTCCGGAGAGAGAGAGAGATATAGAGAGAGAGAGAGAGAGAGAGATGACCTTGGTCGAGACTTTTTGGCTATAAATTAGTCAAATGTCTTAATGTCCAAGGACAAGTCGACCTCATGATTCAGTGGGTTGTTGGGCTAAATAGGTGTTACGGATTTATTATAATGTGACGATTTGCTTAGTATAAGTAGTATAATGCAACACTTAGATGCATTAAACCCCCTTTTGCCAGAGCATGGCTCAAACTGCTTGATGTCAAAAATAGCTTCTCAAGCAATAAGCTCAATGTACCGTACATCTAAATGACAACTTACATTAGCAATCCGTGATGCATTTCGTCCTGTCGCTATCAGCAAAGGCGAAAAGGTGTACACGTCCACTGCATTAATTTCGTTAAACTCAGGTGTTTGTTTTTTCCTCTTTTGCATGTAAACCGGATATACTGGGTCAAGAAAAGGGGTCAGATTTGTCCCCGAGCCCTCCCGAGGTCTGTGTTGTGTTGTGTCGGTGTTGCCTTCTGTGTTAACACGGCTTATCACGTGGTGCAGTAAATTAGCTGGACACACCAAAAAAGGTCGTAAAATATTTTGTTAAACATTTACAAAACGATCCCGTGTTTTAAGGACCCTGAGTAACCAGCATTTTCTCCATTTCCCACAATGTTTTCTATCAAGAATGATCTCATCATTCTACCCACATATCATTATTTGTCTGCAAATGCTTTCCACTGCAACTCAATGCTTTTTTCTGCCGGTAAAAATTTAACTTGTACCCATATAAGTTAAGCCAAAATGCTGATCACGACATTTAATCTTTCAAAAAATTTTAAATTGGATCAGTCTGCACGATCATATGGTTGATCTCGACCTGCATCTTCCGGCAAGTATTTCTTGAGTGTTCAAATATTTCATTGGAATGGTAGGGGGGGAAAAAAGCCGAGAAAAAAAATGCTGAGTCAGCACGAAGACATTTTGTTAGCATATAAAATTCATTTGTTGTTTTATTCTGTATTAAAATAACACTTGGGAAAAACGTCCTACTTTGCACTTTCAGCTGGCCAAAAAGTCCGCTGCCAAAATGTTCTGGCCAAACCTTCCCGGCCAAAACGTCCTACATGCGTATTCATCTACTAAACGACTTGTGAAAATTGAAAGCATTAGCAGACGAAAAAGTATCCATGGCTCGAATGATGATATTTGTCCGTAAAAGCATAGAAAACATTGTGGGGGAAAATGTTGGTAATCAACATATTTGCTTTCAATTTTTTTCCAGGGTCATGAAAGCACGCGTTTGTTTGGTAGAGGATAAAAGATTGGTTGAATCTTTTTAGATACCTATAGACTATTGTATAATATTTTCCAAACATTGACAGAAAAGGTATCAAAACGAACTGTGCTGGGAAAATATTTGATAAGATAACATAGCAAATTCTTGTGTAAAAAATTGGGTTGGCAATTTGGTATGTAACTTGTTAAATGTCAATTTTTTATCGATTTGTTATGCAACGTAACGTAAGGTCATACGTTAATTGCTCTTAAAGCAGTAACATATCTATCTACGAAAATCCCCCCCTGTTTAATTGAGGTGTTATTATCAAGGGAGCCCCGGGGCTCTGACATTACCCTGAGCCTCTCCCACATCAAGTTGCTTCGCCCCATTTACTTTACATTTTTCTTTGAACTTTTAACTACACGACACAATTTTAGACCAGTCCAAATTGAAAGCATTTGCAGACAATAAAAAAATTAAATAGATATGGCTCTATTGATGAAACTTTCTGTGTGACAAAGTTGGAAACATTGTGGGAAAAGGAGAAAATGCTGGTTACCAGCATTTTCTCCTTTTCCCTCAATGCTTTCAAAGGCTTTCTCTTTCTGGATTGTTAAACCTCGGGATAAATGGTTAATCTTTTACCACAATATCCACAGTTTTAATGACCCTGGCCCGGCCGAGTAGCTCAGTGGTCATTGTATCTGACTCGTGACCTGTTGGTTGCGGGCTCGATACCTGTTTGAGGCAAACCTTCTTTCCGCCTCTCACCTCTGTTGCATGTGAGAAAAGTAGTCAGTGACTTGGAAAGAAAGTTAGGAAACACATGCTAAGGTGTACTGACAACCGTGATATGGCCTAAGCTGTTTAAACGGCGTTAAACTCCAATACAAACTTGAACGACCCTGAAGAAGCAGACCTGAAAACATTCCGAGAAAAGGAGAAAACACTTATTACCAGTATTTACTCCTTTTCCTACTGTGTTTTCTATCCTTTCACAAACATTTTTTACCTTTTGATCAATATTTAATTTGTCGTCTGCAAATGCTTTCAATATGGACCTGTATAAATTGTTGTCGTTTTGTGAAGAGCTAAAAAACAGACAGAAAATGTTTCTAAAATCATTATGCCACATCAGGAAATCAGTTATGGTTTGGGATTTTTTTTCTCCAGTAGCTGCGATGTAGTTTTGTTTCAAGGCTCAACTGAAGATATTTATGAAAATTCAATCTCAATTTTTATACCATCTGACTTTTCATAAAACATTTTTTTTTTAAACAGAATTTCTGGGGCAGTGATTTTTAGGCAACACATTTCGAAGAAAGACGATCGTTGAAGTAGAATACGTTTTTTAGATCTTTAGTCCAACCTGGCCGGACTTTTAATAGGTGCACTTGCACAACAGAGATACTGTAAAAAGTGGCGTAAAACACCAACAAAAAGGTATTTGAAAGGGTAAAAAACAGAGTTGGAAAAGCAGAATTCGCTGCTTACCACGAGTTTCTCCTTTTGGCACAATGTTTCTTTTTACTAACCTGCTACTCCAGATCCATAAAACCTTCTGATCTTCTGGCGGAGGTAACACTTCACCAAGCATCAAAGCAACACGATTTTCAACTAGTACAAACTGGAAGCATTTGAAGACAACAATTTAAATGTAAGTAAAATGATTGGATTTGTCTTTGAAAGGGTAGAAAACATTGTGGGAAAATTTCCACAATGTTTTCAAAACGCTTTTTCACCAGGGTCGTTAACACCACTAATTATTTGCTGAAGATTAAGTAGATCTGGAAACCCCCATGGATAAGGCTCTGGATTTGTAATCAGGAAATCCTCGTTCTACTTTCCGTGGCACTTGACATGTGGAAGTGCCCTTGGGCATGGCACTGCAGAGCCCCAGCCTAGCACTTGCAAAGGAAACGGGTAACGTCGTCATATGACCTACTGTTGAAAGCGGCAATAACCCAAATCAAAACGAACGAACAAACAGACGAACGAACGAACTGAAACCAGTGTTAGTGATTAAGGAGAGGGGACTGAGTTGACGAACATTTTACATGTACTTCCAAATCGTTAAAGGGAGTTAGGGGTGAGTGAAAAGGGAGTTAGGGTGGCGGGTCTTTCGTGTGTTTTCGCGCGGCCTGTCGGAAATTTACACAATTAGCTAAAAATAAGGTCGACGTTGAATGGTTGAAATATTTTCAATGGCCGACATCTGCCCCCAAATAGTTTTTGACTTAGATAACCTTAAGCGCTTCTTTCAACATTTTTTTCCTTCTTAACTCTTTACCATACAGCTTCGAATTTAAACGAACCTAAAGAAGAAAACGTTTTGAAAACATTGTGAGAAAAGAAGAAAATGGTGGTGACGAGCATTTTCTCATTTTCCCCACAATATTTTCTACCCTACCAAAGAGAGAAATCATCATTAGGGCTAACATTTGTCGTCTGCAATAGCTTTCAATTTGATTGAACCTTAAATTTTGTCGTGTGGTGAAGACTTAAATCAGACGGCGATAAAAATATTTCAGTTACAACATTCACAGAAGATAAATCAAAATTGAGTTAAGAAAATATTGTGGGAAAAGGAGAAAATGCTGGTTCCCAGCATTTTCTCCTTTTCTCACAATGTTTTCAAACAAAAATTTTCTATGAAAATAAGGCATTTTTAGGAGTTAAGCGTTAAGCGCCTCTTTCAACATTTATTCAATTATCGCAAATATTTGATATGTAATTAGGGATTTCGGATGAAAGATTTGCCGGGTGGAATTGTGAAAGAGTCAGATTAACACGAATTTCGTTACGTCTTACTGAACCAATGGCTTCTTTTATTCTCATGTTTGATAGTGTTTCAAAGATTATTACCTTTGGTTCTTCAATATGTTGCAATATTTGTATATTTATCAGTAATTCGAGAAACTACGTAACTAGGCAGGGATAGGGTTTCACCCAATTATAACCTTTTCTTCCGAAATCTTCGTGTTTTAATAAGGAGAAGGCTTCCAAAAACGCTATGTGAAAAACAGAAAGTTCTCCTCTTTCCACAAGGTTTTCTGTCCTTTCCCTGACCATACTTATTTAGTTACCTTTAAATAACCATTTGAAAATACAATTGATTTCGACAAGTCTAAAGTGTTGTCATTTAGTAAAGAGTTTATTAGTTATAAGCATTTTTCCCTTTTTCCCACAAAGTTACAATTTAAAATCGCATTTTGTTTACTTGTATATACACGTGATACAAAATTAGTGTTTTGTTCCCTTAATTTACTTATTAATTGCAATATTTATCAGTGATATGATTCGGGCCTAAACGTCCCACTCTGCCCTTTTTTTGGGGCTAAACCATTCAAGGCCAAAACGTCGAGGCCGAAACGCCTGGGCCAAAAACGTCCAGGGCCAAAATGTCCTACATTCGTAAATACCAACCATTTTCAAGAACATTCTTAGTCTTATTCTCTAATCTAAATTTTCTAAATTTGAAAGAAACACAACTTCTGATTGGCTAAACCAAATGGTTTAGCCAATCAGAAGTTGTGTTACTTTCAAAATTCAGAAAATTGTGAACAATAAGAATTCGAACATTCTCAAGAATGGTTGGTCAATACGGATCATGGATTCTCTCTGTTTTGCCAAATTGGTTTCAAGGGATCCTGTGCGGCTCAGTGGTAGGGTGTGGGACTCATAACCTGGAGAATCTGGGTTCGAGCCTTACTGGATCCACTAGGTTTTTCGTGGGAGTGTCCTTGGGCAAGACACTTCAGAGCCCTGGCTTGGTAATGTTAAAACCCACGAAATACATGAGTATGTGAGCTGTCGCCGTGGTATTAGTGAAATATTGAAAGCGGGGTAAAACATCAATCAATCAATCAATCGATAAAACAATCAATCAAGAAAAATGGTTCTTCCATGGAAATTTAAGCCATATAATTATATAAATGGTGGTCTACAAATAATTTCGATACGGAGGAGCAAGGAATTTTTCGTTTGGCACGACAGTAAGTATTAGGCATCCGCAACTCAAACTTTCTTAAGTAAAAAATCGTTCACTTCAATAACGTGACGGAAGAAACGTGTAATTTCTGTTCGACCTAACTTGACCCTTGTAGAGGAAATAAACACCATTGCTATAAATAATCATATGATTATTGATATGCACTAAACATGCTCTAATGACAGTCTCTGATTGGTGGTCTTAGCCTTTCCTCTTTACCATATGACCGTTCGCTTTAGACTCGTGGATGCTGAAAGCGTTTGAACAATGCTCTGTGAAAAGGGGACTTAAAAGTATCTACCCAAGTCAGCCTGCGCAGTTCGCGCAGGCTGACCTGAGTCGACTCTTTTTGCTATTTGTAAATTTTATGCATGTCTAACGACCAGTTTACCTCGAAATTCAGTCGGTTGTTAGACAAAATGGGTTTTATAGATCCACAATTATGTGACAACTTGCTTGGTGTTATGCATCACGGGGATGTATTAAGCCCCCTTTTGCCAGACCCACCCACCTACTCACACACTCACCGACCCACCCAAACACCCATCCGCCGACCCATCCACCGACCAAACAACGGACCCACCTACCGATCCACCGACTGACCGACCCAACGATCGATCAGTTAATCAATAGATCGATTGACCAATCTATCAAAAATTACGCAATATACCAATGTCAACCCTAGAATGGATCCTTGGTCGCCCAGTGGTAATGTGTAGGATTTGTAGCATTGAGACCCCGGATTTTCTTCACACAAAGCACTGCGTTGTCCTTCGGCAATGCATTCCAGAACTCTAGCACAGTACTAGTTAAGCTCATGACATACATAAATACGAGTCACCGTGGTATGGCTAAAAATGTTGAAAGCGGCGGTAAACACCATTCGATGCCCAAGGCTCAACCCCACCACATACATATAGATTTACATAAGAAACAGTCACGATTGCACTAACCGACATGCAATGTATGTAAACGTTTACCTACAACCCTCCCAAAACATGATTCAATCCTTTTCCAATCACTACAGAGCTGACACAGGCTTTTGAAAACATTGTGGGAAAAGGGGAAAATGCTGGTGACCAGCATTTTCTCCTTTTCCCACAATGTTTTCTACTCTTCTAAAACCGTGATAATTTTCAATTTTTGAGTCACATCTATTTTGTCTTCTGCAAATTGTTTTCAATTCAGAAAAAGTCAAAAAATTTTGTCGCTTGGGAAAGAGTTAGCCTTTTACTAACCAATCCAGTGTTTTAACGACCATGTGTTAAGAGGGTTTTTGAAAACATTGAGGAAAAAGGAGAAAATGCTGGTTAACAGTATTTTCTCCTTTTTCCACAATGTTTTCCATTACATTTCAAAGGTTAACTTTATCATTTCAGCTTGTCGTCTGAAAACGCTTTCAATTTGGAGAAGTCTTAAATTTTGTCGTCTGGCACAGATTTAACTCTTTACCAGACGACAAAATTTTAGACTTGTCTATATTGAAAGTATTTGCAGACGACAAATTAGATCGCGATTCAAATGTTGGGATTTGTCTGTGCCAGGCCAGCTTAAAAACATTATGGGAAAAGGAGAAAATGCTTGTAATCAGCAATTTCTCCATTTTCTCACAAGGTTCTAAAAAGCATTCTCGGTTCAAAAATAGAATTGTGTTTAATATCGAAACATATAACGAAAACACACTGCTTCTACGGTGAAACGTTAAAAAATGACATGAATTAATTTTGAAAGGTAAGAAAACATTGTGGGAAAAGGAGAAAATGCTGGTTACCAGCATTTTCTCCTTTTCCCACAATGTTTTCAAAGGCCTGCTTCTACAAGGGTCGTAAAACCACAGGATAGTGTTCGGTAAATGGTAAAACCGAACACAGTTTGTGCAGTGAATCGTTAACAGGAAATGACTAATACTCGTCAGGTTGTACTAACAAACTACTAAATGAGTGGAAAAAAAAAAAACGTTTTACGTTATGTTGTAAATTTCCTCCTAAGCCGTTGAACCTAAACCAAAGGACAAAATTTTACGACTTGCCCAAATTGAAAGGATATGCAGACGACATATTAAAACTGCCCCAAATGATGGAATTTCTAGTAAACTTAATGGGAAATGGAGAAAATATTGGTTAAAAGAATCTAGAAAATATTAAACGTTATGTTGTTAGTTTCCCTGGTCCTTAATCCGTTGCCAGGCGACAAAATTTTCGACCTGTCCAAACTGCAAGCAGTTGCAGACGACATCTAAACTATTTCTCAATTGATGGAATTTGTCTATGGAAGGATGGAAAATATTATGGAAACATGAGAAAATGCTGGTTACCTGCATTTAAACCTTTTGTAACAATGTTTTTACATGTCTTTTTTCTCAGTGTCGTTTGGAAACTCCTAGTATGTAATCTTGAGGTCGTAGGATCGAGCCAGCCTCTTTATGAGATTGATGATCGTCATTGCTACAGATTTCATTCTTATCTCAGAACTGTAAATTGTTTGCAAGATGTCTACATGGGAAGGCAGCCAGTGGCTTAGAAAAGGTGCGACGGGTTTCATTCTTTCAAGTAGTTTTTTTCACTGCCATGGTGAACTTGGCTAAAGCCTATTTTAGTGTCAGGTAGTAGATGGTCTAGATCCAAGATCATACTGCAAGTTCTGTGCAGTCTGATCTCGATCTACGCCATCCGCAAAGTAACCTAAGCCTTTACTAGACTATATCAAAATTCAAAGCATTTGTGGACGACAAATCAAATATGGTTTAAGTTTTGGGATTTATAATTGAAAGGATATAAAGTATTGTGGGAAAAGGAGAAAATGCTGGTTACCAGCATTTTCTCCTTTTCCCACAATGTTTTCAAAAAGCTTATCCCTTAGGGTCGTTTTAAGTCAGGATTGTGTGGTAAACGGTAAGGTCGTCATTGGTACAGAAAGAATAACAGTTGCATTTAACTGCATCAGATAGTATGGATAGCGTATAAAAACATTGTAACACTTTGAGAAATTGCTCAAAGATGTTATTTAAAGCGATAAGAAGTCCTTTTTTGAAAGAACCCCAATCGTTAGGGTGGTCCAAAGAATCGAACAAGAAGGAAATGGGTGGTGTGGGAGTGCAAAAAGACGACAAAATTTCCGCTAAAAAAAATTCCCCAGTCTGTGACACATGTTTATTTCAATGCTTTTTCATAACCCTATCTATTACATTGCACCAAAAAGGTGCACAGCTGTGTACTGTACTGCTCATAATATTGGTAAACATGTACTGTCACAAAAAAGCGACTCTGTATGCCAGCCAACTGTTTTGATACGGAAGGCAGATGTTAAAACTTAACATGTGTTACATGCAAAAAGAGGCTTTTGCACAGGGGAGACAACTCTTCAAAGCTTACAAGCAAGCAAAAAAAAATCCGATTTTGGTTACATTTTTACCAAACAATCCCGAATTCTAACGAATCTGTGGAAATTATGCGTTTGAAAACATGGTGGGAAAAGGAGAAAATGCTAGTAATTTTTTCCTTTTCCCATAATGTTTTCTACTCGTTCAATGATAAATCATGACAGTTATATTGGGTTTGTCATGTGCAAATGCCTTCACTTTGGAAAAATCTAAA
Organism: Hippopus hippopus; assembly: GCA_946811185.2. Taxonomy (NCBI): domain Eukaryota; kingdom Metazoa; phylum Mollusca; class Bivalvia; order Cardiida; family Cardiidae; genus Hippopus; species Hippopus hippopus. Next base: position 3,861,274 of record OX328099.1, on the reverse strand, counting down.
TTCATGTAGTCTGGTAAAGAGATATAAAAATTTCAAAGTTGAAAAACTTTCAAAATAATGACAGCAAAATGGACGTTAATGTAACAAATATAACTTTTCTGCATGCCATTCAGATAGACAGACGGACGGACAAGCACGTCCGTTCCCCGACAGCAGTCGTCTTGTGGAGCTATACTTGAAAAAATAGTTATATACATGTAAATGGGCAACTTCAAATAGACAACAATTGCTTTCTCGAAAGAAATATTATAATATTGCTCCTTTTTTCCATAATGATAAATTCGGGGTGAAAAGAGTCGTATATGTTAGGTAATAAATGCGAAGGGTGAATATTTCACCTGACTGATTATCAGATTGCCTGTCAATCACGTAGAAAGTGACAGCTGGGCGGGCGGACGTGTCTACTCTCACATGACTCAGGTCGACTTGTTTCATTGAAAAATTTTGCGGGAATGCAGGCAGAAACGTTCTCAATATCGGTTCTCACCGAACGGAGTTAAACGGACATGGCATTCGATGTAAGCCTAACAAAATAATATTTTTTAGTTTTTTTCCTGTTTCTTTCCTTGCCATTTTTGCGGCTCCATATAAGGCCTTTATCAAAATACAAAAATTTAGACTTGTCGAAAATAAAAAAGCGTTAGCAGACGAAAATTTGTCTTGCAAAAGGTTAAGTTTTTAGGCCGTCCTTAAAAGAGAGTAAAAATTACTGACTCGAGCATCTGCGGAGTTTTAAGACGTTGTAAAGGGCTAACTGAAAAGCGTTAACCCTGTACCAGACGACAAAATTTTAGCTGTGCCCAAATTCAAAGCATTTGCACACGACAATTTCCATGTGGCTCAAATTGTGCAATTTTTCTTTGATAGGCTAGAAAACATTGTGGGAAAAGGAGAAAATGCTGGTTACCAGCAATTTCTCCTTTTCCTACAATGTTTTCAAAAGGCTTCTTTCCCATGGTCGATTAAAGTAGGTATTGTGCGGTAAAGAGTTATGGCTTTACCAAACGACAAAATGTTGGACCGTTCTAAAGTCAAAGTATGTGCAGACGAAAATTAAAACATGGTTCAAATGATATAAAGTGTTTTAAAGGGTAAAAAACACAGTACGACAAAGGAAAAAATGCTGGTAATCAGCATTTTCTTCTTTTCCTACAATGTTTTCAAAAGCCGTCTTCCTAAAGGTTGTTAAAACTCGGAATTGCATCGTTAAGTGTAAAATGGGCCAAAGGGTAACAGCCGAAAACTAGGTCAGACTATAAACCCTTGACAAATCGTGCTGCCTTCTCGTACCTCCCACGAACTTTCGTCAAAAAAAAATAACCCTTTCCACTCTGCTCTCTGCAATTCTGAGCGCTGTGGACGAACAAGATCAGCGACATGAATGTACACGGTCTGTACATAAATGCGAGTTCTGTGGACGAAAATGATCAACACCAGACTGTACATAGGTGCATTCCGATCTTAGACTTACCTCGCCCACCACTGGATTTCAGACTGTCACTATTCAGTCTCAAGAAATATGTTTATCCATAACCTTCGAAAAAAGATGTGGGGTTACTTTAAAAGGCCAAGTTTTAAAAAGAAAATAAAGAAAAACTTTGATAATTTTTAAAGATTTATTTTTATACGTGACAACGCACTGTATAAATAATATGTAATTCGTTGATGAAAAATGATTTCATTGAATTAAATAGATTATGTACAAATGACATAGTACAAAAGTCTTACCGTGAAGACAAACCATTACAAGAGGGAAAAGCAACGCCATGCTCGATGCTACTTCCGGTACCTTCTTCAGACAGCTTTTTTTCTCTTCTAGCAGCAGAATGATACAGGAAACAATATGGAAAAAGGAAAAATTGCTCGTAACAAGCACTGTCTCCTTTTCCAGAAATAGTTTGAGCTGCTTTCTCACCCGTATAATACTTTTTCTTCACTAAAACATAGCACAATACTTCCTATTGCGAAAATTCGCAAAACATACATGTGGATTGGAAAACAAAAAATGAAAAGGAAAGAGAAAAGGTAATGATTGCACCGTTGCTCCAATTTCAGCTTAACATCAAAGATCATTCAATCTAAATCTATTCATCGCATTCACTGTTTTTGCATTCTTTCAAATATGTGTTGTACGCCTTTTTTCTTCCATTCTTTCCAATTCAAGTAGCTTGCATTTTTCTGCATTCTTAAATGATAAAGAACATTTTGAGGAAAAGAAATTGATAAAGGAGGGAAAAGATATGTTACGAAAGGTGAAATTGCATTTTAATGCCTAGTGTGCGCTTTCTTCCTTTGTAAAACTTTTCTGAAGCCATATTCAAAATTGATAACCCTTAACTTCACTCAAAAATCTTAGACTTGTCCAAACAGAAAGCATTTGAAGACGACAGACAGTATAAATACAACTGAAAGAGTTAAATTTGTTTGTAGAATGTTAGAAAATACTGTGGGAAAACGAGAAAATGCTAGTTTCCAGCATTTTCTCCTTTTCCCTACATTGTTTTCAAAAGCTGTCTATTTCAGGGTCGCAAAAACTCGTGATTATGTAGTAAAGAGATACAGGAAAAAAATTAAGATATGTTGATTCTTTTTACCATGTCTCCAACACATGTATTCCTTAGAGACTTGGCAGAGATTTGGGATAATTTGACAGCTTAAAATTATAATAGAAATGATTTTCCTGAGAGATACAAATATGCAGACATAGATCTATCATCTAAATGGCAGAAAAGAGAGTAGAAAAAAAGAGCTTGTCTATAAAAAGGGATATGTAGGGTAAAAAACCAAAAACGTCTTTGGGAAGAACATTTAAATGTCGTTATTATGAGTTTACCAGCTTAAAACACACTGTGAGAAAAAGAGAAACCGCTAAATTTTATTGTAGAAAAGGGAGAAAATGCTGCTGATCAGCGTTTTCTGCTTTTTTGACAACCAGAATGAGTTATCAAATGTGTAACGAACGGCAACTCTGCATTCATCTAGTGACTTAACATAATATTGTGTATTGCAAATTTTACAAATAAAAAAAAAATGCACTTCCCAAGATTTGTTCAAAATAAAATGCATTATTGCAAAAAATAACCCAGAAAATATACTTGTTGACCAGTGATTCATACAAAAATTTGACAAATAGATCTACAACTAGTAATAATGCACATCATTTGTTACAAAAATGTACCCTTCTCTCTACTAAGTTCACCCTTCTCCTCTAACAGATCCTTACTCTCCTAAGAAAATAATAAGTATGTTTTTTTTTCCCGGTCTGAATGAGCAACTGTTACAATTTCAAGGAGTATAGATCAAGATCAAACTACATACTGTGCAGTGCGATCTTGGTTCTACACTGTCTGACAATGCTCAGTTCAAAAACAAACTTGGAATAATAATTTTCAAGTCTCTCTAGTCTAAAAGAAAAGTAGTGTCTACAACTTGGCGATAAAAGGATCGAGCCACTAAACAGATGACAAAAGCTATGACTAGTCGACTTTGACAGCTTTTACTGCAGATAAATTAACTATGAAACAATTCATGAAATTTGTGTATGGAAGGTTGGAAAACATAGTGGAAAAAGGAGAAAATGCTGGTTACCAGCATTTTCTCCTTTTTCCACAACGTTTTCAAAAACCTTAATGACAGACATTTAAACATGGGACTGTTTGGTAAAGAGCCGAGACAGAGAAGGGTGAACACATGTCTTTTCAACAATCCTTTTCCCTCTTCCACATTGCCAATTTACTCAGTCATTCTTATGCCCATTTTCTTTATTTTCCTTTCAGACCATTTCACTAACAGTTTTTCTCCATACTTGGATAATATTATCATCTTTCAACTTACAAAAAAAAACTTGACTGTTAACAAAACTTAACATAACTTTTAACTGACACACTCTAGTAAATAAACAACCCTCTCAACTCTTCACCCTATACACTTTTCACAAGTTTAGCCTTTCTTCTTATCCAATTATTGCAACCTCGCAAGTAATTTTCATCGATTTTGATAAAATGTCAATAAATTACTTCATCAAGCATTTATGGCTTCATAAAACATTGTAGCCCACGGAGAAAGTTTTCTGCACTTACTCCATTAGCCACAATATTTTGACACAAATTTCTTGCAAGGTGTAACTTGTACTATCTTGGCCTTGTTCAGTTCTTGAAGGCACATAGGGTATCTTTCATAGTCATTCTTTCCCTATCTTTTCACAAGTCACATTGAAGAGTCTCCTTTCCCTATGTTTACAATAAATCTTTCCAAGCTTCTTTCCCAAACTTTATCATAAGAATACAGAGTAAAAAGTATAGAGAGTTGTAAAAATAAACAAGACAGGGACTATATGTGTACACTTATGTTTATATATTGCAGCACACACCTAACTCTACACATTTATGTTTACATTTTTTTGTTAGTACTTCATATCAAATATCCGATCTCTTAACTAACCAAGAAAGCGCTGAAACTTCAGTCTAGTCCCTTTATGCCTACAATGTAGATCAAGATCAGGCTGCACAGAATATGCAGTCTGATCTCGGAACTACATTGCCTGCCATTTAGTTACATATACAAATTTTAGCCAAAACAACTTAAAAATTGCAAATTTTGGCTGTTTTTCCTACTGGAAAGGTCCATTTTGGCATTTTATATTCTCAGCGCTGAAGGTTAAAACATTACCCCATGAGACAAATTTGCAGCAAATGACTTTGAAAATATCTTTGTAAAATACTGAAAACAACATGACTAAATATTCGTGACATGTAGATCTACAACATTATGACAAATGGAGAAAGTGCTTGTAACAAGCAATATTTACTTTTGCCACAATCTTTTCAGGAGTAATCTGCAAAAAATTGTCTGCAAGAGGTAACATAAACAAAAACATCCCGAACTTAAATCACCTTCACATTTTAAAGCATCTCTCCCCTTTTTATTACATGTTTGAAAAAAAAAAACACATACACTGAAAAAAAAAATTGACTATTAGTTATTTATGATCACAACATTTCTAAGTTATATTATAAATATATCTAAAATGGCCAAAATATGTTTATAGACTTGACAAAAAGACAAAAAACTATGATTGTAACAAAATATACATACATTTTCATTTTTTGTTCTTGTGTGGTGATATTTACATTATGTACACTTTATTTTGTACAAAAACTTTTTTTACCCTTTACTAAATAAGTCTGTGTTTTAAACGACTACAAGAAAGAAGGCTTTTGAAAACTTAGTGAGAAAAGGAGAAAATGCTGGTTTCCAGCATTTTCTCCTTTTCCCACTATGTTTTCTACCCCATCAAAGCCTAATTTGCATCATCTAAGTAACGCAGAATTTGTCGACTGGGCACGCTTTCCGAATGTAGCAGTCAAAAAATTAAGTCATTCGGTAAAGGGTTGACTCCTGCCGCATTAACATGGTCCACTTTGTGTAAGGCAAATAAGTTCATCGTGAATCACTGACTGAAAGTTTGCATTCAGTTACAAACAACTCTCTCCCTCTCACAAAAATATCCGACTTACATCTAGTGCTGTGTTTGTAAATCAAATTTCCAATATTCCCATTTGCTGGTTAAAGACCCTTCCCTACTCCACTGAAAACTTATCAATATTTGCCATGGGCAATGATTATATGAAATGCGCATGTTTAGTCACAAAAAAAGTACTGTGTTGGATTGATACTTGTTAAAAATCCGAGACTTGAGGTTTGATATCACACTGCAAGACCTGTACTGTCTCATCTTAATCTATTTTATAAGGCAATGCACAAGTAGAAGATTTAATTCTTCACAAAAAAAGTACGAGAGCTTCAGAGGAAAGAAATGGTGTAACAGTAAAAAATTTCAGACAACATGTACTTATATTGCAAAATTCCCTTTACTTTTCAGTGCCTATTTCTGTAGTGAAACCCCCCTTATATGTGCGAAAAGGTAAACATTGCTCACATCCAGCAAGATCACCATTTAGCAAAAAACTTTCTTTTCTGTGTTAAAAACAAGGGAGGAGTTTGGTAATCGAAGACTTAGCTGCCAAAAATATTTGGGGTGCCCATAAGAACTGGCCCACTTAGACAATTCTAGTGATTTTACCAAAACAAAAATTTCTGCTAAATTAAACATTATTTTTATTGAGATATGGCAGATTTACACCTATGTTTCCCACTTTCCTAATGTGGAGGATCTTAAAAACTTGAAAATAGGGAAAAATATAAATTTGATTTACCTACACACCACATTTCACTTTTCATCAACTTTGCACATAGTCCCGATACAATATAACATTAACAATCACTGTTAAGGGTCCAAACGGTAAGGGTGTATACATCTCCTTTACTCACATACAACACTCAGCTACACTTTATTCCTCCTTCTTGTTTAACACATAGACTGCTACGCACGACTTAGTGGGCTTTTGCGAACAGTGTAGATCAAGATCAGACTGCACAGAATGTGCAGTCTGATCTTGGATCTACTCTATCCAATAAAGTGAGATTTCTCAAGTAAGCAAAATATTTAAATCATGTACTAAGGAGTTCAATTACTAATGGCTAAAAATTTTGTTTAATTCATTTAGCAGTGTAACGTTTAACCAAGAATTGAAAGATCACTTATGAGAATGCAATATATGATTGCTTAGACATGTAAGTTAAATATCCCTGTATTTGAACCCTTGACAACTTTGGAAGAAAAAAAATGGAAAACATTGCTTTGTAACGTTTTTTTTGGTGAGCCGTTAAGTTTAGTGAGCAGCAGTCAGCACGCCGAGTGTTGACATATCTAACCATTCACTCTCAAGTCCAATCATTTCTGACACTTCTGGAGTAGAATAGTCCGGGAATTCAAAATGGGAAGATGGGTTGGCGTTAAGAACAATATTAGCACTAGACTGAACTGCAGACACTGACGAGGAACTATTCACGTTGTTTACATTTTGCATTGGCTGCACAACATTTGCGTCGAAATTGGGAAAGTCTGTGTCAGCTAACTTGCTGAGATCCAGACTGCCAATGTCAAATTGCCAGTTTGTCGTTAAAGGTAATATATCCGTGAGGTTATCCAGATCTGCAAGGGATGAACCTTCCTGATTCGACTGATGGTGAACAATAATGGTGTTATTATTTGTGACATATTCCTGCTTTATATGGATGTTCTCTTCAACCGGCGATGGGGCTGGGGTATCATAATGATCCTCTGGGTAAAAGCTGTTGGACTCAGGAGTCATGGGTGTGTATTCCGGACTGGCCGGCACTTTTCCTGGAGGTGTAAGTTGGCTTGCAGGCACAGAAACACTTTTGCTCATTCTAATACTGTCTCTGAATTTTTCATCAATTGTCAGTTTGAGCCTGAGTCTGTTGTTTTGAGTATTATTTGAGTTGATGGTGTAGGGTGTGGTGGGATTTGACAGTGCCGCCTTCACTGCGGATTGCTTCTGGTATCGATGTCTGTCATTGCGGGACTTTGATGTGGGTTTCGTTACTTTGCCTTTGGTGATCTCAGGTTTTCCAGTTGTAGGCTTCGTCTTTTTTCTTGGTCTGAAAAAAAAAAACAGAAATAAATAATACAGTTGGATGTGATAGAACCCATTTTTGCCACACCTGTTACATTACTGACAAATTTATTTTCAAATAAAATTCGATGGATCTAATAACTTACTTTAATTCAGAATGAAGTGCATTATACTGAGCAGAGAGACAGTAAATTTTTTGGGGAAAAAAATGCTTATGGCAACTATCACAAATTCATTCAAATCATTGTGCACCAGATAATGCATTTGAACCCAGAGTGTTGCTTTAGAGCAAAACGGAGATCAGTTGTATGAATTATCCCAGATTTTTCTGATAAAAGTTAGAGATGTGTGAAAAAGTTGGGCAGCAGTTCTATTTACTCTGAAATTAGCACCTTCCATAAATAAAACCAATATCACAGCAGACAGATTTAGGGAACTAAGACATTTTGAATAACAAAACGGCAAAAATCCAGTTGCCAAAATCCACACGAATTTGCACGTTATCACATATGAAAACGTTGTGGCAAAAGAAGAAATTGCTCGCAACGAGCAATTTCTGCTTTTGCAACAACGTTTTCAAAAGGCGTCTTCTAAATTCACAAAATTAATCAAATTTCAACTTTACCTGTATTTATAATCCGGGTATTCCTGCATGTGTAAAACTCGCAACCTTTCGGCTTCTTCAATGAACGGTTGTCGGTCATCATCGTTCAACAACTTCCAGCGTGCACCCAAACGTTTACTGATCTCTGCATTATGCATGTCAGGCGCAACTTCTGAGATCTTTCGTCGTTCGATCTGAGACCACACCATAAATGCGTTCATCGGTCTCTTGACGTGATTCGTGGCCTTCTTGCACATTGTTGCATCCGAGTAAGGCGTGTTGGTGTTCGGGTCGATCATTTGAGACCCAAAGACAACATCTTTCAATCCGTCATCGCTGTAGTCACTCGAGGCACTTGGACTGTTCTGTGGAACCATTGTTAATTTATCTCATACATATAAAGAATCCAAAACTCACGATTGATTATAAACTTGTAAATTCCCTGATTTATTTTATAAATACACAGTGCCTTCCACAGAAGGACTGTTTTTTTCCACTGAGAAACTCTAAGACACTTTTGCACACTTCGGAAGACGTTTAATCTCATGCCGAAAAGCGCGAAGCGCTGAGTATTTATACCGACCATGCAAGCTGTCCCAATTGACCAATCACAGCGAAGGTAGGCGTATATCATGGGCGGAGCTTACGCTTTTCGACGAATCGGTATCTGTTGCTGGGCATACTGTTTGAAATCTAGGTCAAATCAATTTGAATTTCAGGTTTAGAAATAAACCGGCAGATGGTTTTAGTTAGAAGAGTACCCAAGATCAAAGGGTACGCACCAAATCACATACAGTATGAAACCAAGGAGTTTTTTTTTTTAACGAGTTATCAGTTTTCGGGCGATCTCAACTTTCGGATAGGTATTTCTGCTTTTGAAAACGGTGCAAAACTTTTAAGGCTTGGCATTCGTTACAAATCTTACACTGAGTTAGTAGTGATTTTTACACGTGGGCAGGACTATAGAAATCGGTATTAATCATAACAAGGTGAACTAACTGACACTTTACGATCTATCGATAGAAAACAGATAACAGGTTTCCCTATCTGTAGACACTAAACTCTTTACCAAACAATCCCAGGTGAGTTGTCTCGTGAAAACATTGTTGGAAAAGGAGAAAATGCTGGTTACCAGCATTTTCTCCTTTTCCAACAATGTTTTCTAACCTGCTAGAGACCAACTTTTTCATTTAACGCATAATTGATCTGTCGTCTGCATCTGCTTTGAATTTGGACAGGTCTTTAATTTTGTCGTCAGCTTAAGAGTTATGCACTACTTTCTCGGAAATTAAGAGCCAAATCGGTTTTAAAATGTAGGCCTAGTTGTACATCTCTGTCAAATCTTGTTACGCGGTTTTATATCGTGTTCGCCTATCTAAATCTCGATTTTATAACGCGTAGACTTTATCAAACGATTTAACATGGCTGCAGTAAATGGGTTTGGAGGAAATCGTTAACCTTAGCTAAACAATTCAGAGTGTTAACGACTCCGAGGGAGAAGGCATTTTAAAACATTGTCGGAAAAGGAGAAAATGCTGCAACCAAATTTGATGCAGAATACTGAAAACAAAAACAAAAAAATGTATGATAAGTAAAATTTACACAAATAAAATTAATGTTCAATATATAAAACTAAGAAGATATAAAGGCAAAATTCGTCTGTATGTGCTAACTTGTTCATAGGCAGGTAAATACTTGTGTACAAAAAAACTGAATAGATTTTCATCAGTTTAATTACTAGCCTGGACTTACCGTCTATTATCTATTGTTGAAGCGTTTAAACATAATTGTTAATTGTCGATTTCCGCTACCCCCACTGACATATTTTTTAGCCTACATCCGGTCTTTCGCGACCGTTGATGCCTCCCCTTTACGAAGAGTGTAGATTAAGATCAGACTGCACATCCGTGCGGTCTGATCTTGTTCTACTGTCTACGATACTGAATCAGTTGTTTTAAGTTTTACAAAACCCCTGTCATAAAATTAACTCTTTAACAAATGACAAAATTTTAGACTAGTCCAAATTGGAAGCATTTGCAGACGACAAGTTAAAGATGGCTCAAATGGCAGAATTTGTCCTTGATAGAGTAGAATACCTTGTGGGAAAAGGAGAAAATGCTGGTTACCAGGATTTTCTCCTTTTCCGACAGTGTTTTCAAAAGGCTTCTTATTCGGGGTCGTGAAAACCAGGGATTGTTTGGGAAAGGGTTAATGAGTAAATTATGAGCAATGGTTATCGGTGTTATGCTGGTTTTAGTCACCATAGTAAAAGGTTTAAACCTTTGTAGCCCCAAATTTATAAACTCGACCTTTCAACGACTGAAATACAATCCACTGAAAACGCATGGATTGTTAGATTAAAGGCTTGACTGAACAATCGGACAATATAGATCAAGATCAGACAGCACGTTCTGTGCAGTCTGATCTTGATCTATATTGTCCACAGAAGGCGATTGAGACGCGCTGTGAATCGTGAGAGATAAGACCATACTTTTCATGGATCGGGTAGGCGTTAATTTCTAACCAGGGGTGGGAGAGGAAACGTTTTTGGGTTCGAGTCGCAAACGGATCCACGAAGGGACTTGTAACTTGTAAACACGTCAATTTTTTTTTTTATCAAAAACCGGAGCGAAGTCACTGGCTAATAGCAACAAACCACGGACAATAGCTATTCCACGTTTCCGTTTAACAGATCTCTCTACGTGTTAACGACAAAGAGTAAAGTGTCGGAGGGCCTAAATTCCAAAGAGTTAATGGCAAAAATCTATTCAATGTTTTTAGAGGGGAAGAAAAAGATTATCAATAGATCGCTTGGTGTAAATATACACTAAAGGTACAAAAAGGTAGAGTCACCGTGCTGACCTACGATCTAAATTAGTCAGCAAGAAACACCCTTTACGTCTGAACCGACATTTAATTTTCTTTACAGCTGATTTCACCCGTTTACTGGGAGACCTTTGTGGCTCTATGGTTTGATGTAATCCGGCGGTTCCGGGTTTGATCTCCTCCCGAAGCAATTTGATTTTTTTAATGGGTGTTTCCTTAGGCAAAACACTGCAAAGGACCGAACAATTACACTTATGAATGATTTACCTGTCTCCCTGATATGACTGAAATCATACTCATAGAGGCGTAAAACTGCTAAATCAATCAAAAAGCCATTTCACGTTATAGAATCGCGACCCATAAAGTAGGCATATACACCACTAAAGTTGAACGAGATTAGACTGCACGTGGATAGCGTAGGTTATAATTTCTGCTGCACGCGAGATCTAATGTCAGCGAAGGGTGTAGATATAGATCAGACTGCATAAACGTGCAGTCTGACCTTGCTTGGTCTACGCGCTTTGAAACCTAATGGATCATATCGGCTTTACCTTAGCTATTCAAATCAAAGTGGGTTTAATGCGTCTGCAAAAAGTATCGACCCATGTCAGCCTGCGCAGTCACCGCAGGCTGACTTGGGTCGAAACATTTTGCAATTTTGAAATTTACTGCATGTCCAAGAAACATTTTACTTCAGGATTCAACCGGTTGTTAGACAAAATGGATTTTTATGGATCCATAATTATGTGATGAGTTCCTTGGCATAATGCATCAGGCAGATGCTTTATGCCCCCTTTCGCCATAGGGTGGCTGAATTAAATATACACGTATTTCATCAGATTGTATACACAAATATACGATGAGAAATCATACGACCCAAAATGCATGCGTATGACCACGAAGTTTTTTCAACGATGCTGCACAGTGAACGAGTAACACGAGACTTTCGTTGCAAGGATCGGTAAATTAAGCGGCACGATTAGTCGATAAAAAGAATCTAGGTATTCGGCTGAGGTTGCACTACACCAAATTATCTGAGTCAAATACGCTTCCTTCCAACGATACTTTGCATGTCCGCCCAAAGCATCAGTAAGAAAACTCAGACTTCGTACACTGGCCTGATGCTTTGAAGGATGTATTTGAAGGTGCTGTGAGGGTTGCGGGGGGGGGGGGTTTGAAAGACAGAGAGAGAAAGAGAGACTTACAAAAAATATTGATTGAGTACATACTATATAAATAAGTATCAAGTGATTTCGACTACGGTACTTTATATAATTATATTCTGTACCACTTTTGATAAGTACATGCATGTTTACAGTAATATTTGTTCTATTCTGTTCTGATGCTTTTGTTTCACATTACAGTGAGAGGTGGAAAATACATACAGAGTAAAATTTTGCCAGTTTCGGCCGGTTTAAAGTTTTTTTGATTAATTATTTGCTCGAAAGAAGGTAAAAGAGCTAGTTGAGCAAAGGGTTGTTGGTTTTATACCGCCGAGCAACATGACTCAGTGCGACCCTTCATGAATGAGAAAGTCAGCGAAACTATTTCAATCACATGGTCGGCTCGTCAGGAAAAACGGGCGATACAGAACGTTCTACTTAAGTTCGTATAGAATTTCTTTTTAAGCGCTGACTTTCTCTAACCTTCATTAATTAACCTTTTCACATAACAATTCTGTATTTTAACGACCCTGAGAAAGAAAGCCTTTGAAAACATTTTGGGAAAAGGAGAAAAATGTTGGTATCACGTTTTCCTTTCCCTCAAATATCTCTCCTTTGAGTTAATTAAAACAGTTTTCTGTGTGACAGAAAATAGTCTCAATAGTGAGGCGTTTATAAATTCGTTACACTGCACGCTATTTTATAGGTTTACCGAAAACGACTTCAAATTAGCGAAATGGAGAACATAAGAAATATTATTTAAAAATCTTTACCAAACGACAAAATTTTAGACTACACAAATTGGAAGTATTTGCAAACAACATAGTGGCATGTTGCTTAAATGGTGGTATCTGTAGATATATTGCAGTAAAAGGCGAAAATGCTGGTCACCAGCATTTGCTCATTTTCCCACCATAGTTTAAAGAGCTAAAGGCGGGAAAATATACCTTTCAATAGTGTAGCAAACATTGTGAGAAAAGGGGCAATTGTTTGATACAAACAACTGCGCCTTGGCTCAAAATATTTTCAAAAGTTGCAGACCGCAAAGTTGTAATTTGTGGAATAGATTCTTCCAAACCTCAAGTTCATACAAAGATAGTACGTGCTATCATCTACCGACATTTCAGGTCTAGATCAGACTGCACACAATAAACAGTCTGATCTTTGATCTACAAGGTCCCATTTGGTTCGACATGTCGGCAACTGTCCCCCGTCAAATGTTCATTAATTATAGCGAGTGATTCAGTATTGATTATTAAAGCCTAGTCATGTATGGTATGATGGTTATTCTCAGATCTTCTGATTTTTATAATAAACTAAATTACTTTAGTTGGAATCTTTAGCGTCGATATTTATCACTGTATTTGTTAGAAAGATAACGTTAGTTTTTAAGCGAGCGAACTGGGTGAAAAATGTAAATGTTATGATGACGACTTTGTAGGATTTAGGTTCCCTCCGTGCTCTAGGCATATATGGTATGGACCATCAGAGAGAAAGAATCGGATACAAGGAAATCCGGGTACAAGCCCCTAGCTCTTCTTCGAATAGACCTCCTTGGTTCTTTAACGTGCCCGGTGTAAAGCACCGATACACGCGAGGCTACCTCTGGGTTCCAAGCCAGTTCACCTCTAGTTGGGTGGGAAACACAAGGTGTCTCAGAAAGGTCCTGGTTAGGCCGGGTATCGAACTTCGGGCCTCAGGATTGATAGTCCAGCGCTTTACCACTGCACTACCGGTCCACCCTATGTAAATGTTGGCAGCGACAATGCTAGCTATATATAAATGGCTTGCAACACGCGAAAAGGGGCATTCGGGCATCTGCGTAAAGTGTCGTTCCGGATCAGCCTGAGCAGTCTGTGCAGGCTGATCCGAAACGACACTTTCTGTTTTTATGCAATTTTCTGTTTTGCGCAAGACTACTGTAGCACAAAATCTAATGTAGTCGTAAAGTGTCGTCTCGGATTAGCCTGCGCGGACTGCGCAGCCTGATCCGATACGACACTTTACGCAATTGTCCGAATACCCTTTTCGCGTGTTGCAAGCCATATTGAATACATACAGTAATGAAAGATAACTCTGTCTAGCTTAATCCTATCAGTTGACAATAAATGAATGTAGCGCAAACGAGTTTGTGGTAGTATCGGAATTAAACGCCGACTAACAGCTTAGGTCATATCACGACGATCAGTGCATCTACGCATGTGTTTCCTGGCTTTCTCATACCAGTACTGCATGACACAACTTTCCTTCCAAGCCACTGACTACTGTTCTCACATGGATCAGAGGTGAGAAGCGACAAATTGCCGGATGGAAAGTTTATATTCCTATTAGTGAATTACTTGATTTTCACAGTGAATAACACCACTAGTGATGATAATTAATTACTAGTGACGATATATTGTTTTTAGAATGTTTGTAGGAATTACTATTTTTCCTATATTGTTCATATTTTACCGTTCTTGATGATTATTAGAATAAAAAAGGGTGAATTAGGAATGTAATGAATAAGATAATCAACTGGTTGTGTGTGATATTAAAAATCTGTCACGCGAATGGGGTGTGATGCGGTTGAAAAAACGAGTCCGACTCGTTTTTTCAACCGCATCACACCCCATTCGATAACTCCGTCTCTTTTTGTTACATCAGATATGACGTCATCAGATAGATTCGAATCTTTGAAGACGATATTTCTTAACTCTTACATTTCACAACTTACTATTTCCTTGGCGATCAGTGTAGACCATGCCTAATAGATCTACACTTACCGCTATGCTGAATTCTTGTTGACAATTTAGCAACTTTGACATTGCGAATACGTTGGTCATATTTTTAGACTCAAAGTGTGTGTTTGGTTCTTTCGGCGCTCTAGCATTTAATGTTTAACATTGTAAGTTATGAACTTTGTTCAGCCATTCGCTACACCCAGAGTATGGGGCAACCCTAAAAGACATTTCCGGAGAGTATTTTCGGTTAGAATCAATTTTATCAAACTTTGAATTAATTTAGTCTCCAGCAGTCGACAGTATCGCTTATCGATTTACCACACAATTCCGACCTCTAACGACCCTGAGAAGGAAGCCTTTTGAAAACATTGTGGAAAAAGGAGAAAATGCTGGTAACCAGCATTTTATCCTTTTTTCCACAATGTTTTCTACCTTTCCCATAACAGATTTCAGTTTTTTAATCATAATTATTTTGTCGTCTGCAAATGCTTTCAATTTGGACAAGTCTAAAATTTTGTCGTTTGGTAAAGGGTTATTGCATAGCAGCGGTAGGATTTGGTCACATGAAGAGTGTCATCTCAAATCGACCACAAATAGCGATGGCACCTGCTCATAGTGGTCAGTACAAGTTTCCTACAGTTTTGATCAACACATCTCCAGCTGTTGACGGTTTTATAAACGTTGTGGCGAAAGGAAAAATTGATCCTAACGCTAATGAAGTGACAAATGCAGCGACTGGCACGGCCCACATGTAGTGTTGTCGTCCAGTAGATCACATTGAAATGGCAGCTGTCTTGGTTAGTGCCAGTCACACATATTTGTGGTTAAGTCAATACCAGCTGAAGATCTATTTAAAATCAATGTTGCAAAAGGAGAAATTGCTCCAATGCTAATGAAGCAGCAATGGTACTGGCTAATGATTGCCCGCATACAGAGAGTTGGGTCTAGCCGACCACAATTTGAAATTGCAGCTGTCTTGGTCAATGCCAGTTTCACACACACACACAATTGAGCCGTGCTCTGTAAAAAGGGGGCTTAATGCATCTGCAAAAAGTTTCGACCAGGTCAGCCTGCGCAATCCGCGCAGGCTGACCTGGGTCGAATCTTTTTGCTATAAGTGAATTTTCAGCATGTCCAAGGACAAATTTACCCCATGATTCAGTAGATTGTTAGACAAAATGGATTTTATGGATCCATGATGATGTGATTACTTGCTTGGTATATGTATCACGAATCACTGAGATGCTTTTAGCCCCCTTTTGTCAGAGCGTGGCTCGGTTAACACATCAGCTGCAGACGATTTTTTCGGTCTTTCAGTAGATGTTTTTTTTTTTTCTTCAAATATTGTCGCAAAAGAAGACATTTCTCGAAAGAGCATTTTTGTCTTTTTTTTTTTTGTCACAATATTTTTACATAATAATCTTTCAAATCTTACAAACACTTACACTGTCAATGACGACTTTAAATAGCTTTCTATCTTGTATATTCACCGTCTGCTCCTGATGCTGAATTTTGGCCAACATCATCTTTAATTAAAATAAAAATCTACATTATGAACTCGAAAAAGGTCCGATTCATTTATTTGGTAGCGAAAAACTTAGTGTTGATTATTCCTGTGACAAGGCTGTTTTCGAAGTTGCTTGGTGCAATTTGTTTCAGGACGTTACGTGTTAATAGATATTTTCTGAATTGAGGAAAACTTGTAATGGTCTGTTTGTTTGAGTCCACTTAAAATTTACAGGCTTTAGAAATAGAGGTGCAAATGAGTTCACAAATGAATTATATAT
This sequence comes from Hippopus hippopus, assembly GCA_946811185.2. Classification (NCBI taxonomy): domain Eukaryota; kingdom Metazoa; phylum Mollusca; class Bivalvia; order Cardiida; family Cardiidae; genus Hippopus; species Hippopus hippopus. Next base: position 3,844,672 of record OX328099.1, on the reverse strand, counting down.
TCCACTATGACTCGTGTGCGAATATCATTTTTGTGACGTCAGAGGCAGGTGCGTCGCGCTTCTGTAGTCAATTAAGCAGGGCACGCGACACTCGCCAGCTGTCATTTTTATCAGCCAATGAAATCGCCCCATTGGGACTGGAAATTTGATCAATTTAAACATTTTAGTACATGATTACCTCGGATCCGAGTTGCTGGTTAGATAAAAAAATAGTCCTTAGCCCCAAGAGTGCCTAGATAAACAAAAATCGCCATTTACAGTCAAGTAACACAAGTTTAAAAAAGTCGCGAAAACCTTATTTTTAAATAATGCTTTTAACTGAAAAATCCATACTTGAAAGTGTAGACCCAAGATCAGACTACATGTTCTCTGCAGCCTGATCTTGATCAGCATTGTCCGAAAAGGCAATTTACGTTGTAATACACGCTTTAACCACACACCGCACAATTCTGACTTTAAATGACTCTTTTGCTTTTGAAAACATTGTTGGAAAAGGAGAAAATGCTGACTACCAGCATTTTCTCCTGTACCTACAATGTTTTCTACCCTCTGAAGAACAAATATCATGTGTTTAGTAACATTTGATTTGTCGTCTGCAAATGCTTTCAATTTGGACAAGTTTAGAGTTTTGTCGTCTGGTGCTGGGTCAAGGGTTAATAACTCGAAATATCGCCCGCAACGAACGGATTGATTATATTGAATTTTGGTGACATTAAAAAAACTTCAAAAGAATGACTATTTTTTTGTGGGTTTGAGTACAAAATTATTCACGGACAGGCATGGAAGCTTTATTAGCCATATATAAAATTCATCAACCTCTTTTCTGTGTGACAAAAGAATGTCTTAAGCTTTTATAATGAAACGAAAGGTACGAAATACAGAGTAATAAATCTTTACCAGACGACAAAATTTTTGACGCGGCCATATTGCAAGCGTTTGCAGAAGACAAAATCTATTTTTTTTAAGGATAGAAAACATTGCCGGAAATGGTGAAAACGCTGGTAACCAGCATATTCTCCTTTTTGCCCACAATATTTTCAACAGCTACTTTCCCTAAAGTTTCGTAATAAGAGGGGATTGTATGCTAAAGGGCTATATGGCAAAACCTTTAAATCCATTACGACGGCCAAAAAAGTGTTGTACCTTGAATATTGAAAGCCCAAAATTGAGTTAACTCTTAAATGAACGATAAAATTTTAGACTGGTCCAAATTGAAAGCATTTGTAGATGACAAATAAAATGCAGCTCCGGTGATGATTTCTGTCTTTGATTAGGTAGAAAACATTGTGGGTAAAGAGTAATAAAGTAAAATGGAGTTCGCCCAGTATTTTTGTCATATCATGATGGCAGTACTCTACTGCGTCTCTGCTTTTAGAGGAATAATCCCTCGTGACCAGCACGGGCAGAGGTGATCGAACCAAGTGTTTCTGAATACAAATCCAACGCCTGAACCAATGGGCCCCAAAAGATTAGAAGCCCCTAGACTTGACCCAAAGGCATAAGTTGTACCAGCTCCATCTGGCCCGCCAGTATGTAACGATCCTGAGCAAGAAAACTTTTGAAAACATTTAGGGAAATGGAGAAATTGCTGGTAACCAGCATTTTCTGTATATGCCTGTGTCCGTATTCACCAGCTATTTTTAAGAACGTTCTTAGTCTTTTTATCCAAGATTTTCTAAATTTGAATGTAACACAACTTCTGATTGGCAAAACCAAATGGTTTAGCGAATCGGAAGATGCCTTACTTTCAAATTTTAGAAAATTCCTGAGAATAAGACTGACAACGTTCCGAAGAATGGCTGGTGAAGAACACAGGTATAAATCTGATTCTAAAATCAAAGGGCTGACAGTCCTGATAACGGATTTGTGGAACAATATTTAGGAATGATATGTAGGGATGAACAGATAAACTTTTCATCACATGTAATATATGATTATAAAATTACTTATTTAACCATTGACCAAATTTGCCATGTTTTAAAGATCCTAAACAGGGAGGCTTATGAAAACGTCGTGGGAAAAGGAGAAAATGATTGGTACCCTGCATTTCTCGTTTTCCTCTATGTTTTCTACCCTTTCAAAGACAATTTCAATAATCTAAGACATCTTTAACATGTTGATGCAAACGCGTTCAATTCTGAACCAGTCTTCACGTTTTTTTTTTTGTCAGGAGCAAGCAGGTTTTGTCAGTCCAGTACGTTGTGCTTTTCATGTGTATGCGGTTGCCCTTATTTGGTAGACTGGTAAGCTATCGCATCTGTCTGATGCGATTTTCTGCTTGTTTTCTGATGAAGAAATTTATACTGGTCTTTAATACATACGATGGCGACAGAAACTTAAGTTTTTTGGCTTAAACTGAAAATAAAACGCGCATGACGCAAGCGTATACGCCAGTATTTGCTTCTAGTCTAATCGGCCTCAGTAAGAGGAGTTGCGCTCCAAATCGAAGTAAAAAACTCCGAACGAAAACTGAGAAAATTCGTTGTTACAAATATTTGATTTGATATCTTCCGACGGAAATTTCGCTATGATTATGTTTCTGTATACGTGTTACAGTTCTATAATTCCGCTATCTGAATTCGTGTTCTTTTTGTATTCAGGTTTCGCTTGTATGAATTTAGACAACACTGAATGACGTCAGCGCTCGGTATTTGGAGAAGAATTGAATACCAGGAAATACCAGGAAGCTTCTATGCTTTCGCTTTAAACCCTTTGCATTTGCATGCTGTAATTACAATTTTGTGGAAAATATGATTACAATATGTTTACAACTATAAAAATTCTGAACAGCAGAAGTAGATGGAGTAACGAACCACCAAGCTCTGAATAAATTTGCTCAGTAACTGTTGAAAATCCATTTATCCTTTACCAAACATTTCCGAGTTTGAACGACCCAAAAGAAGTCTTTTGAAAACATTATGGGAGGTGGACAAAATGCTGGTAACCCACAATGCTTTATTTAAGCCCTTCAAAAACGCATCCTATAATTTGATCCACATTTTAGTTTTTACTTGTCGTCTGCAGAAGCTTATAACTAGGATAGGTCTAAAATACTTCGTCTGGTAAAGATTTGAATTTTTCGAGACCGTTTTATTGAATTGCACTCTCCTGCAATCTTTATTTTCTTAATGAGTTATGTCTTAGGCTGCTAGGCGCGACTCACTGACCTTTTGCGGACAGTGTAGATCAAGATCAGACTGCACAGAACGTGCAGTCTGATCTTTGATCTGCAATATCCGATAAGGACATATTTCCCGCCAAATAATTACCTTTGAAATAGCAAACTTTGTGTTTTTTAACTATCGGCTTAAAAGTTTCATTTCACTTATTTAGCGCGATAAAAGTTAAAATTGTTTAAATGATAGAAAAAAATACATAGATAACAAAGGGTTGAAATAGGGAAAAAAATACTGAGTTATCGGATTCACAGACGCTGAGCACGCGACACCCCGTTTTTTTGTCGTCTGCTTGATATTTATCGCGACGTAATAAATATCATAAAATGTTTTGACAAGTCATGGGTAAAATAACCTGTAATAGCTGGGGATCTTTTTTCTTATCCTTTAACGTCGTTCGAATGCGGTCTCCTGTGTGACTCAGCAGTTCGACCTCCCCCCCCCCCCCCGCCATGGAGATGTTGGTCACGCGACGGTTGTTCCTCAAAAGTTTGGGACTGCAGTGCCTCAGTCTAGTATCTGTTAACCGTGGTAGGAGTCTTAATTTATAACTGAGCCACGCTCTGGCAAAAGAGGGCTTGATGCATCTCTGTGATGCATTATACCAAGTAAGACAACACATAATTATGGATCCACAAAGTCCATTTTGTCTAACAACCGACTGAATCATGAGGTAGACTAGTACTTGCACATGGCGTGCAGGAAATAGACCAATAGCAAAAAGTTTCTGTCCGGGTCAATCTTCGCCGAATGCACAGACTGGCCTAGCTGGATACTTTTTGCAGATGCATTAAGCTCCCTTTTCACAGAGCATGGTTCATGTACATGTAAGAACCCTCTTGCCGTAATAACAGAGAAATTTTATTAAATGCGACGTAAGATCCTATTAACGTATATAAATATTTCATCGGTTCCTCTTCTCTTCTTGCGTCAGATCGCTTTGGAAAAAAACATTGTTCTAAAAAGATGAAATCATCATCAATCCGCAAAATGGTGTAGTCCAAACTCCAATGTGAGGCCCTGCATAAACAAATGGAGTCATGATATTTCCGAACATAGGAGGTTGATTTCGTGAAAACGCACGCAAGAAATTAACTTCTTCGAATAAAACATTGCCAACAGTTAAGCGTTGAAATTGTTTTCGTAATTCTATTGTTGTTGTTGTAAATGTTGTTGTTGTTGTTGTTGTTGTTGTTGTCGTCGCTTTTGGAATATTTAACACATAACAGTTTAAAGGGAAAGTACAATGAAGCAAGGCTGTTATAACAATTTATCTTTAACCCATGAAGAGCGTTTGGGTGACTTTCTTAATCACGAACACAGACCCAAATTCTCCATTTTCGAAGCACTTTTTACCAGAATATTTCACGCAAAAAAAGCGGACAGTGTAGATTCAAGATCAGACTGCGCTTTTTGTGCAGCCTGATCTTGATCTACACTGTTCGCAAAAGACAGTCTGATCTTCATCTACATTTGTATAAAGGAACGATTTAACTTGTGATTAGTTCTCAAAGATTTTAGAAAACAAGTCAGACATTTGGAAAGCTGCGTCCATTGTAAATATAAACGATTCCCTAGCGGCAACATTGCCGGCCAAAAATGGCAGATGTCCATTTCAAACGCAAATAATCAGGACCGGCGATTTTTATCGCAGTTTAAAATTGGCCGAAATCAGAACATCGGACAGTGTAAATTTCTGATAAATGCACTAATTGATTAGGTTTTTGATCCGTAGATATCAGAGAATTGATAGTCGTGTGTGCTGCAATCTCGGAGATTATTTTGGGATCACGTGATGTTTGTTTTTCCAAGAGGCTCATGGGATAGGAAGAGTTTGGACGCTAAGGCGATAACGCGGTTATTATGCATGGCATCTTTAAGATTACTATTGCTTTTACTCAACCAATACGACCTTTTATGCCGCTGTAGTGCAAAGCTCTTTACCAAACAACAAAATTTTGGACTCATCTATATTAAAAGCATTTACAGACGATAACTGAAATGTTGCTAAAATGATATTTTTTTTCTTAGAAAGTGTTTAAAGACATTTTGGTGAAAAGAAGAAAATGCTGGTAACCAGCATTTTCTTCTTTTCCCAAAATGTTTTCAAAAGCCTTCTATATCAGCCTCTTTAAAACTCCGGATTGTGTGGTCAAGGGATAGCTAATTCAACTACATTTTAGCAGACTACACAACTCAAAGTTTGTCATTACTGAAATTAATTTGCAGACGAGAAATAAAATTTAACTCAAATGTTATTAATCTTTACTTGTTTTCCTGATCTCAAGGATAGACAATATTGTGGAAAAAGGAGCAAATACTGGTTACCACAAACAGTTGCTTAGAAAACTGCTCCTTTTTCTCGCATACTATTTCATACATTTTGAAACGTAAGTTTTTTTTATCTCCTCCTTATCCCTATATCAAACGACAAAAATATGCACTCCACCAAAATGCAAGCGCTTGCAGACGACAAATCGAATCTGGCCTAAAAGAAGATTTCTGTCCGTATGGTTGAAGAAAACATTGTGGGCAAAGGGAGAAAATGCTGGTTACCAGCATTTTCTCCTTTTCCCACAATGTATTCAAAATGCTTCTTGTTCAAGGTCTTTAAAACTCATGATTGTGTGGTAGAGGGTTAGTAAATAACAAAACTGGAAGGTTTTCTTTTTTGTTAAAATGTTATAGCAACTGTCGTAAGCCACATCAAAGTGATGATAACACGCGCGTAGTCTGTATGCAAATTAGTATAGCCATAGTAAGGGTTCATTGGCCTATATCAGTTTGAGTGTGCCTATTATATAGCTAAAATTGACCAGCCCATATAGCTCAGTTGGTAGAGTGTAGCACTCGTGAACGTGATGTTTCGGGTCATTTAAAGGTGAGGGTTCGATTCCCAAGGCTGGCCATCTAAAATTACTAATAGTCTTTCGGATGAGACGTTAAACCGAGGTCCCGTGTGACGGTGCTACACACCGTTAAAGAATCTGGCGTAACTTAGGGCGAGTTTCGTCCTGTATCTGCACTATCCACCGTAACAATACTAACAGCCTTAAGGGGACATCGCCCATATGGGCAACCGATGGGAACGATAAATAAACTCAAATTCATTTATTCATATAGCTATGAAGCTAAATAAAAGTTTGATCTTGGCTTGTTATTAACCGAAGAATTATGTTCCTCTTGCCACAATGTGGATGCCAGACTAAAGTAGCACGTGTGGTGTGCATGGAACTTAGGCTGCTAAGCGCGACTCACTGGCCTTTTGTGGACAGTGTAAATCAAGATCAGACTGCACAGAACGTGCAGTCTGATCTTTGATCTACACTGTCCGATAAGGATATTAAAAAATACATTTAAAATAGCATCAATCAGGTTTTTAATCTCGGCTTGAAAGTTTCATTTAATTTATATAGCAGGAAAAGAGTTAGTATAGCCATGATACAGTTTAGTTAGCCTTTATCACATTCAGTGTGTCTATAATAAAGCTGAAATTTAACTCTTATCTTCTCTGAGACAGTCATAGATGGACTTCTCCTTTTATCGCCATATTTCTACAACACTACGGTAACATAATGTGAGTGTGGTCTATAGAGTGGTCTGTATGCAAATGAGCACAGTCATGGTTATGTATGAGTTTGTCGACCTATGTCACTTTTATAGTATCGATAGATAAACAAAGTAGAGTACAAATACATGTAACCACACTTTGATATGAATACTGCTTATGCCTTTAATAGATGAATTCTGCTTTGGTAACGATGTTCTCAAAAGTTGTCTACTGCAACAAGACAAACGTCATCTGCAGATTGATTAATTTTGATTTTATTGGTCGTCCATAACCTATGGGCGACGTCCCCAGAAGGGTGTTAGTTTTTGTTACGGGGGATAGTGCCAGATACTGACGAAACTGATGCAAGTTATGTATGGTTCTTTCACGCGCTCGTTGTATAGCACCGTCACATGGAATCTAGGTTTAACGTTGCATCCAAAAGACTAGTAGTAACTAAGGTTTAGCCAGATGTAGGGCTTGAACCCACGTCCTCAAGTTGGCAGAGATTTGACATTCACAAGTCTCATATTCTACCACTTGAGCTATTGGGGCTGGTCCTGGAGACGGATGGTTGATTTTCGTTTATCTATCGTCGCCACCGGTTGCCCATATGGGCGACGGCCCCTGACGGCTTTTAGTTATGTTACGGAGGATAGTGCAAGATACAGTACAAAACCCATCCTAAGTTACGTCTGTTTCTTTAGCGTGCTCTGTGTAAGGCACTGTCACACAGGAC